>CAEMYA010000012.1:3908941-3939428 GCA_903131615.1 Diplodus sargus
CATGTCTGGCACAAGTGATTTAGTTTGAGTAGGAGGAAAACAGAACATCACGTTAAAGATCAACTCCACACATTTTGCACATTACAATAAAAGTATGTTTAAAGGTCTCTGGGAGTACTACTGCATGCGGAAAAAGTTGTATTAAGCCTTTTGTGGCTCCAGAGGAAGCTGCATGCAATCTGATGAATTACCTCCAGTGATGTCACTCAGTGGCTTCGTTGCATTTTTGCCATTTTGGAAGGTTTATATGAACAAAAGATGAAAATCTGTTCAGCCAAACCAGAGATATCGGCTTTTTTATTCCCAGAAATCTTTTTTGTTTTCAAAACTTGGTGCCTACATTACCCACATTACAACTAAGCCATTTCGTGAACATAACTTTATCAGATTACATGAAGCTTCATCTGGAGCAACAAAAAGCCTTTTAAACTTTTTATTTCCCCATCAGCAGAAGTACTCCCCAAGACCTGTAAACACACTTTAGTGAGTAAAATTGGCAGACTTACCCTTTAAGTAATGGGCCTAGAGCCAAATTCTCCAGTCAAATGTCTGAGTGACAAGTGGAACAGGATTTCTATTAACATTCCAGTGTGCGTTAAAATGTTGAACTTGTGTTTTTGTTATCAAAATCTTTCAAAAAATAAGAAGATCGATTACTTTGATTGAGATTTCAGGCTGCAACAGAAAACAGTGAACAAGCGCCAGCTTAAACTGGCGGGCATTATGCTCAAGCACTGGGGTCACCAGGGTCAGTGTGAATAAACACACAAAGAGAAAGCCAATCCTGAGAAGTGGCAAACATCCTAAGCCTTTGGAATAAATCACTGGAGAACACAATAAAGTCTATATGAGGAAAAAAAAAATTTCTCGCACAAAAAAAAATAAAAAAAATAACACAACATTGTATGAGAGCCTGTCGGTGAACAAACACACAAACAAAGAGCAGCCACCCACGCCTAGACCGGTGGGGTTCCAAGTGCTCTTGGTGTGTGCGTGCATGTGTGTGTGTTTGTCCACTCTGCTGCAGTTGATCCGTAAATTGGTACCAGATTGGTGTCAAGACAGCCGCATTTTCTTGCTAGATTGGCTGGCCATCTTCTGTCAGGCCAGCCAGCCAGCCAGCGGACTGCCGCGTGCAACAAGCTGACAAGCAATATAGACATGTCACACACACATACGGCGAAACACACACACCGTTTCACTGAGGTGCACGCGCGCACACACTCCAAGCACACACAGAGGGAAATAAATAGACACTCATTGTACAGCACAGTAGCAGCGAACATACAGAGAGGATGTGAGTGGCGTCTCCAGGTATGGAGCTGTGTGCTTCTGTCTCTGCTCCGTTTGTGTTGTTTACACCCTCAGGAACAGCGTCCCAGTTTTTTTTTTGGGAAGAGGAAGTGCATGTCTTCTCCTTGTAGATTCACTCGTCGGTGGCTCTGTCTCCTGCTGATTTGCACTTAAACACCTTCCTCGGCTCTCAGCTCTAACGGGCGTCCGGCTTTATGAAAAGAGTGCAGTGGGTGAGCAGAGAGGAGGACGCTCTCCTACTCACACATTTAATGGAAACACACTTAAATATGTGTTAGTGTTTATATTGGACGTGTTGGTCTTCTTACTAATGTCAGCACTGGTATTTCATTTTGTTGTGGGAGCGGTGGCATTGCTGCTGCATTTGTTGTTACTTGAGCTCGATTTTTGTAACTGTTGCAGGTACTGGAGAAATTCAAACCACAGTCCATATTATTGGATGATAGTTCATTCACTGTTAGCAAACAATAACATGCTTAATAAAGCATCAGTTGCAACTCCTGTAATGTCCTTCCAAATAGTTTTTATAGTTATATAGTATATTTATATAGTATAGTATACAGAACAGCCCATTATTTATCAACTGTTAACAGAGTACATTAAAAATCAGGTGCAACAGTTGCTCAATGAATGGCTTATAAAGAATTTCATTGTATGTTTACATGTCACACAACTATAAATTAAGATTCGTTGACTAAATTGAACTATAAATGTACAATTCATCAGTTATGATTGTTATAAAGCATGACCAAGAGATTCCACGAATCATCCATCATTTGTTGAATTTTTTTTTATAATTATGATAAGACTTGAAGGATAAGGCTGGTGTCCTAGTCCTATAAAAAAGATCTAAACCAACAATTAATTGATTCAACATGAAACTAACAACAATAAGTTCCAGTTTCACAGCAGGCCCATCACACAACATCCTGGTGCCATAAATAATCACAGTACTAACACCAATTGTTGGCTAATTCACAACCTAAAATAGCCCTAAACAAATTGAGTGGCGTTTGCCAAAAACCACAGTGCCCAGCTGTTTGAAGAAGAAACTGTGGCTTTTTTTTTAATTTCAATAAAACAATAAGTGCGGCATGTAGTGAAGAGGTACTTAGCGTTTGGTAGAGCAGCTTTGATGAGCTTAAGGCTGAATGCCACATACAGTCTGTCTCTCAGTACTTTTCATGTTGGTTCTGGTTTTATGGGATCCTGTTGACAGCGAGGATAATAGCCTCCATCTTAAATTGGGATATCATAAAATGCTTTTGTGTGTGTGTGAAGGTGCACGAGTGAGGCATGCACCGGAAACTGCAAGACCGGAAAAATGCACAAACGTCTATGACCTGACATATTCAGTACTGTCACTGGAAGGTTATAAATGGCCACTGCTGTAAAAGATAACCCCACGTCTGATCGCAGCATCATCTGACAGGTCAGAAAAGCCCTGCCCTCCTGAACCAGGAAATCATTTGCCATAGCTGCCTTTGGGGTTTTTAGGCACCACATACCACTCACATGTCTAATTGTGCTTTCCAATAGGCAAGAGCTGAACTGTCGATGTAGCTACAAATAATCCTCCCTTGGCAGAAGGCGAACGTGCTCTATTTTCACAGAAGCAGAGGCAGAGGAAATGCAGGTGCGATGCCATTTTTATCAGGCACACCTGCATTTTGTGCCTCTGAACTGACACCTTACACTGAGTGGGTGGAGCAGCATAGCAGAGGTTCAGTGATGCAGATAAAATGGAATACAGCGCATAAATAACTGTGTCATAGCACAAATACAAGCGCGCACAGAATTTCTTGGACCGGTCTGTACCATGTGTGACTGATTGGGGATTTTTATTTTTTACCATTAATGTTATCCACAGCTGCTTATACCGCAGGGTGCATCAGGATGTCTTTCTTTCAAGGTGACTGAATCATTGTGTCTCTTACATGGCAGTCACAATTGAACCTGAATTTTATCTCTAGTCTTTAGTCTCTAATTTGATTTTGGAAATGTCTAAAACAGGATGTGAAAGAGCGTGGGCACCTGAAACATTTCATTACATTCCCACTGCAAAAGCCATACCCTCTGTTTCTATACAGTTTAATTAGTGTGTGTGTGTATAAATGTAAGGGGTCGACCTTCACCAACTCTTATGGTTCCTGGTCAGCACCTTAACCCCTAGTGGTGACGGTAAAGCATCAATGGCAGCATGGAGTGGTAGAAATAATTTGTCAGAGAGTGCAGACTGGTACAGCAGGCATTGAAAAACAGTCAGCAAAACTGTTAAAGCCAAATATTTGTCATTCCGGAGGTTCAATATTCAGGGAAATTCTGTTAAGCAGTGTTGAGTTGCAGATGTTGTGATAGATCTGAGGCAGTTAAACATCACATTTCTTTTGCAGCGGAGTGACTGAAGTCTTTGAGAAGGCTCCCAGCTTGTTTTTCTGTATATTAGTGTCATTTCAGACGTTCCTAGCGGGCCTAGGCTGATGTTCCTGTGCTGCAAGCTTCAGATCTTGTTTGGCCCTTGTTACCATCTCATTGGAAGCATAGGTTAGCGTCATCTCACTCTTTTTGGGAGCAACTCCAGTGTTATATCTCTGTTCGCAGTACACAGCGCTGCTATTCTTGTCCTCCAGTTTGTCACAGAGAGCTTTGGACCTGTTGTCTACTGCTACTCCAAATTCCTTGCATAAATTAGCATCCCCTGCTTCCTTTCTCCAGTCAATCTGCTGAATAGGATCTCTGGCTGGTACTCTTACTCTTGGAATTTCCATACTTCCGTGTAAAAAGGATTATTCGTGGTGTCCACATTCACATGCAATTATGCCCACATTTAGAGCGCCAGGTTTGTGCATCATTCATGCCCAGCAGATTACATCTGTCTGCGTTTTTCTCAGTAGTATGTCACAGGTCATCATAGAGGTTGTCATTCATTGGCAGAGGTTGCAGTGCAGTGCATAATCTGGATGCTGGAGCATTATGCAAATAGACGTAACTATTACCGCTGGCGTAATAAAAAAGTTAACCCGTTTGTGTCAAACACATGCGTGTGATTACAGATGCTCGCTCGGCCAGATGTTTGGATGACAGTGTGGTAACTCTGAAGACCCGAACAGATGGAATGAAAAAAACTCGATTAATGCTGTGATTTCTTCAAATGGCCGTTTTTTATATCAAATAGGATTGAGGGATTTGGTTGCAGACAGTCCTGCTTCTCCTTTAAATTTGACTGTAGCGAGGCCATTTCACAGTGTCCTTCACTTTTGAAACCTTGTTGACAAGCAGCCAGAGCACTCACAGCCTGAGTGTCTGCGCATGAGGGGAAGACAGTAGAGGATTCCCCAACAGTCTGTCTCTCTCTCTGAGGATGAAATGTGGCATGGCTACAGCTGGAAGGCTGAGTGATTCAACCAGTCAGCCAGAAAGGAATCACAAACCAGCCGGCCTGCCCATCAGCTGCCATATTTGATCTGGGCTTTGCTGAATGTAGTCAATACTTCACCTGCGACTGACCAGAATCCTGCTGTATGATCTGAAGCTCTTTTGTATCATTCCAGTGTAATCTGTGAAGCGTCTATTCACAATCAGTCTCTCATTTTAATATCACATAGTGAAATTCCTAAATTCCTGTCTGCATTTCTTCACAGAGGTCGTCTTCATACAGGTGACAGTCACATTTTGATCAGTTTGTTGAAACTGGCTCTTCTATGAGACACCAAATGTGACATCATAAACAACACATTTGACCAACTTTACCATAGATAAGGCTCTGACTGGTTCAAAACACTGTTAACTGCCTTGCATTGGCTCTCTTAGAGCGTTATATGTTTTTCTTCCTAACAGACTGGAGAGTGACAGAGATGGGCAGTTAATGCCGGCGGAGGAAGGGAAGGTTTAGCAGTGAATTAAAAAGTTAAAGCTTGTGTCCAACAAACACTACGGTTTCTCTTTCCTCCTTCCAAAATCTGCCATTTCTATTAGCCGACAATTTATAACTGACTAGACCAGCTGATTTTGCTATGAGGCTCTAACTAACTGTTGAAACAGTCCAAAACCGTTTGAAAGACCGGCTGCTGGCGACTTGACAAACCATCTGGAGGTGAGCTGAGATGGGCCAGTTCACAATGTTTATAGGTTTCCACCATGACGGAAACTGACAATCTCTACTTTGAAGAACTGAATACTATGCTCTCAAAATTCCTCCTCACTTCCTGAACCAACTCACCATGAGGGGACAAAAAGTGTTTGACACCACGGACGCAGATCTAACCACCAGGCAACAAAGTCAACCATCTTTCTCTGACCTAAGGTGTCCTGTTACCAGCTACACTGACTAATCTTGCTCTTGTACATGGTGTCTATTATGAACAGCCTACGATGTGCACAAAGGCCCAGTGACAAAGTATCAGGTTCAGATCAGGGTCATTTTTTCCTGCCAAACATCCCTTGCAGATTTGTTCCAGGTTCCAGCAACTCTGCGCTCCAAGATCCACAGCGGCGCCCTTTCAACAACCTCATGCATCGATTCCAAGAACACCAGATTTCTTGGAAATGCTCTGTGGTGCGTAGGCACAAACAACACAAAGCGGTTGCAGTTGTACAGGAGCAAAACTGCTCGTTTCCCTGAGGAAAACTCTCTCAGGCTCCAATAGAAGAGAGAATCAAGATCCCCATCTAGGAACTTGCCACACCCCAATATTTGATACAAGTTCCTTTAAAATGAAGTCCTTTGCTGGTAGCAGGACAAATGTTTCCTTCATGTGTCCACATGGAGGGACAGATGTGCAGACGACTTTACTGGACATAAGGTTTGTTACTTTTCACAACAGGAAAATGTATGATGAGGTTTAAAAGTGCAGATATTCAACAGCTGCTTGTTTCTTTTTATCTGTGAGCTATAAACCTCCTTTTCCTGTGTGCATGTGCATGTTTTCTGGCATGAATAGCTTTTCCGGTAGTATTGTACGTGTGGGTGTAACGTATCACACAATAAGCTCCTTCTGACCTGCTGGCCTCTGCACAGAAGCTGAGGTGTAGGCACAGTAACCACAAGATCGTCCGCTATAAACATTTACAGGTCAGAGCAAATACCATAATACTACACACAGATGTCTGAATAATATTTATATTCAATAGGTTTTTTCTTTTTGTTTTCTTGAGGAATGAAACTGAATATAATATGCTCAGACAGATCATGTATTGAGTGTTGAACACACACTGTGGATGAACACAAATGCGCCTGGACTTGCAGGTTCTAGAGCTCTGGCAGTAGCTGCTGTATCGCCGGACTCACAGTGTGAGGAACCACATATAGACACAGCATACAGAGGATTAGCTTAGATTTAATAGAATTCATTTCTATGATTTACAACCTTTCTGTAAGACCTCTCAGTGTATTGATTCTTACAACTGCAGGGGTGACGCTTGATAAAATGTTACTTTCATTTCATGGGTGGAAATAGAAAAGGAAGACGGATTCTTGTGGCGGAGAAGAGAGGGCTGTAGCCATTACACCTGCAGGCGGGCAGGACACTGGGGGCTTTTTTGTCGCAGCAGGAGAACCTCCATCCTTCACATACATACACCCACACTTTGATCCGGCTACAGAGAACAGCTTGAGCAAGACTTGAACCTGCAACCCCGTGGGCATGACACAAAAGTCCTTCTGAGGAGTGAGCCATGATAATACAGACTTAACCCTCCAGAATTTCTCTTTATGAATCATGCCTTGATGCTAAATAGTATCAACGATAAACCAACATCAGTGGAATACCTCAAGGTATTCAGAGACTTTCCATAGCAAGCAAGAAAAAGTATTTCATAAAGGTTCTTTAGACTTAGTGACTGAAAATGTGATGATGACTGCAGTTTATAGCAAATAAATGAGGTCCACCTGTAGCAAAGACAGCTCAGAACAGCTTTTGAGCAACAGAACGGGGGGGTGAACATGCAAATGAGTCACTGATTATACACAAAAACTCCTGAAATTAATTGAAGAAGGTGCTGTCACATCTTTTCTTGGGGCTTACTTTTGAGAGCAACAAAACTCGGATCTAGTCTAGTGGCTCCATGAGTTTGTACTGAAACACACAGCTGCCTGCCTGAGCTAAAAGCTGAAATCCCATTACTAATGCAAGCATAATGATGTCTGGCTAGAATTGGAATTTAGCATATTCAGTTTTCACGTGCTAGCATCTGTTTATTACCATCTTAAGTACAGCTGAGGATGTCATTGGTTCTGCAGGTATTCAACCTTAGGGGGGCATGAATGTCTATCATTAATTTCATGCCAATGTGACATTGTCGTGACATTTTGCACAAAATCACGAATGCAGGCCTGACAGTGGCACTAAAGGAACAGTCAGAAAATCACCACAGTCATTATAATTCATGCTCTGCGAACCTAAATTGTCTGTACAAAATTTTGTGTCAATTGATGCTGTAAATGTTATAGATATTTCACCAGATAATAAAAAGTTTGACCTGTTGATAATGCTGAGGGGAAAGTATTTAGCCACGAAGCTTGCATATAAAAAACACTCTGTGGTTGTGGTGCATTAGTGCGGTATTTCTTTAATCAACCTCCATGTGGTATTTTTACCATCTGATATTTGATCATGTAAAAATAAACTGATACATTCCCTTAAGTTTTATCTATATCATATGCAAGGATTAATACACTGAAATTCATACTAGATACTTCTGGAACTTTGTTTGATGCCCACCATGTATGGACAAACCCCCACAGGGTTGAGCAGGCTCATCTGGCTGAGTACAAAAACAAGCCTTAATTATGACAACACAGTTACACAACAGGTAGCAGAGAGGACCGTCAAGTGCACGATCTGACGCGAGTTTGCAACTGACAGTATCCTGCAGTGTCCTATCACTGTTTGGATACTGAATTCCTGAGGACTACTTGTTGCTTTTTCGAGCCCTTGTCTCTCCGCTGCTCATTTGCACATGACACCGCTCTTGAGGCAACAAGCACAAGTGTGCCATTTGTATTTGCATGGTGCTTGACATTTACACACTGGGAGAGCAATTAGGTTAGAACCAGGGTCATTAATACAGTGAACAGGCTAGACGTGTTTGCTCTGATAGCTACAGCAATATGTATTCATGGAGAAATGACAATAATGCCATCTGCATATCTACATACTAACATATCCTCTGTGGGTCCTCAGAGAGGAACAGAGATGAGAATTAGAATTATCTAGTCCTCGCGCCTACACTTCTTCTGTTTCTCCTTAATTTCTGCTGCTCAGTCGTGTAAACACATACTAACACTCACACGAAACAACAAAAATGGGCAAGAGAAAAATGTGCCTTTGTTTATTTATCACAAGTGGCCTGAATCTTAGCAGTACAAAGGCCTACTGCTGAAATAGGCATTTTTCAAACTGTTTCAAAGGAAAACAAGAAAATACAGACAATGGCAGTGGGAACAGAGAGATATTAGGGAAATAGTGCTTGGTAAGAATAAATGTGGCAGTCTGCCAATTAAAAAGTAAAAGAGGCAAGTTGGATCACAGATTATAAAAACAACACATTTCTCAATCGGTAAGTGATACTAATCGCTTACATGAAGATTTATGACTTCTTAAAATAGTTAATTATCAGACGAATGAGTGGGAGGCTCACAGGCATCAGGGATGAATGACTCATGTCTGGAAATTGCGAAGTTTTAAACCATCGGCTTAAAATCTGATTTTGTAAAAAGCGTTGCCTATAAAATGGTTCTTCTGATCAAATTCCTCTGTTCGGAAAAGTTATTTCGTTGACGAGCAAATAAACAACCACACCAAACGAATGCACACGGCGGTGGTTGCGAGGTTACAGTGGCACTGGGGTGTGTCCCAAATGTAGAAGGTGGCCACTGCTGACGAAAGATTATTGGACCTTCTACCTACCAGATTATGACTATTCCCAAAGAGTTCCACGCATGTATCTGGCTGGCAAACGTCATCATTTCACCATTATAAAGTAGGAGATGTGACACAACTACGCAAAGAGTGAGCAACCTTAGCGCGGTCATCAACAGTGAACTGCTGCGCAGGGGCCAACCTACATAGCTGCTGCAGTAATAGTTGCAGACACCTCGTCAGAGAGTTTGACTAAGGCAGCTGGTGGAGAGACAACAAGCCACTGTGCATCAAAGCTTTTACTACAGAAGCGAGTGAGACTCAATAAAGTATTAGTACAGTTGCAGACAGGCAGCATCCTGCAGGTGTAGACATGCATCAGAAACCTCATCAACAGTCCGAACATTTGTCCTCTGATATTCTGTTTGTATTGACAGCGAGTCCTATTTGAGAGTTTTATTCCCTTAATAAAAGCCTTTCACTGCAGTCCTTCTGTCCGCTTCAACGGGGCAGGCTGGAGGCCAATAACCACTTCAGACCTTAACATCTTTGTTGCGCAGCAGTTGTGAATGTAAATTTGAAGTGCACTGTTTTATTTGGCTGAGCTCCTGACACAAATGGTAAGTGTGTCACTCTAAAGCTAAAAAAAAAGAATTCAATCCCGGTGCTTTTTGCGGGTTTTTCTAAATAAAAATACAACATTGTGATATTTCCAAATCACTGGTAGAAACGATCAATTTGCCGAGACTAAAACAGATAGGGATAAGATAGTCAATATCAGAAGACAGCTGTGAGAAGTCACCTGCTTTTCAGATCCAGAGTATCTTTTTTAAATGCCAGAAGTCTAAATTTAGCAAATATAAAAGTACATTCTGAAAAATAATCACAGTCCCAAATGGATGAATCACAGCTAATCACCCATTAAAACATTTTGATGTTTACTTTTAATATTTCCAAATTGCCTTGAAAATTGCAATTGTTATCAGTTTGTTGTTTAATTAATTCATGACTGAAAGCACTCGACTCAGGCACTCAAAAAACGCATCATTTTCAATTAACGCACAGCATGTGAGACAATAACTATGATCACTTGTGTCAATAATCAAATATTAAATCAAAAATGTCATTTAGTACCGTTTGTAGCATCTTCTCGGGTATCTTACAATGCAGGCGCTTAGTGGAGATATCAGGGAGAAGGTGAAGGTATTATAAGGAGGTCTGTAGGTGGGCAACCACAGTATGCAGCCCATATAAACACAGTAGATTAGAGCTCCTTTATGGAAATGAGTACACAAATATCCGTACTTGATTAAAAGCTTTCTTTAACCTGCTATGATAATGTTCCCAGTGTGTGATTTTAAAAGGCTGTTGGTTATGTTAGCTGGTGTGGGTTTTTTAGCTCTATACATAGAAAGCTTTAAGCAAAAAGAGCAGCAGCAGACAAACGGAGGCAACAAGCAGTGGTTGCCTGCATGCTACACTGATTATATTGACCACAGCAGGGCTTCCCCCCCCCCCAACACATCACAGAGTTCCCTCCTTCTCTCCAGTCGATGCAGTATTTGTATTCCTCCCTGTCCCCTGCTCTCCCATTCCCTGTCAGCAGAACATAATTTATAGCTATCTCTGCAGCATCCATACCATGCAGACTAACTACTGTTTGTGTGTTTTTGGCTCCTCCATTTTAATAGAGATGTAAGGATTATCGCTGATGGATGAGGGAGATTCAGCGTAAGCTCTGGCTGACAGATCGATATTTGGCTGATGGCCACTACGGTAGAAAGTCGGCCCACTCAGGGGTGGAGAAATACAGCTGGAACATGCTCCTATGAAGATATAGATAAACAACTTTAGAGATGCAGAAGTTGGATTTCTGGGAAGCTCACAGAGGCTTGCGCAGGCTTTCAAGGCAGCCAGCATTGCACATTCCTAAAGCTGTGCAACTGCAGAGAACAGCACTGTCTCGCAAGAAAAGGAGCATTTTGCAGGACTGAGATAGAGAAAAATAAGAAAAGAATTTAATGGGAAAAACTAATTCTGTTAAATGGATTTGATTGATTCTGAATAAGCATGTTTCTTTGCTGAGATTTAAAGTTTTAAAACAATTGTAAGTGCACGACATCACCCATTGGTTTGTGGCTTTGCGGAGAAAATCCTGATTGGTTCTGACTGAGAACCCGAGGATATGGTAATGCCTTGTTAATCTCAAGGTAGCCATGCTCTAAAGCATACCCTTTACCATCTAGTGTACTACAAACAGGACATTAATCTATGAAATGAACATCATGCTGTATTGAAGAATTTTTTAAACTTGCCACATTTTCATTAGAAATCTGAGCTAGAAAATAAAGTAAGAAGTAGGGTCATTTTCTCATAAGCCTACATACAATCAGAGGTTGTTTGTTTTTTTTAAACCAGTGGAGTCGCCCCCTGCTGATCATTAGAGAGAATGCAGTTTTAAAGCATTTCTGCACTGGCTTCACTTTTGGGACCTTGATGCTCTGTTCAAATTTTATACAGTCTGTAATTCAAAGTTCAATTTATAATGCCGCTTTCTTAAATGCACCATATCTGCAACACGGTCGTACAAGTTGAAGTCATGTGCAAGCATGTTTGACATCCACAATGTCAGAGCTCTGCCTGAACTAACTCTATGCTCAGAATTAATGTGATGATGAAAGGGTAGGATGATACTTATTCATATCAAGAACCCCACACTGAAACAGATTAGAGCATGAACACCCATTTGATAAGACTTTGTCCCAGGTTCCCATCTGTTAAAAGCTTGCTTTAAGATGTTTTAATACAGTGTATGAAACATATGAGTGAAATAGTCATGAATCTGTCACTGTGTTGATAATAGATGGGATCATAGTGAAAATACAGTATTCCCCTTTAATGTTACCCCCTTAAACCATCTCAAGGACCCTTTGGGGTCACTGGTCCTGCCTTGAGAATGATTGCTGTAACAATCCTCACAGCAAAAAAATCTTTAAACTTAAACCTTAAACTTTAAAGAGCCCCTCACTTTAATGGTTGCTGTACATTGCACAACATGGCAGGTTATTCGAAACATTCTGGACGTCCTAAAATTCCTCCTAGCACATTCAGACACTTGACTGCTTTACAATAAATCATGTGCCATGTAAACCAGTGATTCAGAAAACAGCTGCACTTGTCGACTCTTTAATTGCCTTAAATAAACAGGGGAATAACAAAGTGATTGAGGAACAGGGGGAGATGCGATATTAATAGACATTAAGCTGTTGACCTGGAAAGAGATAGAGGACAAATCAGCTGCGTTGGGTATTTGTGATTTATTGTTCAGAGAGGCATAATCCCTACAGGTGAAGCACTGCAGAGGGGGACTCCCTGCTTTATGGTGGGTAGCGCACTGCTCTGATGCAACACTCTTCAATCCAACTCCACAGGGCATTTTGAACTGATTCTGAAAAATAATGTGCATTTTCTGACCTGTGAGACTATATAACAAGCCAAGAGCGTCCAGTCATTAGAAGAGCCATTAATAACAACAGTGATATCAAATGGCTGAGGGGCCGCTCTGTCTATTCTTAGCATCTCTCAACCAACGGTTCACCAGTTCAGCTTTGACGCCAACCTCCGACCTTGTTGTTCATTAATGACCACCACCCTTCCTGACACTGACACTGCATTAAAGGCAGGAGAGAGCAACGCTTTGGAGATAATGAGGCTCCCCCCACCTCAGCTCTGAGCCTGACACTCCTCTGGGGGGAAAAATCATCTAAGTAATTACTATAGGTACCAGAGATCTGTGGGAATGGGAAAATATTACGGTCAGCGGCCCTCTCTGCTGTAACATTACTCTGTTTTATGTTCCTGTGATTAAAGCAACATATACTAATACCTAAACAACTGAAAAGGTCAATTGCCCAGGACTCCAAAAACAACATATAATCTTTCCCAAAACAGCCTGACCAATGCAGTGTACCAGCGACATTCATATCAGTTTAAGTTTTGGCACTTAAACTACTTGGTTAGGTTTGGCTAGGTTAAGACACTCATGCTACTTGGTTAGGTTTTAATTAGGTCTGGTTAGGTTAAGGCACTTAAACTAGTTGGTTAGGTTTGATTAGGTCTGGTAAGGTTAAGGCACTTAAACTAGTTGGTTAGGTTTGATTAGGTCTGGTTAGGTTAAGGCACTTAAACTACTTGGTTAGGTTTGGTTATGTTTAGGTACTAATACTTTTTGATTTGGTGAAGGAAAAATCACTGTTTTCTGTCTTAAAATAACTCTGTTACTTACGTGAGTTCAGTTACAAATGTACCTACACAACGCATATAACTTAAGCTGTGTAACGTACAGTATGTGACACAACTTCACTACAGTAGTAAGCTAAGAACTCACCATTCACTTTTAGTTTCACACTGTTCACAAACTGATTTCTACTGAGTGAAAGTCCTGTGCTTGTTTGACCCTACCATCAGTCTCCAACCGTGTCTCGGTGCAGAGTTTTTTGCTTTTTATACTACTATACCAGACTTCCTCTTTTGCTTTTACAGCAGCTACAGGTTGCCATCTAACAGGACATGTACATTTGAGTTACAATAAGCTTTTTACAGTCTGACCTGTTCCATCTATCCTTATTCCTGCTATGGTATGTCAAATAGCCTAGAAATTAATCACTTCATTCATTCCTTTCCTTTATATCTTTTATCAAAAGTAAGACTACCAGCTCTACTTATAAACACTTGTAAGTAGTTTACATGTAAATGGAAGAGGCTTCATTTGTAATAAAAGAAGCTGGGTTACCCCTGACGTTCCATTCTCATTGTTTATTCTTCCAGAAAACATCCATGAAACTATCAAGGAGGATCATTTTCATTCATGACAGGTTCGCAATCAACACCAATGGAATATGTTCACGCGAAGCCATCTGTTGAGCACCGGTGCGGCATGTATCCTCCACACATATAGAATCACACGTGTGTGCTCATACACATGGTGGTTTGTGAAGGGGTGTCACAAATCTGCTGATGATCATGTATTTATTTTTATGCTCTCCATATGCTCCAAGTTTTTACACTGAAATGAACAGCAGGTACTTTCTGCTGACAGGGGTCTTTCAGTTTGAACAATGAAAACAAAAGACATAGTTTGATGATGTCATAAAGTTAACATCCACCATTGCTCATGAAAATATACTTGACATGAGAAATAGTTTTTTTTCCGATCATTTTCAGTCAGGTCCACCATCTCACTTTCTCAATGACTGACATATCAGGTTGTTTTCCCAGGAGTTAAAGCGACAGGTGGCGAAATGAAACGCAAAATTACTTTGAATACATAGCCGATTTTCTCTGGGTTTGCATTTGGGATAATGTAAGCTCACAGCGCACATCTGAATGAAATGATGGCAGCATGAATACTTGCAGGGCTATCGATAAAGACGAGACAAGCCATCTTGCGGATTATGAGTCTTGTAAATGTCAGAAAAATTATGTCTATTTTGCAGAAGGATCAGGGTTGTATAAAAGTGTACTGTGCAACACAGCTAAGAAGCTAAATTAGCTTCTCTGTTCTGGACTTACTTGTTCTTTGTCTTAACTATAAAAATGCACGTGAACATAACACAGTAGACAGAGAAGATATGACACTACAATTGGCCTTTGTTAAATATCCCGATCTTCTGTGACCCCACACTGAAAGGTCGTTTTAATATCGGGTGAAACTAAATTCTCTAGCTGTGAAATGCCATGTCTTTGCTCAACACCTGAAGATGACAGCAAGGGAGCAAAGGGCGTCTAAAGGAGGGTATCAATCTGAGGGAGAACATTTGAGAGCAGCATTAGAAAAATGGCCTAAGAGGTTGGAGGATGAATAAGAATGTTGATGAGACGATATCAAATAACTGGGTATGATGGGGAAACAGACACTGCGACGGGCAGCCTATACACACACATTTACACACATTATATATGTGTATATATATACAGAGAGAGAAAATCCAGCAACCTGAGCCACTATTTTTTTTTACAGAAACCGTTATCCACACACTGTAACAGCGACAAGTCTTGGACTCTTGTGGTTTCACACCACTGACTCCTGAATAAGCCGGTCTTTTCTATTCTTCCCTACACACAGCCACCATGCACTTTCATTTTTCATACTGATGCAAACTGAGGGGAGTCTTCGTATCAAACGCTGTGCTTTCATACATTCTGAATTGGGCAGCACAGGAAACAGATGCCCTCGGTCTTCTGTGTGCGTACGACTGATGACACAGCCTCTAACAAGTGAAGCTAAAGCCACCGCACTGCTCCAGATTGGTCCTCTCAAGGATTTCATTTTCTAGAAAGGGCCACTCAAGTGATGTGGCAAGTCAATTTGACAATCATGAAAGGTAGCACTAACAAGTGCAGACTCCTGATAAAGACAGCCTGCAGTGAGAGACTCCAGTGAAGTGAGGGAATGGGGAACGAGCTCTAAAGAAAACCAGCCAACCATGAAATGCCCAACCTTTACACTTGAGAGCTGGTAGGAGACTGTATTAACAGGACAGAAAAACAACAAAATCAGCACTGGGGAGTTGCATTCTCTGGCACCAAAATTTCATCATGTGCAACAAAACTACACAATCCGGCACTTCCTTGTTTGCTTTTAGGGATTTAATAACTCAGTCCCTACGGAATAATTAACGTTTTCATGTTTTATCTCCTTTGAATTTGTCTGTTTTTGTATAAAGACTTTTATTACAGTTATCTAGAGACTACCACAAGTCCTGTTTCCGCTCCCGTCTACAAGCTATGAGAATTCCTCTCCTCTTATTACATTTCAGAGGCAATGCCTGATCCAGGGAGAAGCCTGGAGGAGAAATTAGCCCGCAGTTTATTGGCTCAGATACAAAAGGAGCAGATTAAAAAGGGGTGAGATGATTGAACTCCCCTTTATTCCGTGGTGTGTCCTTTGTGCCAGGCTGCACAGTCACTTTGATGCTATCTCTGTCATTCGAGCCATACGCTGCGCCTTGGGTGCCTCACACAAAAGAATATGATGCACTACCAGAGGCCTTGAATGGGCTTTCCATTTATTTTCTGAAAGAGTGGGACTCTCCTTTTGATTCACCTCATCTGTCTAGAAATTGAATGTAATTCATTATCAAAGTACGTCATCATAGTTAAAGCCTCTGTGATGTGTTAAATATAGTAAAAGAATAACCGACCAAGTTCTGGTTAAAAAAGAAACGAGCAGGCTTTGGAGAAATGAGGACAAACTGAGAGAGAATACTTTTTTCCGATACAAAAATCAGCATTCAACTGTTTTTTTTTTGGGTTTTTTTGCAGTTTTTCCCTTCATACTGTGAACAAAGACCAACTCCAAATCAACATGTTCTTTAGCTTTAATATAACCTCCAAAGTAGTTTCTGAATATCTGAGTGCACTATAATCAAATACCCTTAATGGGTAGAAAAGGTCAACAGCCAGGCTCTCTCTTACAGAGTGATAATGGGAGGAATGATTGTACCTTGCTTACAGAAGAGAATAGAAGAGGCAGAGGAGGAAGGGGAGGAGGAGATGAAGGAGAGCGAACAACATCTTACAAGGCTGCCATTACCGCAGTAATTCACACAGCAAAGAGCAAAGAGAGACCGTTGAGTGGGCGGCCGGATGGTGGAGGTCTGATCAGAACCTCCATTAGCGCGAAAATAAGCTGCAAATAGAGCATGGGAGCTGAGCGAAGAGAGAAGCAGGGCAAACTGTGCTGAAGGAGCACATGGCCCGACCCGGCTCGACAAAAACCCACTTCACACAGCTATTCTGCCAGGACTGAGCGTGTCCAGCAACTAGCAGACAAAACAACAAAAAACATTTCCCGGTAAAAGGCTTGAAGTAACATCATCACGGTTACAAACGCGGTGCCAGAATAAGGGCACTAGGTTAGCTCAAATGCCAATTAGCAGCATTTATCAGCTATAACGCAGGTCTGGTAATCAACACTTGGAAGCGAGTTTTTCCCTAAAAATAGTCTCACTACAGAGACGCCACACCATCAGTGATCAACTACAAAACTCTTCAGAGTTATTGAATGTGACGAGTGGAGAAAAAATTCCAAGTCTAAGATTGATTTAATATAAATTAAATACACAAGCTTGATTAATAAAATGTAGTTAGTAGTCCCTTTATGTCCCTATTAAAACAGAAGATTATATAAATGTTTGCATTCTATACTATTTCTGTAATGTATATACCTGGATATTTATGTAGGCATTTTTATGACTTATTCAAATGAATGTATTCATGTATGTCACCATAGTACAACTATTTACAGAGGAAGCACTGAACCACAGGAAAACAGATTATTCACGTTATGTATACATATAAACAATATAATCCCATATTGTTGTGTTCAGATTTCATATAATGCAATATTCTCCTATATTTATCCCATAAGATTTTATTCAAAGCTGATTGGATGCCCATTTTCTCCATGTATCTTTATGCTGTTGTTGCTTTTGCTTTGATTTTCCTGTGCAGTATGTTGAATAAATGAATGAAAGGACTTCTTGCTAGTCAGGTATGAAAATCAACATAATATTGTGAGGCTCTTCATTTCCAGGTATGCTGCCACAATCAAACACGTTGGAATGTGTATCTGCAAGGGAAACAGGCGGTGTGCAATCAACAAACTGTGCAAATTATATTAAATATTGTCTCATGTATTATTCAGTATTGTGCACCCATAGTATATTAATTCATAATCCTTACTGTGCAATTCCTTAACAAAATCCATAGGATTCTAGGTCAATCCTCCGCAAATGAATTTCATTTCATGGCTTAAGTAAAGCAGTATGATTAAGTATTATAGAATTCCACTGGAATGCCAGGGCATTGTACAGAGAGAGAAGTAGCCCCTCTAAACCTCCAAGGTAATGAATGAAGAATAAGATGGCAATTCCTGCTCTGCACTCTGAGGATTAGGAACATGAGGACAGCAGAGGGAAGAAGGGACAGTGATTCTGATGGATACTCCTGTCTGAGAGAGGAGCGCTACTCCCATTGCTCCTACAGCTGATTGATTTGAATGACTGCGAGAGGACAGAGTGGAGGAGTGAGACAAGAAGCACTATCTGTGCTGGGCGAGGTCTTATCGGCCCCTCGGCTGTCTAGCCTGCAGAGGCCTAGTTTATTTTGAAGAGAGGTAGTCAATAACGGCGGGTGAAGCACAAAGTGAAAAAGAACGGCTGCTCATCAGATGTCTGAACTCTGACAGAAACGGCGTTGCATTTGACTTCCTTCCAGGTATGGTTTACATTATGTTAAACATACGTGTCTCAGCATCACAGCATTCTCTGCCAGCAGCACACATCTAATTCACTTTTATAGAGCAAAAGACTGACACCTTGTAATATACTGTGTAATGGCAGGGAAGCAGATCCCATGTGAGGCTGTGAATGTGTGTTCCTCCTGAATTATGTCACCTGATGTAACTGGTTTATTCATATGGAAAGAAAACTCTGGGGGGCATTTACCCAGATGAGTAAAAACCTGTATGCATGAATGTATGCTTAATGGGGACACGAACCTTCAGTGAAATGCAATTATCATGTTGCAAATGTGGTAAATATCTGAGACATGCTCACCCTCCCCTTATTGGGAGTAGTGTCTTGCGTGCTGTAAGAACTGATAAATTTACCTACCGTTTATCTAAATCTATATTTGAATCCATATTTCTTTTGTATGTGCTTATGTTTATACATATTTAAGCTAATTTTTCTCGCTCAGTGGATCTTAATCACACAGTGGCCATTTTCCTCTGATGTCATGCTCAGGGTGGTAGGATCAAGTTTCCCACAGCTGTGCTCCAGGTACGGCAAATTATTATCATTTCATCGCTTCTTGATTGATCAGCAACTGAACAGACAATGGATAGTGAAAATCCGGAGGCCAAATTTCACGGTTAACAACATATTTGACCAACCATTAGCTACCAGTAGACAAGAGCTAACGTTGGCATTCAACCACCTCCTACTGTAGCTAATAATACTATTTGATGGTGGTACACAACATGACAGGAAATTTGGTGAATCAATCCTGAAACATTGCATAAGAACATCTTGAACACTTTATTTAAGCCTGTAAGTGATACACACTGGATGTGATCCAGCTAACAATTTAGCTCAAGCTTAATTGTCTTGTTTTCTTTTCACCACCTAGGAAGAATGTTCAGGTTGAGTCAGTAATGTTTCGCGACATTGTTGTCACTGGAACACATATTTCTGTGTTATGTCCATACAGATTATTTACACAAAAGTGCGTTCAAGCAATTTAACAGTGAGTGTTTTCTGTGGCATGAAGAGACTTGCGAGACATTCCTGCTTCTTTAGATAATGTTTTTAGCTCATACCGTGTACACTGTCAAAAGTTAACACTTGCTAAGAAATGGTTGAATGCTAACGTTAGCTGTCTAACAATAGTTACTGGATCACCTTATATGTTGTTTGACCTTGAAATATTTTAACTATCCTTTGTCTTTTCAGTTGCTGATCAATCAGGAAGCTGTGGTATGTTTTGTATTAGACCTTTTTCATCAACAGCTGAAAGATGACAGGAAATGCAGCACAGTTCAGATTCAAACCCCAAGCCGCTGTAGTGAGGGAACACTCCACTAGCTGAGCTACTGGGGCACCCTGAAGCAGTGAAATGTTAGTAGTTTGTCAGATTCTTGTGTTAATACGACCTGCAACACGACCATACGACCCTTGAGCGTGCAGTCAAATGGAAATGGCTGACACGTTAATACGACCGATAAAACAAAAATTGAATAGACTGCTTACTGATGTGTACAGATGGCCCTCCCCGTTCATGGCGATGTATAACCCTGTCTTCACGGACTGAATGGCGACAACTCTGAGGCCCACAGGAATAAGGTTGAACAAAGCTGAAAGACACACATTTGAAAAGGCAAACACACCCATCCATAAAAGATATCACCATATCAACCATTACCAGACATAACCACTGAATGTACATTAAAAGCATGATATATTATCATGTAATTCATCATCCTAATGCAAGCTGCCTATCATTAATGCTTCACAAAGTATGGATAATACAATTTGCTAGCTGTTGCATGTTGGTAATCAGCGAAGATGAATTGCTGCTTGGCCTAGCATAGCTGCGGCCACCCAGAGCTACCTGAGAAGTAGCTGTAATTGGGGCCACCACTGGTGCGTGGCAGATCTAATAGCCCTTTTGTTGTTGTAGCAGACTCCTTGGGCCTGGTAGGTAATAGCTTTTGTTTGTACTGGTGAGAACAATAGCACTGGCCTGGCTGTGACATTAAGTGTGTGTGTATTATGGGCGATTTAAAGGCATGTAATGACCCCCGCCGACCCTATAAGTAATTGGTATTGGCAGGATTGGAGGCTGGGAAAGGCTGAGAGAAACAATATGTGACCATTGGTTTTGGGTGGCTTTTGGCCAACTCCAAAAAATGTACATTTTAACGGGGAGCCAAACGTTGGAGTTTTAATGATAGGACATATCCCCTGTGCACACTTCATGCTTTGCCCACTGTGTCAATAAGTCCCTTCAGCCTATCAGATGTGACATGTGCCACATCTCCTCATGCTGACAGGAGTTAGTGACACAATGTAGAGTGTCAGGCTAGAGTTAGCACCAAGCACTGGAATCAAATTAACCACCTAGCCTGGAGCGCTAGAGGAGCAGTGCCAGATCAAGCTAATAATACCCTTTTCTCCCCGGTAAGCCTACTGTTTCCTGGTCCACTTTCCCTCTCAGAGAGGAGGATAAATCTGTGTGATCCTATAGCTGCTGCAATTTGAGAAGACATTTTGGCTCTAAAGGCTGAAAAATGAGAGGAGATACTGAAGGTTAGAGAAGCGTGACTGGAAGGTCACCGGTTCGTTTCCTGCACCTGAGGAATAAATCTACCTGGAAGTGAACAAGACTTAGGAAGACAACCTTTGTGCTCGAGGAACTTGCGCAGATTTTACCAGTAACTTGATAGTTCTCAGCTGCACTAAAAGTTGATTTATATTTCAGTGTCTTCTGTTAGCAATTCATCAAACGTTTCTAGACACCTTTCAAAAGTTTCATCTAGAAGGCCGACAGACACTGTCAAGGTACTCACAGGAATTACTGCTGTCATCTTTGGTCCCATCAAGAGAGCCATCGGGGTTCATTTGCAAGTAGTATCCCTGCCTGCAATATAACCTGGTCACTATACCCTTGAGCTGGGGATCTGCAGGAGAGAAAGAGGGAGAAAGAACAGGGGGGGGAAACATTAGCAATTAGCACTGCTGAGGAAAACCAAACATACTTTAACAATGGAAAAATTTGCGTTAAAGGAGACCTATAATGCTTTTCGGTCATTTTTTTTTTCCTTTCATTTAATGTGTTATATTTGTTCTTGTACATGTAAAAGTTCTTAAAAGTTCAAAGAGTCAAAGTCCATACCAACAGTAGCTCCCCTCTCCCACAAAAAAGCGCTGCTCTTTAAACACCTCGTCAGTAGTCCCGCCTTTAATTCCGTGACTTCCTGACATCGCACTATGTCACAAAGTCACACTTTTGCACAATTTATGCCCTGCAGCTAGTTTGGCACATATGTTTGAGAATGTTTTTGAGCATTAAAGTATTTAGACCTATTCTAGTAGTTAAATGATCAACCTAAAATTACGCCTGTCACGATAATCAAGAAATCAATTAATCGTGCGATACATTAAAATGAGCTCGAAAATTTTGCCAGCCTTGATAATTTCCATTTGCATGCTCGTTTGTTTTCCTCGTGTCTCTCACGTGAACCCTCTTGTCAGTCACTCTTTGTCTCTGTGTGGGGAGGCGGGGCCCTGCACCTGGCATAACACAGAGAGCAGCATGAGAACCCCGTGAGGAGTAGCAAGCCAGAGGTAACGCTAGTTGAGATTTGACGGAATAAAAACAAAGATGGAATTGGTTTCAAAGCCGAACTCGACAGCTGCAGTGTGGGAGCACTTCGTATTCAAACCAAATGACCGTGGTGAACAACTTAACCTGGTCGAGCTTGTAGGTCACATGCATCTGCACCTAAAGCATAATCATCCGATGCAGTTTTCCCAGCTGGGAAAAAAAGTACAACTATAGCTACAGAGGGGCCGTCTCCGTCTTCCCGACAGTCCACAATCACTGGGGCGTTTAGTCGAAAAAACAAAATACAAACAGGACGGTGCAAAATGGTGCACACTCCAGGCAGTGTAATTTGCTACATCACTAAGAGATGCAGCCCATTCATACTGTCGAAAAGCCGGCATTTCGACAAATGCTGCAATCATTTGACAGCCAGTACGAACTGCCTGGGAGAACATACGTGTCACAAACGGCAATTCCACAACTGTACAGCGTGAAAGACGACATACTAAAGGGTAAGTGGGGTTATTGTTTTTGGTTGTGTGTAATTCAAGTGCAATTTTTGCTAAGAGACTGAGAGTCCTTTTTATTTATTGTTTATGGTTGTTTTGTTTATTATTTTGGATATTTAAAATGTCTTCGTCACATTCCAATTCCAATGTTAAATATTTATTAGAAATAAAAGTTTATCGATCTTCGACAGGGTGTACTTGCATTATTATGCCACTATCATTATATTAGTTGAAAAATGGTCTCAAAACGACAACGTTATCGTTTATCGCAATAATTTCAACAATTTATCGTCCAGCAAAATTTGTTATCGTGACAGGCCTACCTGAAATGAGTATAATATGTCTCCTTTAATATAGCAAAGATGTTGTACCATTTTGTTTTCTTATGGGTTTTAGCTACAAAACACCACATTGTGCAGAACTACTTTACAGTACTTGGTGACTCGTGTGTATGTTCACAGACAAATCCCACAGCCAACTTTCTGGGCACATAAGCCCTGCTCTGCTCAGAGATAGGCCATCCAATTATAGGAAGCAGAATTAATCTGTGGTCGTCTGACTCCCATAATGAACCCAACAGCACCCTCTCTGGGTCCTTGGTGTATAGAATTTGAAAAGCGTCTGTGCTGTGTCCCTTGCAGCTGACCCAAAAGGGGAATTAGCCGCAAATCTACTGTAAATAAATCACTGCTGTGGGTTAAATTGCCCAGCGCCACTACAGCTCAACCAGTCATGTTTCAATTTAGTTGGCATTTTGCGAGTTTGTAATAACAGGGGGGGGAGTGAAAAAAGTCAAAAGTGAACGAATGGAAAACTTAAAAGGATACATTTTAATAAACCAGCGTTTGGCTGCACATTGGGGATGTCTGATGTCTGTGCTCAAGCAGCGCGGCAATATTTCTTCATCTGTGCGCGTGTGTGTGTGTGTGTGTGTGTGTGTGTGTGTGTGTGTGTGTGTGTGTGTGTGTGTGTGCGTGTACCACCACCGGGGTCATATACCATCAACATAAGTCTTATTGTAGAGACAGCCATCACACCAGATTTCATTCCAAGAAAGCCCTGGGGAGGTGAACAATCAAGTTCACCTGAGCCTAAACCACACTCCTACTGTATGTGTGTGTGTGTGTGTGTGTGTGTGTGAGAGAGAGAGAGAGAGAGAGAGGGAGGGAAAGGGAGAAAGAGGGATGGAAGGAAAGAAAAGAAGTGAGAGCACGGCCATAGTGGAGAACTCGAGAGGTCTTGCTGAGGGCACAGAGAGGTTTTTTTTTCTTCCTATCAGTGAACAGCTCAAGGCAGTCTCTTCTGAAATGGCTCTGCTGGGTGATGGCATTAGGGGGCTCTGAGACCTTTCTCTGCTGCCTGAAAAGGGGAGAGAATGCCTTTTCTGCCGGTGTATCCGAGCAGCGCCGGCACAACGGCATTCAGCGGCGCCGCTTAGTATCCTCACCAGAACAATGAAAAGGTGGCTGAAGCACAATCTGACTGTCGGAGTACCTCCGCCATGCATTGAGTGGGCTGACAGGGCAGTGACAGCACCTCTCTGGTATATAGTAATGCTCAGTGCAGTCAAATCTGTTTCAGATACACAGCCAGAGACTGATGGCACTGTTAAGACTTCGGTCTTTATCTTTTTGCGGTGTAAAATATCTGATGAAGTACAGTAAGGGTTTTTTCTTGAGCAACACACAGGTGAATTCTTTCATACAGTATATGTACCAGATACAATCAGAAACTCTTCGTTGTCTTAATTAATTAATTAGGATGGATGGATGGATGGATGGATGGATGGATGGATAGATAGATAGATAGATAGATAGATAGATAGATAGATAGATAGATAGATAGATAGATAGATAGATAGATAGATAGATAGATTTTGACTTATTAACTAATAATTTGGAAATACTGAGCTCTCACAATTCTAACTCGCCAGGATATCTTTTTTAATCAAGACTAACCCATCATCTATTTTTTTCCTTTCTTTTATCATCTTCAGTATTTTAATCTGTAAAATGGCTTAAACATTAATAAATCCCCATCACAACTCTCACATCAGTCATTCAGCCAGTCACGTGGCAGTTTAGTTTGTAATTAGTTTCTATTAAAAACAGGATTGCAAAAAAAAAAAAAAAGGTTGAACAGATTTCCATGAAACTTGGACTGTGGATGGGTCTCGGCCCAGAGTAGACCCCGTTCACGTTTGGTATGGATCAGGATAAAGGGACAGATCCTGGATTTTTTCCTCACTTTCTTTAATATCTTGTTTTTGAACCTTTCTCAGGGAATATTGCATGGGTTTTGATAAAAGGTAGTTGGTATCTACAAGTGAGAACAAAAGGAGACTTTGCTGACAAAGGTATGCACTCTACTGAGGGACATTCTAGTTGTCTTATGTTACCCAGCTGGCTTAATTTTAGTGAAACTACTGAAAAACTTCAGTGCGATTAAGCTGTAATCAATTTGCATATTTTTGCCTTTTGACTAATCATTTGTAATAAGTGGGTTGAAATGTTGACTTTTCAATCTCCGTATTTCATTTCACCACATTTGTTTTAGTCTAGACCAACATTTCATCTTTTTTATTCTTTAATGGCAGAGATGGGCTTCCATAGTTAAATGTAAAAACGTGTGAAAATAGTAACAAATGGCCATCACCAATTTCCTCTGCCCAATGTGACACACTCAGATGTCTTATTTTGTTTAACCAATAGTCTAAAGATATATGATTCATAATTCTATTTAAAAAATAAAAAAAACTCACATTAAAGACACATTTAGTTGATAAATGGCTTTCACAATTGCTGAATAGACAGTCTCGTAGCAATTTAGTGGCTAACTGTGTGTGTCAAACTACGAAAATGTTTCCGTTGCATGGAAGAGCACTTTGCATAACTCCCAGCCGCTCCTTTCGTTACTTTCTGTCTTTCAGCCACTGCAAAAAGCAGTAGGATGCCATGACAAAGGATAAAGCTAAATTTGGCATGCTTTCAAACACATAAGCATCCAGCAATTAGACACCGTACGGTATAACCTCAGGACCACACTGGTGACGGGCGCGTTTTCACACCGCGGGGAGACAAAAACACACTGCCATGCTTTATGTACTCTATGACTTATGTGTCATGGTTCGTGTATTCTGTGTCTTATGTCTCTTGTCTTGTGTTTTGATTTCCTTGTGTCTTCTTAGTGTTCACCTCTGTGCTCTTTTCACTATGTTCTCTCCCCTGTATTTTCCCATTCCTCCTTTCTTGTCTGTCTCCCCCTGTCTGTTAGTATTGTGTCCTTCATGCCTTCTCCTGCGTCTTCCCCTCATCATCTCACCTGTGCTCCTCCCTCCTCTCACCTCACCTGTTCCTCGTCTCGTCATTAGTGTGTTTGTATGTGTGTGTATTTAGTTTCTGCCTTCCCTCTTTTCTTTGTCCGGTCATTGCTTCTGTGCATGCAGCTTGTCTCCTCCATGTTCCTTGTTTCTCTGTGGTATGTGTTTTTTGGATTTTGATTTCTTATCCTTGAGTTTGTTTTGTTACTTTGCCTTTTTACTAGTTTTTGGAACCAGCTCCCTTGGTTTGTTTATTGTATGCAGTTTTTGTTTTAATAAAGCTTGCCTTTTGTTCTCCCTGATCCTGCCTCCTGTCTAAATCTGCATTTGGGTCCATCCTTTAGTTTTCCCCTGTAAACCCTCCTCGCGACACACACACCCATGCACGCAAACCCTAAGCTTTACCCACGCTATTTCACATGAATATTTAACGACTGCCCAAATTCCCGTGAGCAAATACTCTTGCGCAGCCTCACCAAGTCGGCTAACCTGCGATCGATAAATGACTCTGATCAGCAGCGTTTAAACAATGTTTGGCGGTGGGATTGATTGTGAAGACGGATCTGCGGGGGGCAATCTGTAATAATTAAAACCGCATAACCGGTTCGCCGGCTTTTGTGAATGCCCCCATCTTTGTGTATGTGTGCGCAGAGAACTTGGCTCCTCCATCATGCTATAAATCATGTGATGTTGGCTGTGTTCCCCTGGGGCGGGCCAGCCAGTAGATCTCACACACACACACACACACACACACACACACACACACACACACACACACACACACACACACACACACACACACACACACACACACACACACACACACACACACAGTAGCATTCCCCCCCTCGGTGTTGCTGGACTGCAGCGAGGGTGTGCCAAAGTCTTTAACGTTTTAAGTCAGAAAGCAATTAGAAAATGTGTGAAATGAGGTTCAATAATAGATGGTTGTCGACATTTGATCCCATTCTGAAGGGTGTCTGAACGAATTCGGTCCGAATTCAATCATGTCCTCGAATAACCGGTGCATTATTTATGACTGACAGATTCACATCAGACATTCATGCATTGCCACTGCATACATAAGAGTGATATAATGGCTTTTTGTGATTCTAACAAAGCCGGCAACCCATTGATACAACTCATGTTGAAGGTCAAACTTACTCACGGCCAATGAAAATGAAATGTTTCGGGTGGATTTGAGCTAATTTGTCACTCATCACATACAGCATTTACAGACCTGGCCTTCCTCTATGCGTCTCATAAAACTAACAAAAAGAATATGAGAACAGGGGTGTGGAAAGGGAAGTGTTTTCAGAGCGGCACAGCGTTTCAAGTTCTGTCAGACACGCTTGATATGGTGTACGCACTCTTAAAAAACCAAGGGCCGCTTTGAAAACGTCTCTCAGGGATTCCCTAAGTCGGGAAGGTCCTTGACTCAGTCGCCACCCTTTCCTCTGTTACTCATCCTCTTTTTTTGTCTCCTATCTCTCTGCTTCTCTCGCCTCATCTGTCTGAACGTTCTCCCTCTCTACCAAAAGGTGAAACACCAGCGCTGTTTATCACAGGAGTATCTAGTGGCTGCCGCGACTGGGCTTTCCCGGTCGCCCTGATACTAGTTTTACAACAGAAGCACTGCATGTTTCTTCATGCCACTTCTTTTGTTTCTAGGGAAACGGAGCGGTGGTTTGGCAGCAGCAGGGGGGTTTCCTTGAAAAACAACAAAAATTGAGACTGTAAGATCTCAAATCTTGTCATTCTGCAGCCGAAGACCTCTCTGCATATAAATTGGACTGTCACAGAAAGGTTGTGGCTTCTTTTGTTTTGTTCTTCTTTTCCGAAGTGGCCTCCCTACAGTTCCCATTCTCTCCCTGTCTTATTTTCTGTTGTGTCATTCCTGAGTCTGTGTGTGTGAGGGTAAGGACACACACACACACACACACATACACACACACTGGCACAGCTGCAGCAGCAGTTGCAGACTGCTGTCAGCCCTGCCCTGCCTGACCCACTTTGAATGTCTCTGGAATAGGAGAAGGGCTTTTCCAGCCTGTGAAGGAAAAGCCCCTCTATGTTGCTTCTGTTGTCATGGAAAAGTGAATCAAGAAAAGGACAGTAACAGCACCCCCCGCCCCTTTATCAACAACATCTCTGAAACCCCAACAATAGCTCAGATGATGACGCACTGCTGTGTCCTGTCGCCGTGCTCTTGAATAAACAGCCAGGCGCGGGGAGGCATTCATCTCAAATGGGTTTCTAGATCACACAAGCTAATCTAATGGCCTGATCTCTGTAACATGATCTGATGATCTATGGATCTAATCTAGCTAGATAATTGGAGCCAGAGCGGGGCGAGATTATGGGCCCGCCCCAGCTGGATGTGCCCACAGCTCACTTACTGGGTCTGACTTTAATAGGATTTGCAACTCCCATCTAATCCCTTAAAAAAAATCTGCGCGATCAACGGCTCCGCATCTGCATCTACCAAAATGCATGGATGATTCGAAATTAAAGCCGATACGAAGGAGGAAACACAAAGTGTTCCCGGGCGTATTCCCTCAAGTGCTAGGCGAGGATAGAGAGCCACATCTGTGCATTCTAATGAACAGAAGAAGAAGACAGCACTTCACTCGTTCAGACCGTGTGCTGTTTATCCTGCGTCTGTGGGTGCCCGGCTTTATGAAGAGCCTGCCACAATAACAACGTTTTGATAGAACGAGCACGAGGATAATTACTATCGATTTTCGACGCGTTTTTTTTTTTTTCTTTGAATTTGACCAAAACGCTCTAAAACACAATTTGTGTCAGCGCGAATCGATACAGCCCATAAGAATAGCTAATCTAGTGTCCCCCTCTCGAGATCAATACTCCAAGCCAAAGGGAACGCTGGCACTGGACTATATTTCAGACACCTCCGCTCCTTTTGCTATCACAACACGTGTGACCGGTGGTGCCTTCGCCCCTGGCACACCAAAAAGTGGGTGTGCCAGAATCAAACTGAGCATGCCGAATGAGCCCGTGGTTTTCCTAAACTGTGTGTTCTCGTGATAAAAAACGTAAGAGCGGAGAGAAGAAAAGTGTTTAAGAGAGGTGTAGAAGGGTGAGCAGCAGAGACGCCCGATATCGCTCGGTAAAGACTTTTCCTAATTCTCACGGGGGGTGAAATTAATGAAGCGCATTCCCATTAGGCCTCTAATCACAAATAACACAAAATGAAAGCGGGCAGAAACGGCGTGTTCGCCCTGTGTTCCGATTAGAGCCTCAAAACGAGGACAAAGAAAAATTGTTCCTTTTTTTTCTTTTTAAAACAGCTCCCCTCATCACTTTAATTTCATTTTTCAGTGGGAGTGGTTCTCATAATCCAGGCGGTGGGGTCATGCTTTTCTTTTCAAGAAGCTCCCCAACACAGTTCACTGACAGCTGTGCTGGCACTGTTTCTGTGGATTATCATCACCACTCTGAGGCTCAGGGAGGCTCTTTAGTTGCTCTGTAAAATGGCCGTTGCGAGGTGTGAAGTCATTTCAGGGTTGCCAGCGCAGGTTGACTTGACGTCCACATGTCTGACTGATTCACCTGAGCCAAATGTTTACAACCACGGCACGCTAAAGCACAGACAGCGCCATAAAAAAGCCAGCTCAGAGCTTTGTATGTTTGTCTTTTCTGTCGCCGTGGCCAGACATTAATTTCCCCCCCGGCCCAACGACAGCATCGTCTGTCCACACGTCCGCTGTGAAGGCTGCCGGACGCTGCTGATGTTTAAATGAAACGATAGATATGCCAAGAGCCAATTTCAGGGGACAGGCGGTCAGACACACAAGCACCGTGGCAGCCACGAACACATGCAGACAGTGGGCAGGAGCGGAACACAGCAGCCTGGAGGACAGACGATTACAACCTGCCATCCTGATGCAACCTGACCCATGTCCAGATGTGGGCTCTCTGTGCCGCTGTATAGATCCTGTTATATCAAAGCCATTTTAATCCATGTAATCACTAAGGGCTAGTCAAGGGTAATGTCTTCACTCGTGTTGCTCAATTCCGCTGTGACCACAGAGAAGGGGGATGAGAGAGAGAGTCGGCTATCAAAATGGCTCTCTTTGTGAGCGAGATGAAAGACTAAACGCTGCTTCTGAGACAAATGCTGTGCGTAATGAGAGTTTGCTATTAAACTATGCAAAATGGTGTTCAGTCAGTTGGAGTTAGAGTGCATCTGGTGCAACAGGTCTGATACCTGATGATTCCAAGGAGGAGCACACAGACGCTTCACCGTCACTCAAATAAGGGGGGGGGGGGGCAATTGGAGTAATTTCTTTCCTAAATGAATTATCCTAATTCATTTTTTTCCAAGAACAAAATTACCCTCACCGTTGGCACCAGCTCCAGCAGCGAACTAATTGGTGGCAGTGCTCTTTACCAATCCCAGACTGCCACATTTTCACAAGTGGAGGGGGACTATCAGCTGGAGCCACAAGAGGCCAGCGGCCCACGAGTTCGCAGAAATGATGCCAGAAAAGATTATGTTTGAAAGGCGGAACCTCCAATCTGTGGGACATGTTGACCTTTTTTCTTTCTTTTTTTTTGCTTGCATACAAATG
>CAEMYA010000012.1:3947534-3958297 GCA_903131615.1 Diplodus sargus
TGTGTTGGTGACACAGAGCCGATGTGTGTGTGTGTGTGTGCCCGATTGCAAATGCATAGAGCGTATAGGTGGACGCATTAATATTAATAATTTTCTGATGCAGGTGACGGACCTGGGTGTATTTCAGCGCTGGGAAAGCTTAATAGAATGGTAATGAGGGTGATGTCAGGTCAGGCCGAGCTCCGTTTGTGAATTCAAAGATTGCGATGAAGGGAAATGAGGTCAGCAGATGCTACGGTGAATGTAAAAGATATCAGTGTGGCTGCGTCTGGCACAGGTTAAATTCGAAGGGATGCATATTTTATGAGAATGCGCCTGTTAAGGGAGGGTATTTTTCTGTTTAGTCCGCGCAGCCACTGACCTTCAGTTAGGGTCGGTGCCTTTCTTTTTTTAAGCCGGCTTCCTGTCAAGCTGCAGTCCACAGATGACACCTGATGTGAATGCAGGTATGAGAGGCCCACAGGTCCATCAGAATACCTGGTTGCGTTTGATAGCATTACCACTACTGACAGCTCATGTAAACACAGGCATATAAGCAGGTCTTGTCCTCAGAACAAGTGAAAATCAAGCCCTGGCTGTGAGGCGGATGTTTCATCCTCTTCTTACACTAAAAAACTCACACGCACATACATTTATGAGCAGTTCAAGTTTTCTAAAGCAACACTTTTTGACCTCTTCAACCCTTTCATGAAATGAAATGAAACACACACCTGTTGTCTGAGTCTAATTGTAACACCTAAATCTAACGCTTTGGCCTGTTCTCAACCCCAGCGTGTCCAATACAGCAGCCTGCTCAGTGGCCCTATACTTCTAAGTTTGACTACCTAGCTCTGGCATCATTTCTTGAAGTGCCCCTCTAGTGCAGAAGTATTAATAGCAAGAAAGGTTTGGCCTGTGGGATGGTTGGATGGGTCATACACAGGACTTTCCCTCAGAACAGTGAGGTTTGAGTCCTGTGCGTGACCAAGTGCCAAGGTTGATTTGTTTTTAAGATACGAAAGTAAGGTAAAGCTATGTAAATAACATAAGTGATGTGACAGAACTTACATAAATATCATAGTTATTTAATGATCTTTAAGTACTTTTGGTGCCTCAGCCTAACCAAACCGTGGCCATTTCACAAAGTTAAGTCCCAAGTGTCATAAGCTATAAACATAATTTGTGAGATGTTTGTCAACAAGTTTTATTTTGAAAGTCTTACTGGAGGCAGCTTATTCAAGATGTCTAACTTGCTAATTGATGCTAGATGGATAAGAAGGATGACACAGGCAGGACCAGGCCCAGGGCTACTGATCGTATCTGATGAGCGAGGAGTGAGAACGTGTTGACCCTGACCCAAAATGAAACCCTCCCCCGAAACTAGAACATTAGCCTAGATACAACCAAGAAATAACAGAACAAGTGCACACAGTTGGATGAGAATATTGATACTGATGTATTGTACTATTTCTTTTACAGGACTGGTAGATCCCCGCTGTCTGCTGGGCAATACAATGGCAAATTATAGTTTCTGTGCTTGTTGCTGTTTTTGTTTAAATCAAACAAACAATGAACTGTGCAACAGCTGTTGATTTTAGCTTAACTTTCCTTTGGACAGAGTTTGTTCCCACTGTCTCTAGACTATATATAAAGTGCTTTTGAAGCAAATAAGCATATTTCCCGAAATATCAAACTATTCCATTAAAGGTGTGCACTTTATTCATCGCTGCTTAGTTATAACAAAATCATCGTCCAGATCAGCTTCTTCCTCGTGTTATTGTTGTGAGGACATTTGGTCTCTAAAGTGTGAAGGGATTAGCATTTGGTTGATGTAGGTAAGCAAAAATATTGTCATTACATTAATAAAACTTTTCATAGACCTGTGATGTCAGATCAGCACTTAAAGCTGCAAACTCTGACGCTCTTTATTTATTTCATCAGCACCAATAGATCCTCCACATTACAGGGTGGGAGCATGTTTATTCAGCGGTCCAAAATATTGCGTAATGTCACTACCATACTGGAACAAAAGTGGTCCGCCTAATCATGCTTTTCATTTGAATAATAAACTTTTCTTTATGACGACATGACAGATGTCCCCTTGTTAATGAAACCATAACCATAAAAAAATGACACCCCCATGAAATATCGCCTGATAAGTGTGTTTCATCTCACTTCTGTTTTAATGTTTCCTTCCTGGAGGTCTATTAAGGTGTGCTCATACGATATGCACCATAGATCTCCAATGAGACAGTGTGTGAATGGGACCTCAGCCACCTCTGATTGAGAACAGCAATAAAGTTTCCCCCAAGAGACAATGAAAGACTAATGATGTCTGTAACGGCCAAAGTTATGACGCTAATCGTCATTAGCCAGGGCGGCACTTTGGCTGCTGCGACCCTCTTGGCCCCGAGAATAAAGTTAGAAAAAACAGATGATACCCCATCACTGAAGAAATAATGTGTGTGTGTGTGTGTGTGTGTGTGTGTGTGTGTGTGTGTGTGTGTGTGTGTGTGACAGTGGGCTAATAGAGGTGACAGGGGGACAAGGAGCGCAGTGATTAGTCTGAAGTGACGGGGTTAATTCTCTAGTATGACAGCAGTCATTAACCGGCAGACATTACCACACACTCACACACTCAGACAGCCATTAACACAGTCACAGATCAAATGTTACCTCAGCTCTGAATACATCAAGTACTGCATGTACTGTAGCTCTGAATACGTCAAGTGCTGCATGTACTGTAGCTCTGAATACGTCAAGTACTGCATGTACTGAAGCTCTGAATACATATACTGTGTGTACACACTCCACTGTTTCTGTTTCAATAACTTGTTCAAAGTTCAAAGTCAATTTTATTGTCAATTCTGCCTTGGAGGATCAAAACACCTCTGAGTTGGCATAAGTAAGACATATTAGGATGAAAGGAAAATAGAAAATTAATTAGGGGCACAAGAAGGGACAGATCAAAGACAAAAACTGTCATGATAAATAAGGTGCAGGTTATTTTCTCTCAAGGTTTTTACAGAAAAAATAAGAAATAAAATAAGGTAATAAAAAAATAAGACTCAAGACATTTGGTCCAAGGCTCGAGCAAGTCCCAAGTCAGTATTTTCTTGGGCAAATCCACTCAAGTCACAGGCTGTGTCAAGTCAAGTCACTTTTTTACCGCCCAAGATCTAACCTGTTCAAAAGGTCGACAAAGAGTTGAACTTGCATCATAATTATTGATATTCTATCTTTGATATGAAATACATGTAATCAAATAACTTAACAAAACAAAAGCGTATTACTTAATTTATCCTCAATCCCAAACATATCAGCACCCTGTCTCTGACAAATGTTGACAGCCAGACTGAAAAGTATAAAATTAGTTAATTGAGTCTTTATGTCAAGTCAGGTCACCAGTCTTTAACTTTCAAGCCCAAGTCACCCAAACACTGACTCCAGTCAAGTTCAAGTCCGTCCACATTTGTGGAAAAATAATTAAAAGCATTTCTTGGAGATCAGCTGGGTTGATGGTAAAACTGAAAATATAATGTGTATTTTTAAGTTAATGCTCTCAGTTAATTAGTACCTGTCAGCTCACCATAATAACTCATTGGAGTTTAGTGACAGTATGACATGACACAGTAAAGCAGCTAAAATACAGGATTTACCAACTCAAAACATGGTGGCTCCACAAGATCACTGTAATTACTATTCAGATGAATGTGGAACCTCTTGCTATAATAACACACACAAAAAAAGGCGAACTCACTGGTTGATCATGCTGGTAGCTCACTGTATAATTTATGATGTCATCAGTTCAGCCTCTGGGGAAGAGCAACATTGAAAAACATCGCTGTTTACTTTGTCAAGAGGAGAGTTAAATGTAGGTAGATATAAAGCCTTCCAAACTATCTAACAAACTCATTTGTTGCACAATTATCTACTTCATCTGTTTTGGTGCAGCACTGCTGCAGGCTCACAAACAGCTCTGTGTCAGCATCACACAATCTGCACATCTGGAAGTTTTACAGACCTTGCCTGTTGTTTTAAAGTCAGACTGAAAGTGCAGACCCTGCTGGGGTGAATTTCTCCCTCCTGTCAGGCTTTAATTGCTTTAGCACTTACAAACTGCTTTACTAGTTTTCAGCCACTAGAGGGCAGTGCAGAGCTCAGCAGGACACTGCTGCAGGATTACAGGGCTGATCAAGGAGAGGAGAACTGCTCTGCACAGAGAATATATTGTGTAGATGTATCCTAAAAAAGTTTTCCCCCCCCTGAAAGATGGTGATGAGTCTTGTGATGGCTTCAACACTGACAAACCACAGAAGAGCTCCAAATAAATGGAGCCCCATTAATTCTAATTCAAAATCAGGTGAATTAAACATTTAACCACAAATTTCATTTCTAGGAAAGTCTGTCATGACTCTCTTTTCCTGACCACGAGATTTGGATTTGTTGCAAGATTTGCATCAAATCAGATGTCCAAGCACCAGACTGAACTAAAGCTGGACCCCTGCTCAGGACACAAAACACTCTTTGTCTTGAGACAACTGAGATGCCCTCAAGTGGCCAAAACTGGCTACATCACAGATGCCATGTTAGGTTTGGACATGTGTGTCTGATGATGACATCCGCCTGTGTCCAACTCCTAATCAGTTTATCAAATCAGCGATCTATCTATCAATCAATCAATCAACACTGAAGGGTTCTGACAACATGATGGAGGCAGCGTTGAACTCAGTGGGGCTTTGACCTAACTAGAGGAAGTGAGGCAGTGTTAGTGATTAGTCACAATGTGATTGTGGGTTTCCATGGCAAAAGACTAATTGATCCCTTATTTCTAACTTGCATGTGATAAATATACACGTTGTGCATGTTTACTGCTCGCACGTTCGTGTGTGTGCATGAGACGGATGGAAAAAGAGAATAAAGAGAGTGAAAAAAGGAAAGGGGTGTTTGTTTTCATTTCCGTGTGTTATGCAATGGTGGCACAGTGGGCTCTGTGGTATATAGATCAGAGCCTCAGGACACACAGTTTCCGATCGCGGTCAGTGGTGCAGTGCCGTAGGATGGCTGCAAACACACTCGCTGAGCTGATCACTGCCATTTGACCACAGCTGGCATTGTGTTTATTTGGTCCTGATTAAATTCGAAAATGCAGGCATTAGGCTTTTACCAATCAGTCACCGACTGACTCTATGTCAACACAAATCACTGAGACACACACGTAGATAATCTCAGCCTTATAGAAACTCTTTTTCTTTCTTTCTTTCTTTCTTTCTTTCTTTCTTTCTCTCTCTGCATGGCTGGTTGCCACAGGTTGAAAAGGTCTTTGTAGAGAACTAAGTTGTGCAGGAACGAAGAGAACGAAAAGCAGCTGATGCAGAAAAACGACAGCGTGGAGACAACAGACAGGACAATACCAAAATCAAAGCCTGAAAGTCATTTCTGTTTCTGCCCCAAGGGCCCAATTAACATATATGCAAAATCGGCATGAAATAATAATGATAGATATATAGGCTTTATTAAAATAGAGGGATGAGTACCTTTAAGCTGTTTTTTAACTGCGTGTCAAAGTGAAAAGATATAAAAGAGTGGAGGAAAAGATAAAGAAGCCCTCTGTCAAATAGAGTGTTTCATTTGCATGTCTGCCGTTAGGGCCTAATGAGAAATGACACATTTGTAATTACAGTGGACTATAATTAGCCGGTGTGTAAGTGAGATGCCAGAACCCAAGTCTTTATGACTGGGCTGCACATGGGGGGGAGGGTGTGTTAAAGCATCTGAGATGTAAGTCGAGACTGACTTAAAGTTCATGCGACCAAGCTTTCGGATCGCAATTCTTCTCTCCGCACGAGGCAGACCGACGGGCTGGGACATGATTTGAGAACTCAGAAATTGGCAGGACATAGCCTGCGAATGTGGACAGCGATGTTGGCCTTCGCTGTACCGCTGAAGCTCACTCACCTCCTCCATCACGCCTACTTGCAGAGGAGGTGGAGGAGGACGAAGAGGAGGGACGTGTTTTTATCCTGGGCCTCGGGATATTTAAGATTGAGGTTTTTGGCAGGAGAGAGAGAGAGAGAGCTGCAGATGATGTTGATGAAGGCAACCTGACACATCTCTGACCTCGTATGGTCGCTGCCACTGCCCATCAGCTCAAAGTGACGCTCCGCCCCGAGTTGTGACCGTTAAATATCATGATGCAGCTCTGTGTGCTCAAGAGGTGGTTGTAAAAAAGAAGACTTGCAGCGGGTGACGGGTGACAATGCTTCCGAGTTTTCTCTGTGAAAAATAATCATAAACCTATCACGTTGCACAAATATGACTTATTACAGTAAACTTATTAGACAGTGGTGGGAAAATAACCAAGCAGATGCCCTCAAGTACTGTATTCCAGTGCTATTTTAAGGAACGTGAACTTTGCGTACCTCCATTTTATACCACTTAATCCGTCTACATTCCAGGGGGAAAGTATATTTGAATCCATGGCATTTATCTGACAGCTGCACTTATTATTTACTTTGCAGAGTCAAACTTTACTTGCAAAACATATTGTCACCTTATTAAATATGCAGCATTTCTATAAATAAAACATACCAGGCAGTATGAAAATGTTAAATTCAGTTCCACCTCAACCGGCGAGAGAACATTAATGCTGCTTACATGCCAATCTGTCTAGGGGACATTCTGCATTTTTAATACTTGGAAATGATACTTTGAACGTGCAATAGACAACTTTTTTTTGCTTTAACTTATCATTCTGAGCCATTATAGTGTGCAACACTGATTGCACACTGTAAAGGCTGTAGGAGAATGACACCAGCTGCGAATAAGTCGGTTTCCTATAAGCCCAGTCTTCACAATGCTATTCGATGACCAGGTTCGACTTTTCCCGGAAAAAATGAAGGTTGCATTACGGCACGAAGAAAGCACGTCTGCCAACAAACACCGAGAGGGCATTGTTTTCCCTGGCCCCCATCACTGGGTGATGGAGAAACAATGAAGAAGCCCCTGATGGAGGAGGCGGCGAAGGTGAAGAAGGAGAATGATAGAAAGCGAGGTAAACGAGAGGGAACGGGTGAGAGGGAGTGGAGTGTCAAAGTGGGTTCCCTTGCAAATATGTGTTCCCCTTACTACGAGATCCGTATGTATGAAAACCTGCCTACTACGACAACTTTACTCTTCTTTTTCACAGCCCTGAGATCTGGGTTTCTGGGTCAAATTGGGATTCTCATGGTCGTTTTTCACTTTGGACAGTGGTAGGGCTGGTAGTGGCAGCCATGTTGATAACACTGTCCTTGCACAGCGGTGCCAACGGTTCCCCTGGAGGAGGAAAAGTTGTAAAAACTTGCATATTCCCACTATAAGTAAAAAGTTGAATCTGGGACTTCTTAAGTACTTGTAACTGAGTATGTTTACACCGTGGCAATACTACATTACATAAAGAATTCCAGTGCTGTTTTTCAACTCGATTTGTTCAGACAGGTTATTATTCAGCCAAAATAAGACTAAAGTGCTATATAAATATCTTCTGCTGGAACAGTATCTGTTGACAATAGTGCAACAAAGGCACAGAATATTCATATTACATATATAACATGGGACAGGACAGGAGTGGCTGGAACATATTTGGCATATACTGTAGAAAAGTGGCTTCAAAGTGCTTCTTTGAATATTTTGATATTTTTTCCACAGGAAAATGTAAAAATCCATTGAAAATAGAATAGAATGCTATTTATTGTCATTGCACCCAAGTACAACGAAATTGGAGATCCATTGCACCCGAATGTACAATAGATTTAATGGTTTAATGTATAAATGAATTCAAGTTGACCATTTCCAACATTACCCGACAGTTCAGGCTGATGTGGGGTATTTGACGGTCAAGAGAAACGATTTTGGATTGAACATAATTTTAAGGACAAGGGTAGATCAAGTTTATCAGGTGATTTTTGTCATACCCCAGCGTGCAAAGGGGCTGTTTTTAAAGTCTTTGGGAATATAGTGTATCAAGGCATAATGTGGACCCCCGACAACAAGAGCTGATAAATGTGAATTTTACGAGCTAAACACATGTTTAATACGAATCATCGTGTGCAGCAGGCGACCCACTCGCTGCACCATCAGTCAAAATAACATCACACAACCACAACACAGCAAGGCATTGTTTAGGGTGATGCAAGGCATTTAGCAGGTGACTGTGACGAAGCGCTGTCTATTTCCCAGAGGATGCATGTTTTTCTGTTAAACCGTTGTTTCTGTTGTTTTCCAGCCGATAGAGGAGCTGACCTTTCGACACAGCTGCTAAATATAGCAACCTTCTCAAACAAAGGGGAGCTCCCGGGATAAGTAAGACGCTTGTGAAGTACCGGTGAACACAAATGTCTGCGCTCACAAAAGGCTGATACACACATGCAGACCGATTAACACACACACACACATCCCTGCCCTCTCCATCAGCTCCCCTGACACCTGGTCAATTTCTGCTCAGGGAAATGCGCTCCTTTCCTATCGACGAGCTTGAATTAGATTGGTTTAACTCATCTGTCTTATAGAGAGGTCGCAGTCTTGTCCTTCCGCAGTGTAACAGCAAACAAGCTGTTTTTTGTTGAGGAACGATTGAAACTGTTAGCATGCAGAAATGCTCACAGGCTTACAGTGTGCAGTCCTCACTGCAGCATTCAGTGATAAGATTCTGGTCATTTCTGCTCGGTGGGAATAGAGACTGCAAAGAAAACATATAAGGTATAAGGTAGGATCACTGAGCAGATTACAAAACCCCAATCTCTGTGTACGATGCTATGTTGATAGGTGAAATCCCTCGCTCCTATGCACAACCATGAACATAGTCACCATATTTCATGGCAATAAGCCTCATAAATCCTTAAACATCTGTCTGTAATGTTAACCTCTAAGCGGAACAAATCGAATTTGTTTAAATCAAAACTATATTAATGAGTGTTGCTCATAGTGACAAATCTGCAGGATCGATCACCCGACCCAGCAGTTCCCTCACTTCCCGCAGATCGTTTTAGCATCTTTCAGCTCACTGTTTTGGTTTTACAGCAGCGATTTAACTGTTTTGATTGAATCAGAACGCTGTCACCAAAATGCTTCCGACAAAAAAAAGCTGTCATAAGCCCATTGTACGCTACTTGTCCAACACCAATCAGTAACCAGAAATAGTCAGAAACTAGCTGGTGAGCATTTTGGAGCATTTAGGACAAGGGTGCCTAGACTTGTTTCATTTAAAGACAAAACTGAAACTTAATGGTGGGGCACAGGCTGCAAGCATGTAGCGATTGTATTGTATTGTTAAGATGCAAATGGAAGGTCTTCCATTAATTGACTGACTTCCTGTACAAAGTGTCTCTCTGGCTGCTAGATAAAATTATTTAGCAATCCTACCAATTTAAAAAGATTTTTTTCCTCACAAAAATGAAACAGAATAAACAGCAGTTGGTTTATAAGATACATTTATCATTTCTTTTTTTTGACTGGAAACATCTGGCAGGACAAATTAAACCTTAAAACAGGCCAAATATTTCCATCTGGTGTTCAAAACAGAGCTAAAAGGAGTCAGTGTTACACTGAAATCATCAGGTGGCCAGAAACATGACAACAAATGGAGGTAATCATGGTCATACCACCGTATCTACTTGATGCTTTCCAATTGATTTTGTTCTTTATTGTGGGCAAATTTGGAATTGATTTTTCGGGGGAGGCACCAAAACATCTGTATGCATGTTCTGATTACATATGTTAGACCTGATGGCGGAGATGATGGCAGTAGAGTTGTTGGCGAGAAAGCTGCCCAGCAAGGGACGGCAGTCTGAGACCACATTTCAACACTGGTAAACTTGGCATGGCTGGGTATTTTTTAGGGAGACCTCAAAACAATTTCCAGCCGTGTTTGTGGCGACCAAAACAAGTATTTTCAGCCAAAACTGGATTTCTTCTTAACCCTAATTAAGGGTTACTGAAACAGATCATAAACACAGTGTTGTCAGATCGTAAAATAGAAAACTGAACCTAAAGACATATAAAAATGTAGAAATGGATAGTTTTGACATGTCTGTGGGTGTGGAGACGTGCCTCGCCCACCCACCTCTGGATGTGACACAAATGGCACAAAACCTTAGAGGCCGCATGCATAAAAGTCCAGCTTTGCTTTAAAAGCCCACCCAAACAGCATGCAGCGCAATGTTGCATCACATTTTTAACTTGACTTTAACGTGTCAATGAAGAGATGGTGAGGACAGAGACCCGCTATCTGTTTCACTAGCAGAGGCAGGTGAAGCTACTCCCCTGAGTGGAGCTGTTCCATCAGCTCTCCTGACACATCTGTTGGCTCAACCGCACCGAGGAAGTCAATTCAAGCCGCTAACTCTGACTCTGTGTTTTGGTCTCTTTCACTGTTTGTATGCACACTGAAATACACCGGGAGAGATGGTGCACCTTAAGAAAACTAAAACGGACTCAGCAGCGCAAGCTCACCGTTGCTAAGTAACACACAGGAAGCTCCCTGAAGTACACTCCAGTGAGTTCAGTGGCTTGTCACAAGCCTACACATGGTGCACAGGTAAACACACTGAGTCAAGTTTGCACGTCTCTCTGCCACAGTGTACTTTATGCCCGCACGAGTAGGCTGAGCAGCAAATATCCTCGGGCACTTCTACAGAGGGTGATTGTTTTCTGACTACATTTACATAAGGGCACACAGCATCTTAAAATATATTGACGCGATAAATTCTGATGACATTTAGTGTGCAAAAAAAAAAAAAAAAAAA
>CAEMYA010000012.1:3958343-4000691 GCA_903131615.1 Diplodus sargus
GAAATGCAATAGCATGAGAATGAGTGAAGACATAAAGAGAGAGAGAGAGAGACAGACAGACAGACAGACAGACAGAGAGGTAGGGAGAGAATGAACGGCGGTGTGCTGCAGCAGCAGAAAAGCCCGGCCATGTAATTTATGGGAGCCCATACTCATAAAACATGAATCTTGTCCATGAAGTGCTGAATCATTTGGTGAGCTGGTCCGCCTCCCGCTCCCACATATATGCATGTGTGTACACAAGCAAATATGCACAGAAGGGACACACACACACACACGCACACACACAGACTTGCAGAGTCAACCCACACTGAGTCATTCTCTCATTCACACACTCCAACATGATCCCTCTTTCCATGAAGCCAGCTCACCCTCTCCCTACACCTGCGGGACACATTTTATTGACAAATGTAACGTCTGAGCGCGCACGAACCCCATCCACACGCATTCAAAGTTATATCTGTCCGATTCCTTCCACTACCCCCACTCCTGCAGCACCCAGCCCACCCACCTGCTCCCTCCTCCCACTGCGCTTGATGTGCTAGCTCGAGTATTCCCAATAAAACTATTTTATTATGAGCCCTCTCCCTTTGGGGGCCGGATTGAGTAAGTGGCTGAGTTCAGCTGTTCAGCAAGGCAGACGCTCGATACGAGCGTTAGCTTGACTTCATCAGGATAAGTCAACCTAGTGCAGCATTAGCTGATTAAATACAATCCCACCTTGTCAAATGGGTTGGGGGGGGGAACAACATGCATCAGCTGGCAGAGCCACATCCGCTCATACTGGGAACTGCTACTGTTTGTTTTGACTCTGCATCTCGCCTTACTGTAAATCATATTCTTCAGCACAGCTACACGATATATAAGGCCTATTATGCTCCATTATTCCCAGAGTTGAAAGTAAACGATTGGAGGGATACCAAATTGGAATTAAATTATTTGTTCTACAGTGTCACAGTCAAAGTCTGCTGCCAATTAGAGAATGAGCACAAACTCATAAACTCAATATTTATTTGGCCATGCTGCAGAAGGGTGGGGGTTGCTTCACTCTGGAGCTGTCCAAATGTTTAATTTTCAGCTTATTCATGGTGAGCATTTTAGCACAAGCGAAGTGAACACGGGGAGGTATTTCCACCAGAGAGATTCGCCAAAAAGTGAGTGCAGGAGATCCCGAGTGTCCACTCCATAGACGGAAAGGTTCTCTCTCCTTGACAGACGGTTGACACATTAACAGCTCAATGCCCCTCGGCATCGGCTCTACAGGAGCAACATGGTTTTCACGGCAGTTCCGTGAAATTGTCATGAAAAAAAGAATCAACAGGATATGCGTAAATGGATTCGTAATTGTTTCATGTGAGCAGGACTCACTTTTATTCATGAAACATGCAGGAGTCACAGGGGAGGTGGTCAGAGTGGAATGAGTCGTACAAAGTCCAGGACTATCACACTGGAGTCCAGAGGTCCCATCCAGTCTGTGGTTAGCTTTATGCAACAAAAACACTTTAAGGTAAAAATCCTTTGTGAAATACTGACTAAATCAAACCTTAAGAATTTGTGTAGATGGCCACATATTTTCATTTCAAATTTTCAATTTTAAACTTGCTGTGACTGTCATGGAAAAAAAATGATAAACCGTGCCATGTACATAATCTTTATGGTTTAAATGTCCTTTTCCATTTCATGAAATGCTGTGACATTGGGTTTACTGGAGGGATAAAACACTATTCCTCCCTTATTTGGTGGTTCGAAAACAATATGTGTCTTATGGCACAAAGTCTCCAATAGGTGATCTGTTGATGGCCAAAGCATATGATTCACATCATTTTCTCATTCATCAAGCCGTACACTAAGCCTTTCACGCTCGGTGGATGAGAGCACAGTCATATAATCAACCGCTCCCATCAGGGAGGAAACGTTTCCTTATGTGATAAAGGTGATCACTCAGAACTTCTTTTTATTTGCAGTGACCCTTCAAAATGACTTGCGGCACATGAGATCATGTGTTGCGGCGCCAAACAGTTGTCCTTGAAAACACTGCAAAGACTAAAGCTGATGGCCGACTAGCTTGTAGCTTCTGCACCTGTGGAAGAAGAAACACCTCTCCATATTATCAGTTAGTAGTACTGTGTATTCGTTGTTCAAAAAGGGAAACGGGAAGACTCGGGACTGCGGCAAATATGCAAACCGTTGTTGTGACAAATCAGCGTTTTCACACCAATCTCGCTAATGTAGCCACTTCTAAATGAGAATATGTCTGAAAAAAAGTTGCAAACGGCACTGGCGAAGAGACAGAGGCTTGAGAAAAAAAGGAGAAACTGAACTAAATGGGTGAAATCATGAATACTACAGCAAGAGGCTCAAAGGGCTTCCCCTTTCGGTTTTTTGTTTCTCTTCCCATGCACTGATTCACTCAGCTGAACGGCCAATCTGAGTGATTTTTCCCACCAGTGGTTTCGGCCGCCGATTCTACTTGCTCAGTCGGATGAAAAGCTGCCGACATGGGCCAACTAGTGCCAACTCTGTGGACACACAGCACCAACTAGGGTGCTCACAGACAGCCCTGAAATTGGCCAACCGTTGGCCTGGTATGTCGAAGCCCTGATCGGCAGCTGGACCCCATCCACGGCAGCAAGATGTTCCCCACAGAACAGCAAAGCCAACATTAGGTAGCTCTCTCGATTCAGTTATTCAGTTATATCTACAAACTCCTTCATGTGCCTCCTTCTTACCTCACTCATTATTTCTGCAGGTCCCTGTCTGCTACTTTATAGAAAAGTGTCCTGCTAACATTGGTTCAGTGGTCCGGCTTTTACTGTCCAGCATGCTGGCTGGCTACAGTAACGGAGAGATTAGAGGGTGTTCACATACAGAGGGGCACGCATTGATCTTTGCTGCATAGTAATAAACAGAAGACACATTGCTGAATATTCATGACCCTCCGTGCTCCAAGGTGATGAGTCTGGAGGTGGACAGTGGAAAAACCTGTCGTCGAGAGCGCATCAGGGCATCACGGAGGGCCGTGAATCCTGTGGCCGGTCCACTCACCGGCCTCCCTCTGCTCCCGCATTTTAAAAGCACCGCGAGGCAAAAAAGCATCATTGCAATGTGTTTATCTAAGGGAGGTCACTCATACACAGTGCAGAAAAATACACACTGATGAGGTCAGAGTGAGGATGGAAATGTTTTATATATGAGAGGCACTCTCATGAAGTGGATGATAGAGAGTGGGAGAATTACACGAGGGCAAAACCCTTCCACCAAACATATAACAGAGCTTGATTTCAGGCTTTTGTTGTTGGCGTTCTCGGTTTAAACAGAGTAAAGTTGCTCTTGGTGATTAGCAGCTCTCTCTTCTGCCTGTCACTGACACCGACTCGTATATTTCGAATAAACACCTCTGATCTCTTTAATTCGGCGAGGTGCTGCAACATCGCCACCCCTCCCCGTCATCGCTTATTCTCTCTTTCGAGTGAGAATAACACCGGCCATTGTTTCCTGTGTGTGACCGCTGTGCAGGCATTGTGAGCGTGTGACAGCAACACTTTGACGCACGTTATCTCATAACCAACAGGTAATTCATCATGGGTACAGCCCCAGTAGAGGCCCAGTCCTCTGTGTTAAAAGCCTCTCGAAGGCCTACGCTACACAGTGGTGTAAATCACCAAGACAGAATCAGGGCTGTTACAGCTAGCCTCGGCTTTCACAACGCTCCTATCTGTTTTAAAATATCCTCTGGCCTTCTATAATAAACCCCCCTCAATTACAAACAGCCTACTTTGAGAGGCACCTAGCTAAACAATCCAGCACACTTCACACTGAACTCCCGTCTGTGGACGGTAGAGACTTGCTGCCTTAAAGGGGACGAAGACATCCTTGAGTTTACTCCAAAGTAAAAGTTTAGGAAGTAGAACAAATGCAGATGATGAAACTTTTACCGGGTCTGCGTGTTGTTTGAGAGTGATTCTGCATCAGAGCCAAAGCAGCACATTAGCTTATTTCATCGGCAGTCTGACAGAAAAGGCACCGATACAGATAATCGGACGAAAAGCTGGATATCGGCCTGATAATCGCCCAGGGCCTGTAGTCGGTTGACCCTAACTGTGCACTTCTGTGTCAGAGATAATCTCGGAGTAGCAACGGTGGAGGTCCAACACATTCTCACCCCAAACCTGTCCAATACAGCAGCTTGGTAAGTGAACCTAAAGGTGCACTGTGAAGTTTTGAGGAAGAAATTTTAATCAGAAGAGGAAGATCTTTATCGAAATGAATCTGTCTGTGAAATCTGTCTTCATGACAGAATATGCAGAATAAACAGTTTATTCAGTTGCTAAAAAAAAACATATTTGGGAGTTTGTATCATTATCTTGTGAATAATGCAAATATATAAAAAAATAAGAGTGCTCCTTTAAGCTTCAAACTATGGCGCTCTACTTCCCATGTTAAGTGTTGGTTAAGTTTAGGCACAAGAACTGCTTTGTTTAGGCACCGTGACTAAACCCTGACTCAGGCTTTTCTTGTTCTTTATACTACTACACAAGCAGGGAGTTTCCACAAATGATGCTAGAGGGTCACAGTATCACTTAAAAAAACATCAATAGTTATATAAAACAACAGTAGGTGATATTACTAACCACAGTAAATGCATTTTGTATTGTTTCTTTTCTTTACAACACACTCAAAACACGCAAAACATCAATCCATTATTCCTGCCACTGATAGCTACAGATGAGTAGAAATAAAATAAACAGACAGAGGTAATGGCGCAGGTGTCGTTTTTCGTTAAAGCTCTGGTGTAGGAGGTTTGAAAACCTGAACGTTATTAGACTGTAGATCATTTCAAGTGTTAATTTTTCACTTAATCTGATCAGTAAATCCTTAAAAAAATTTTTAAAAAAAAGCAACACAAAAAGAAGATTAGAGCAAGCAAATGAGTGTGTAGGCGCACACATGTGGATGCAATCGGAAGGTGGGCTGGTCGAGGGCACTTAGCCAAGACAGCTCCTGTGATCTACGAGCATCCTATATCCAACACCATATGTTCTCCACGTGAGAACAGGTATACTGACTAAATGCCCCATCCATGCATGCAGTGTTGATGATCAACTTCCATAAAAAAAATGAATGTATGGGCACCTTACAGCGCCTCCTGCCTCCTGAACCTGACTCAAAGAACATAACATAGCATTTAAAAACATGTAGGACAGCAATACAAAATGTCGACATTCCAAATGTGTCTGGTTTTTTTTTCAATGTGATGGATGGCACATCGTGTGCAGTACAAGGGCTCGATTTTTTCTTTTGCATGTGATGCGATGTACTACACACTGTAGTTGTAGATACTCGTGGATCATTAAAGCCGCCTTGAATTCAATAAGAAAGTCTTTAATCAAAGACTTTGTGCTGAACCTGTAATTAAAAGAATAAAGAGCCTCTCCAGCTTCTCCAAGAGCCTCACTTAACCTGCAGGCAAGCTCCCAAGAGGCTTGCATACCTCCTACTCACCATGTACTCTCCCATGGTGCTGTCTGTCTCTATCTCTTCATCACCATCAATCTCTTTATCAGTGTCTCTCTGTGACTTTGTACTGATACAGATTAGCTATGACTGTTAAGAGAAAAGATAGGGTATGATCATTGTAGATGCACAGTAGACAATTAGTCAAATCCAGCTCTCTTAGAGTTGATGTGGTAAGGAATAGGCTAGGGACGTTACGAACTAAGCAGAATCTTACCACTGAAACTACTCAACAAATCTAAAAAAAAAGGAAAATTCAACCTATAAGGTTTGATGCTGTATGAAAGAAAATGCTTATAAAAGCCATTTGAAAACATCCTCAGTAACCAAATCGTAAAACAAAAGCTGCAGGCACCCTATCAGCGGGTGAATCTGCAACATCTTACACGCAACAGCTGAAGGTGTCATTTGTAAAATATGTCCAAAATTTAAAGGAAGCTCCAAAAACGTAGGGCGACAGCATATCACCAGAGTAATTGACATAATGCTGCTCCTTGCTAGCTATACTTGGCTATGCCTCATGGCTCACTCAGCCATGGAGCCAGGGGCCGCTGAGTTCATCTTGACGGGGACTTTGGATCATAGTGAACATGTCACCATCGCCTCTAACTAGTACGAAGAGCTATTATTTGACAGGATGGGCAAGAGCTAGCTGGTTAGCGTGCTGACTTAAGTAATGTGGTGACTCCTCCCACTCCTTCTTGTGTTTTCACCTGTTCCTGCATTTATTTAGATACTCTTTTGCTGTGGACATCTCTGCAACACGGCACTTAATGTCTTTGACATAATGTCAACACTGTTGTTTCATTACATTCTGTTGAAAATGTCAGTTCAAGTTTTAAAAGATGTGACATTTCAATGCAAATTATGTCAACGAGTAATTTTAAATGTACATTTCTAAAATAATAATATGTTTCATCAACTAGTATTTCTGGGATCAGAGTAAGAAAAATACAATGAACATGTTGAAGGCTTACAATATGTCGATTGCTATCAGTGTATGTCACAGGGGATCTGGGATGACCTGCCTCATCACTTTTTCTTGCACTGAATCATTAGCAACTGCACTTCGATGCCAACTATCACTCTCTTGCCATGCATAGAGTATATGACTTACACTATACTCAGAGCACAAAGCCACCGTTGTGTGCACAAACAAATAAATGCAACGTTGGATGAATTAGTGGGTGTCACTCAGGCCTTGGGATATATTTTGCTAGTAAATCAAAGACAAGTGGCTGTGTGGTCTGTGCATTAGTAAGAATAACATAATTGCAGAAACATTTGATTTAATACTTGAGATATTCAAAAAAACAGAAATTCTTCATGCTCTGTAAGTCATTCTAAAGGAGACTTCTCCTGTGGACCGAAGTTGTCGGACGACGGAGCCTTCATACAGTAGAAAGAGAGAAGACAGTGTCTTACGTAGAAATGACAGCGATGGTTACTGGGCACAGGGGGGTGTAATGAAGCACGGAGCAGCTGATTTCAAATGGTAATCGAGAGAGGCTTTGCTAAATGACAACTCGACAAAGCAGCATCCCTCTCTACCGCTCTCTCTCAACTGTCAGCTATTACAAGATAATGTATCTGCAAAGTGAATAAACTATGAAAGGAATGCCTTTGACGGGAACATAACATGACAAAGCCACGGCCCCTAAACTCTCAAAGTCAAAAATGCATAAATAATGCACTGACAGACATTTTAAGCCTCTCTTGACATTTGTTACGCTGAGGTTAAAGTCTGCAGCGGAAGTAAGGAACATACAAGATATGAACTCCAAAACTTGAATATTAAAGAAAGTGAAGGTTGTGGATTGAACCAGATGAAGCGTCGGCACCATGGACAGCGGCACCACTTCACGCTGCTTTGAGTTTATTCACAGAGGAGAACTTCCTTCAGCAAATACAAAACAGTAAATGGACCTCACTTACAAGCTAGGCAGGACAAAGCGCTTTACAATGCCTCTAATTCATCCACACCCGCATGGCAGAGCGGCCATGCAAGGCTCTGGCCAGACGAGATTACGGATCTGCAAGTGATGTAAAAGGGACAGACTACAGAGAGCTTATGACGGGATTCACAAGTTGTTGTTCTTTCGAGTAGATAGAACAACAATGGCTCAGTAGATAACTTCATTCACAGCTCTGCATGCATGCTATTTAATCAGTGGCAATGTCAACTGCTTTGTCCCAGTCGGAGGTAAGAGGATCAATAGAGCAACTTCAAATACACAGATGTATAAGCACACAATTTAAGGTAGGACTGTATCCATCTCTTTTTCACATTAAATATGTAAAGAAGATTATTAAATATGTAAAGCTAAAGTGACCTTAGTTTTGGGTGAAAATGAGATGATTTACACACTGTGAATGTCAGATTCTGCATATTTCAGATTACTGTGGGGGTTTGTCCAGATGTGATTGTTACAGTCCAGTTACAGTCCGAAGTTCATGTCACAGTTTGACAATCGTTACCAAGAATAAAAAGAACAATTTCATTTTACAGGAGGGCCAGAAAACCTTTACATAATGACAGCGTGTCACGCTACAGGATAAACTTGGCTGCTCATTTACTGAAGCTCCGAGTAAAAGAAACAATCCACCAAGAGATTGATCCTCACTCTACACACCCCCCTGGCCTGGCATTCCCAGACCAATTCAGTCAAAAATGGACTGGATAGACCTATGCAGCTACCTGCTCCTAACACAATACAAAGGTCAGTGTGACTCACAGCCTGTTTTTGTTTGTATTGGATTTACAATAATTAGCTTTTTCAGACAGGAAACAATATGCACTGCACTCACCACTGTGTGCTGGGCATTGTGCTGGGCGATGAGCGCCGCTTTCGACGCAACAAAGAAGTGCCATGGCACAGCACAAGCCATCAGAAATAAAGGATTTAGGAGCTCAACACTACAACTACAACCATCCAGAGGCATTCAGACGGAAGTCACCAGTCAACATGGTCATTTGAGGAACTGAAACACCAGCAGTGCAGTACTGACTCTTGCCACTCAAAAGTCACAACTCAATTAGGCCTTGTGGATCTAATTTGAGTGGAAATTCAGTGACTGGGTTGTTTATTTCTCACCTCAAATTGGTTCAGAAACAGATGGTGATGGACGTCTAAGGTTAAATAAGTAAAAGTTCACTTTCCTTTATACAACTTAACCCTACTACTCATGCTCAAACTCCATTGGCTTACAGAATCAAGCCATACACTGTATATAAAATTGATGCATGAAACCAGCCCCATAGTCGATAAACAGTTATGACTGATCCGTCAAGAACCAAGACAACTGGAAATCTGTCTGAACAGGAGGGGGGTCATACACATCTGCTGTGGCAAACGAAGCATGAGCTGGCATCATCATCTGGTTCCCAGGCTACACATGCCTGTCCACAACCGACATCACAACACGACTAAAAAACACGCTTGGCTACGTATGCAGACTTGTACCCAGCTATCGGACTGAGCGAGAGTGACTTTGGTGCTGATGGATGGGTTCAGAGGATCAGTCAGCCATGGCAGCAGTGCCCTTCATCAGTCACTCTGACTATACACTGGCCAAAGGGACCAATTAAGCTGTGACACCCATAGGACATTCAGAACTCACCATGGGGGGTGAGAGGGAAGAAGGCATGAATAAAGCTGTGACATCAATGATACAGGAGTGGAACAAAGCCGGAGAGCCGACATCTGACAGAACAGATGACCAATGAGAGCACTGCACTGACTTCTGTATTCAAGAGCAATGAGTAAAGCAGTTAGCAACAAATACATTTAGATGGATAAGCAAGTGAAAACCTTGTGAAAAATGCTGTGTTTTAAAGTTGTGTGCTTTAAAGTATGCACCTGCATGCAGGCACACACAACCACACACAGACATGTGATTCACTGACAAAGTACAATAGCCAGAAGGGTTAAAGTGAAGCAGGGAGCTGTAAAGGATCCGGTCTTGACCCATATTTTGACCATACTATCCAGGACAACCTGCTTAGCTTCATCCAACTGCTCCTCTTATTATACTGTAAGTGGGTCTTGCCATCACAAAAAAAAAACCGAATGCCACTCAGTGCTTCTCAACATCCACAGATACTCAACTCTAATATGCACAAACCAATTCTCTCATTCACATACTCCAAATTGACACAGCTAGCATTCACACACACTCAGCTTCACATTGTGCTGAGAACGATATGCATGAGCTACAAGAGGAGCAGGAAAAAAGAGAAAGGAGATTGAAAACTGAATGACAAATGCTTTCATCACTTACAATAAAGAGGAGCTGGTCATTTTCAATCTTCTACCTGTATGTTGGTGGTTATGAAGTCAATACTGCAAACAATTAACGTTGACAACAAAACATGAAATGATTCCCATTTCAAGTTCCCATGAGACGGCTCATGGAGTGCTGTCTGCTGTAGAAACAGGCCCCAACAGAGGGGTTCGTTGTGTGACGCCCCTACCAACTGTGCTCAGAGTTATTAAGTTGTGTTTTTTTCAAAGTTCTTCAGTTGTGTTTTTGCAAGACGTTGAGTATGTGATAAAACCACTTAACACCTTCAAGCATTTCTCATATTTAGGAACTGTAAAAATGCTCAGTGACGATAAATCAGAGGGGTTGGTAAAAAAAAATCTGGCCAAGTACATCCTCTGAAGACCATTTTGGAAAGTTTCCTTCTGCTTATTGACGTCAAAATGCTAATATATAACAGGATGACAAGTCTAAAACCCCAACAAATAGGAATGACTTTGTCTGGACCTTCAGTGTAGTACAAACCCGATGTGGTCTGACACCTCCTCTCGTCTCTCTGGAGCACCGCCTTGTGTTGACTCTAAACAACAGATGGGCATGAATATGTCAAGTGGTTCTTAAATGCTCGACGATGTGCTACTGTAGCCCCACATGTGTTAGTGTATTCATGCTCTCTCTCACACACACACACACGCAGGTATAAGGAGAGTCACTGACACACCTCAGGCCAAGGGCCAGCTCTTGGCCGAGGCCTGCTCCCCATTGCATTTATTATTCACATTTTTTCACAACAACTGTTCCACTGCTCCGTACCTGTAAAAAAGATATGAAAGGTACACAGGTACACACAGTGTCCATGGTATTGGCAGGACTACGTCTGAAAGAAATATTAAAGCATACGACGCCACCTAACCAAACCCACATTCAGATTCATTCAACTTAAGACCATGACTGCATGATATCTAGCACAAAGTCACTGATAGCCTCTGCAGTGAGTCCTCTCCTAATTAAAATACATGTCAGATAATCTTAATTCCCCCAAAATAAAAGTGCCTTCTGAGGAGCTCACCTATCAAGAACAGCTTAGTTTTCAATCATGCACACAAAAAGAACATGTAGGAGAAAGATTCCTTCTTAACTCTGTCACTAATGGAAATGAACGCCAGCACTTAAGACCTAGGTGTGACCTCACTGCTCATCAAATGGAAGGTTGGCTTGTTAAAAGGTAGCTTTCTCAATATTCCAAATAACAGCAGTAGTGTCGAATACAACAATACAGGTAATATCGTAATTATTCATGGATAAACTTCAGCGATGGGGAGCAAGGTTGGCCTATACAGTTTATGTGTACATGTCCCAACTAAGATGTGCAGTTATGATGTTATAATTATAATTATGAGTGAGGTTTGTAGTCCCAGCGCGCGACCCTTAACCCTAAGCTGATAACAGAGAGCAGTAGCTTTAAGCATAAGTAACTTAAAGAAGAAAAAAACATTATATATAAAGTATATAAATACACAAACATAAACATACAAATTCTGAACATGAAACTCTTATTATGTGTAAAACTTGTGGGTGGATATTTACACATATTACTCCTCTGTACCTGAGGAAAAGCCAGTTTGGGCTAGTGTCTTTTGTCAAGGGAGTCTTTGCTGTGAGTCCTTGGCAAGAAGAAATCAGTTACAGACTTTTGGACTGGATAACAACATGTACATGTGCTGATCACACAAGTCAACATCTAATAGCTATTAAAAAAATTATGTTGATAATATCTTAATAATGATTAATTAATGTTAATATATGAACACATTAACATCTCTCTATAAAAGCAAGGAATCTCTGTCTGTCTGTCTGTCTGTCTATCTGTCTGTCTGTCTGTTCCTCAAATATCTCTGCAGATCAGGATCAGACTGACCTGAGAGTTTCAACATGGCTGCCGTTTGGATCAAGGGTGTGCAACTTTGCATTTGTTTGGACGGCAATGATACCGTGAATAAATTATTTCATAAATGCTTTACAAATTCTGCGAGCATTGTCCACCGGAGCCACCACAGTCACGTGCGCACCAGAGCCAATCACTGCAGAGCTCAAGCCCACGACACACATTAAGAAACAAGCGGATTTATACCTGCAGCGGCGCGAGCTGGACCGGGATTTTGCCGGCGGTTTGGTCCCGTTCTGTTCTGTGCATCTAAACTGACTGTTGAGGATTAATGAGACTAAACGAGTCCAGACCGAGTCTGTTCGGGTCTGAGGAGATCCGGAGATGCACGGACAACAAAGTGGAATCGGAATCTGTGGATGTTTGTGTGTAGCTAGCTGCTAGCCGCTAGCCAACCTACACGGCCCACCTCCCGAGTCGACGGACCGGACGCACCCGCACGTTCAAAACTGGACTTAGGGTAAATAATGTCCGCCACGCTTTTTGCAAACATTGACGTCACGTTTGCTTTGTGTCTGATGCAGAAGAAACGGTAAAAACGGGCTTTTGTCATGAAAGTGTCCAAGCAGCAAGTTTGATTGCTGAGGAACAGGAAGTTGTGGGAGGGACGTCGGCGGATGAGTGACAGCAGCAGTTACGTGTTGGAGACAGCGACAGAGATAGCGAGTTTTGAGAGTTGAGAGATTTGTGACATTTAGCGTGTTTGGTGTGTATAGTTAGTGTGTTATATAGTGTTTGGTGTAGTGTGTTTAGTGTGTAGTGTAGTCGTTTTTTGTGTTGTGAGTCAAAACAAGGAGGAGAAGCTGAATGTGGATCAGGCAGGAATGAGCTGATCCCTGAGCCTGAGGCATTGCCTGCATTTAAATGTTAATAGTTACACATAACTTTGTACATTCAAAAACTTATGCACAAATTTAGTAAACAACAATTTATATTTGCATTATAACCAATGCAGTTGGTTCATTAAACATATTTATGGTTTTCACAGTAAAAAATCTAACTTTTTCCTACTCTGATTGTATCTTATTTTGTGATTTTAGGTCCATAGTGTTAATATAGTGTGTCAAAATGAAAAAATAACTGTACAGTCACACATGTGAGGTTGTGCTGAAAATAATGACACCAAGCAAGGCAAGGTAAATAGTTTTTAAGGTGAAATATAATATTATAATCAAAAGTAGTCAAAAACAGCCAATTATATCCCTGACGTTCCACCCTCAAACACAACCTCATTTGGCCATCCATGAAAAAGCTACTTAACCTTCCACTTTTCTATAGGAATACATGCTTCCTACGGGCATTGCACTAGTGTGACAAAAACAAGCACACAGCACATGAGACGCACATCATCAGGTTGATAATGAACAGCCTGATAAAAGCTTGTATGGGGAACTTAAATTGGTGGATCGTATTTTTCCAAAGAATTAAACCATACAAGGTGAGCTAGTTTAATCCGAGCATCAAAATCCATTCAATGGAAAAGCTAGAAAGTAGACTTTGAGTCAGGATTGTTTTGAGAAATGTGTTTGATGGAAGGTTTAGATAAACAGAAATCCAAAGCACGGTGTCACCATTACTTCTTCTGGTTATTACAGGGTTTGGTGTAGAACTTTGTACTATTAAGAGTACCGTACTACGTTCAAGTAATCAGTGCAAAAGTTACTGTCTGATCGAGAGAGTAACGTAGAGTGTAAGTCACAGAGAGTCAGGGCAATTGCAAGCTGAAAGTGTGGTAACACTTTTCAAAGCTCAATGCAGACAACACCTGGTTGAACATTAAATACGGTATATCTAAAAGCGTATACTGTGTTTGTTAGCCTAGAGACCAAGACAACGTGCAACATTAGCATGCCTGCAGCCAGCACTGAAGATGTTGAACCCATCCATGGACTTTTTTTGGGGGGGGCCTTTGTGTTTATTTTGATACAACAGGCGAAAAAATGACAGGGAATCTCTGGAGAGTGAGAGGGGTTAACAAGGGCCCAAAGCTGGTTACTGGTACCAAATTCCAGGTTCCAAATATAAGCAGTACCCAAAATTACTGGGTACCAAAAAATCCGGAAGACCATGAAGATCAGAGCCTGTCTTTCAAACCAGTGGCAGCTTCAGCGTTCCCTTACCTCCTCTCAGCCTCAGCACTTACAGCACATTAAAAATATATCACTGCTACAAGATCTCCCGACAACACCATCTGTTCTCTGTTGGCCATGATGACGGCAAAACAGGTTAATGGTTAATTTACCGCTTTCTCATGATAGACAGACCCTTCTCGAACACACAGCGAACCCAGCCGCTGGTATTACAGCATCGGTGAATCATCTACTGTGGAGTCGCAGTCTGTCGGAGACATTCAGGGGCGCCACTTTCTGTCAGCGGATGAGGTATTTAGGCGAGGTGATTGCAACTGTTGTGTCTGTAACCCTGGGAAGGCTTCTCACCTCCTGGAACATGATGAGAGCTGACTCACGGGGTGGGAAAATGGCACCTGATAGTCATCTGTGAATTTATCACTTACCAACGAGGCAATTTGGGGATGTTGAGTTGTATAACTACGAATAAGATCTCTCGATGGACTGCAGATCTGTTCAGCTACATTTCCATATTTAGAGACACCCGCAGCTTAATTAAAATGAGGTTCCAATGTGAAGAACCAGTGCCACACATATTTAACTTAAGTAAATCTCTTGCACTGTGACCACTCTATCTTCATCATTGTAACTTAGTACGTCTGATACATTTTTTTTTTTTATATCCCTGCACGTTCATGCGTGCATGTGTAACGTACAGTTTTTCATTTTGCAGGTGTGAGGGATTTCCAGCCATTTATCCTGGTGATCCACATCCACAGCAAGACTGATGGTGCCGGATCAGAGGGCTAATGATGAGTTAACACTGCAAGGAGGCGAGCAATCTAGTATACCTGACATTTAGCGGCTCATGGCCGTAGTGGCAAAGACACATCAGATACATAAAAGCAAGGCCAAGGTGCGAAGGGATAGAGAGGAGTGAAAGGGAGTCAATCCTCAAAGATGAGAATAAGTGGTTGTTAAGAGACAGCGAATGGACACAATTGACAAATAGTACAATAGAGATGAGTGCTTCAGTGAGATACAGAGACGGAGAGATGTTTTGTAGGAAGCTAACACGAGAGAGTTCATGGAAGAGACAGTGGTCTTTGGAGACTTTTAAACAGGAGCTGACCATTCTTCTCTCTGCCAATAGAACCAGTGCTGTCCCCTGTCGCTACCATTATCTGCCATGTAAAGCAGGCTTATTGTGGTTTAGCACTGTTGCCTTCCGGGCCATATGAAAAGCCCTCGAAATCTTTCCAAATTTAAAGGAAGGCAACAGCGTGAAACAAGGCTTTGATCAGCTATTCCAAGCTTGATTGCTTTTTTCCTCCTTTGTTTGCCTGTCAAAAGGAAATCCTGGTATTTTCCTCGTTTGAGATAAAGCGGTATCTGATCGGGAACACCTCGCCCGCTTGCTTGAATCAAAAATGTGTCACAACAAATCCTTACAGGGTGAGGTCACTATCTACAAATGCATTCTACAGATCCTCGTACACTCCGCGGTCAAGGGGGACTGCTGCCATTTACTTTATATGGCAGCAACACGTACAGGTTTTATGGGCTGGGCTCCTTTGTTGAGGGAGTTTAATAAAGGAGAACTGTCCTGCACAAAGCCTTTACCTCATCACCCATCGATCAAGTTTGGATGGGTTTTGCAGCCTGGCTTTTCCAAAATCTTGGATTTAATAATAATTGCAATTAATAATAATAAGTAAGCGCTGAGTGTAAAATGACTAAACAATAGAATGATATTGTATGTTTCAAACAGGCTAAGAACCCTGGTCTCTGAGAGTCCGATCCTTAACCCATTCAAACACAGCAGACTCGGTCGGCTTTCCGTAAGTACACATGATGGTTCTGGAGTAACATTAATTATCATGTTCCAGGAACAACACCCACACAAGCTACAAAGCTATGACACCACAACAGTGTGATTGGTCAGTTGCAATGATGGACCTGGAACAACATTAATTTTGATGTTCTAGGAACAACACCAAAACATTAGATACACCCACATTAGACCTTTAGTCAGGTTGAAGTTGGGTGGAGCTATGCTTGGAAAATGTGATGATACAATACCCCACCAACCACTTTGAATAGAAACAAAACTAATCAACTAATCAATCAATCTCAATTTGTACACAACCACACCATGGATGTATATAAGAGCTGGATATAGAACCATCAATTACGATATTCCAGCAAAAATTCCTCTGCTGCCCAAAAAGCATTTTTCCTTATGACCACGATTGTAAAAGATATGTCTGGCTAAAAAACTGGTCAATTAGTACCCTTTATATACCTGTCACTTAGTAATTCTTTTAGAAAAATGATAAAAGTCATTTTGTTTCTGAATGATGTCACTGCTGTGCACAAGCAATAGGGATTGATGTGAATAGTTTATTCAGGGCTAATACTCATACTGCTACTAATACTGATGTCGGTATTAAATGATATTGTCTGCAATCATGAACCACCACTTATACAGATAACAAGAAAAATGCTGAATATGGGCCCCTAGCAAGGCGTTTGTGCAGCTTGGCTGGCCTAGAGGCATGGTGGGATTAATAGTATGGATACTCAATTGGCCACATATACTCAGAAATAACCGAAAAGCTGACTTTTGCCATATGTGCCAGGCCAGTTGAAGTAAATAGGCTGCAACTTTGAGTGCAATATCCAATTCTTGTAATACATCCATGGTCCACAGAAAAGACGTCTAATCAGGCAACAGAAAAAAAATAAAATAAAAAATAAAAAAAGGGTTTAGAGGCTTTAACGCTAATTTTATCATGTTGGAAAGCAAAATCTCTGCAGGCCGACACATATCAACATGTCATTCAACTCTTGTTAGAAAGCTGCAGTGCAGACAGGAATGCCTCCAGGATATTGGTAATTGGAAGTTTAACTTCATTAAATTTTCCCAAGAATAAGTCAGACTTGGCGCATTTCTGCATGGTCGGTATATGATGCAATAGTGCCCAAGGACTAGGGGTGTGTCTGGTGCTCGGTAGTGCGAGACAGAGTTGAAAAACTTATGGACTAATTACATTTTTGAAGCCAGCTGCTCTGTTTCTTATGGTTTCTCTGACGTCATTCCTACCAAAAAACGATTCACATTTCAAAATACCATGCCGTGTATATGCAGCTCAACCAACATTTGTATCTGCCGGTGTAACTTGGTTGGACAGACGAACGACAAATGAGAGTGGAACATTGATGATCTAAATGTTTAAAAAAACAACAACAACACGTGCTACATTATTAAAGATTGATAACTCCCATTCCTCCCCTTCCCCAAAATGCTGCGTCTTTCCTTAGATCCAGGCAGAGACACGCTCGTTTGCCCCAATGCAGTTTCCTTGTAAAGCTGGCATGAATAAAGCATGTGAGGTGTACGACAAGGCCTATCCTCTGTGTCCAGTCACTTATCATTAGGGAGAGTGACACACACTAACTGCACTATGTCATAATTAGACAACACTCACTTCACTTAGAATCTGAAGGAATAACACATATGACAAGTTTTTACCGCAGGGTAAAACACAAGTGCTGGCTGCTACATGGCTCTCTGCTACTGCAACAGTAAAAAGGAAACTTAACTACAGTAGTGTTTTCTAAAGCAGAAACTGTTGTGTATTTTCAATCCTGTGTGTTTCTAGAGTGCACTAACAAGTGTCCTAAATGTTAGCCACAAAGCGGAGAACAGAAGTTGTGCAGAGTACAGTGTTCTTCCCAGAAAAGAATTTGCTTTGTAAACTAGAAGGGCAAAAGTATTTTTGGGCCGTAGCGCATCACGTGAAGTTGTAATTACACAGTTTGGCCACTGCGAAAACTGGCTTCAAGGCCTCCTGGGGGCTTTATTTAATGCTGTTGGTTTGACCGGAACTTCCTCTGCAAAGAAGACTGCTGGCCCAAGTCTCCATGAGGAGCGCCAGGCTCTGAAGCCAGATTTCATAGAGGCCAAACCGTGTAATTACATCGTCACATGATGCAACACCGCCCAAAAAAGACATTGGATAAACCTTTTTGAGCGTCACAACCCACTGACTTGATACACTGTCATTGAGTCATTCGACCAATAACATTTGCTAAAAGAATTATTGAATCCTGATTCAAATAAGCCGGCTCGGTTGGTGGAAGTCTGTAGTGTGCTTGCTTCAGATGCGCATCCAAGCAAGTCATAGGTCTGCAGATGCCAGGAGATAATACTCAAGAGGAGAGCTTGTTATGTCATTTTTTTTTTTTTACCAGTGTCACAGAAAGGCTAAAAGGAGAAGCTAAATAGAAAAGCGAAATAGAAAAGGAAATTGCCCCTTTAAATGCCCTGATTAATATCTGTATTCTTAATTCAGTTTGTAAATCAAGCTATTTATTTGTCTTTTGTAATAATGAATTAATTTGTAATGTAGTTATTTTATGAATACATTAATTTGTAAACAAATGTATCAATCCCTTTTTTTATTGTACAATTAAATGCTTTATAACTGTTACCGTGACACTTGTGGTCCTCCATACAAAAACAGGAACAGATATCCCTGTTTAATAAAATACAATTACTTTTTATTGACTATCTCATAAATACATTGTTTCAGCACTGTCACATTCATGCTGTCATGCACAGTGCAGCTGATTTGTCCTTTACGGAACGACAGCAGGCTTACTTTGGCTCGGACCGTCAGTCCCTCAATCCCCAGCTGTGGCCGAGGCTTTCTATGGTGAGGGAAAGTGGCTAGCGACCTCTGATAACGACAGGTCTGGATAGATTCTGCAAGGCTACAACAGCAACACCCCATCCAGGAAGTTTCACTGACAGACTTAGATATGCGCATGAAAATACACTTGCATACAATGCATACACACACGTGTCCAACCCGAACTATTTACATTAACACACATTCAATAGAATCAGTCTCAACCCGAACAAAAATATAAAAAAAACACTGATTCAAGCAGGACAAAATCCTCAGTCTGACAGTCATTATATCAATGACAGTAGGTTGAATACGAGAAACACCTTTTAGTATGATAGTGGTACAACAGCACCAAACTACAGCAACGAAAATGTCAATCAAGACTCAAATTATTTAGCTCTTTCACCTTAAAAAATCATCTTCAGAATCATGTTTATGGTACAGTGACTCATGGTGAATGGACTCTGTCTCTGACGTGCCGAGTTTTGTTCGTAGTGAGCACATAATGTTACAGTATGTCTGACAAGTTGTTGCAGACCTGGGATTTGTATTGACGATAGTGGTGTGGTGCACTCACAATATGCAAATTCCTGCATAATGTTGCTTTAACAAAAGCTCAACATCAGCGCCTTTAGGTTTAACTTATAAACCGAGAGTAAATTGCTACATTAAAGGTTTTTATTTTACTTGCAAACTGCATGCTTGCCTTTATTTCGAAAGGAGACCATATACAGTGTCCATAGTTCAACCATTAAGACAGGTTTGTTTCATTTCTGCATGTCATCATTCTCTGCCATCACCTGCGTCATCGTCAGTGATTGGTGTCTTATTTCGGTGTGAAATTCAGCTTATACTGTAAATGGCACACCAAAATGAGATCATGTTTCTTTCTGCGAGAAGACGCAGGCACAGGAACTATTATACTAGCCCAGGTCTGAGTCTCTTCCTTCCAGGAAAGCTTCAGATTAACTGTGACTCAAATATCGTCTTTTGAAATTTTTTTCGGGCCGGATTATCAGCACAAAGAATGAAAACTGTCTCTTTCTCCCCTCTCTGCCTCTCAATCCTCTCTCTTTCTCCCCGATAGAATAGCACGCACGCAGAGTACACAGTGTTTTCCGCTGAATAAACCACATGTGTCATCACAGAAGATCCAGTGTGTGATCAGCGGAGGGAGGCGAGAGGTACGGGGGGAAAAAAAACAAAAAACGTGGAAAGGTTAAGTGTACACAAAGATATTGACGTGTGACTCAGAGAGAAGAAAGAGAAGTGGAAAGCTGTCGGATAGTGAGGCATGACTAAACAGAGGGAGACAGGAAAGACGGGAAGGAGAAGAGAGGCAGGTATGTAGGTAGAGGGGTAGAGGTTGAGACGAAAGAGGCACGGGCAGACAGACAGACAGAAGGACAGAGGTACAGTCGCGTGTCCCCTGTCCCCCTTTTGTCTAGCTGCACTAATCAGCAACACAGTGTCCCCCTGGAAGACTTAAGCTCCTGCAGAACAGGACTCTGGATGTCAACAATCCACTGATCCCCTGCTTCCTGGTGAGAAACACACACACACAGACACACACACACACACACACACACACACACACACACACACACAGATGCGCAGGCACTCGAGCAGTCACTCACTCGCTCACTTTGCAGCATACACTCCCACACAGGGTAGCGCAGGGCAGTGTGGGGCTGGCATCAATACAGTATTATCAGGCCCATCAGGTGACAGGGCTATTCTTAGAGTTTCCATATGCACCAAAGAGGGGGTGGGGGTGGGGGGGGGGAGGATAGAGAAGGGAAAAGAGAATGGGGGAGTGCGTATGTGTGCGAGCGTAAGAGAAAGGGAGCTCAAAGTGATAGAGGAGCCATGGGAGGGAAAGTATAATGGATGAGGGGAAAGCTCCAAACTCACCAATGCCACTAAAACGGCTGAGTTAAATGTGAGGTTGGGCGGGTTTTTCACGTGCAACATGTTTGTTCGGAGAGACACTGGTTGCTGCATTCATTGCTCCTGCTCATCCTGGCTCCAAAGTAACCATCCCTAGGTCTAATACACTGTTGAAGATCGATGCATGGAGAGAAGGAATCATTAAAACAACCAAGAAACTGACTACATCTATCCGTGCTTGACTTACACTCAAAGGCATCCACTAAAGTACAAAAAACTGAAGTCGAGACCAAATCTGTCACTGGGCACAACTGTTGCCTGCATAATTACTTGTAATTGGGACCAAGATATCTTGCCGAACATGTGAAACTGAATTAATAAGCATCTCCAGCATACCATATTACGATATTATGAAATGTTCTTGGTTTTTCTGCTAAACTGACAAGCTTGGCAGCACAAAAAGTCGCACACATGCAAACGAGTTGAAAACGTTGCCTGGCCCGCGCACTCACATGCCATCTAAGTACACTTGTACACGCACAAGCACATGCATTCAGGGAGAAAAAAAAAAAAAGGCACATACAGAGACAGAGAAAGAGAGAGGGGGATTAATGTAATATGCTCCATTAGACCGTGGTGTAGTGGATTCGCTGTGGGGAGAATCTGCACTGAAACAGATTCATCAGAGCTACAGGGCTCTAGTCTGGATGGATGCCATTTGTATCTGAAGGCAGAACCTCCCCGCCGCTATAACTCACAGGGCACGCACTCACATAAATACTGAAATGAAACGTGCCTTCTCAGACAAACTGCATGGCCACTGCAATTCGATGTGGGACGCGGGCGAACACGCACAACAACACGCACACATACTCAAGTTACATAAGGCTCACACGCACGCACGCACGCACGCACAGGATATGAACGCAAAAAAGTTTAATGGAAAAACACTTATTTTGTTTTTGTTTTGTTTTTTTCTTGTCTGCTCTCTGAAACATGCAGTGGTAGCAAAGAGAAACGCCCCACCCTGCTGTGTGAGTGCTCCACCTTTGCCTGCACATGCTGGTCCCCCATGTAATGTTGTGTTAATGTTAGAGGGCACTAAACTAAGCTAATTCGCATTGGTAACAGTGCACTTCACTTGCAAATATTTGACTTGAAGTATGTAAAGTCGATCCATGATGAGAAAAACACAGCCACGTAATTGGACAACGTGCTGCAGCCCTCATGGTCGACAGTCTTTACTAATGCCTGTTTGTGCGATGGCTCAAAACTCAAGAGGATTACATGTTGACCAATTTGACAACACAGACACTGCATAAAGAGTTTAAAATGCAGAAAACACATCCACACAGAAACACTGCGAGTCATCCAGAACAAAGGAGATACATGTATCACGCAATTTGTTTTTGAAAAAGATTTAACAACCTTTATTAGTTTAAACATAAGCATGATATTAGCTACACAACATTAGCTGTAATATTGATGGTACATAAAGATGTACGACTTGACAGCGTCCCAAAAGTGAAGACAAAACATCCATTGACCCTAGCGGGCTTGCTGCAGTGTAGGTCACACACCCCTCCTGCTCCATGTTAGCAGATGGGACATGGGTCAAACTAAAAACATGTTCATCTCATATAATTTTTCCAAAAAATGGTTTCTGCCATTTTCAGTTGTTCTAATCACACTGATGTTCAAGTGTTAATTTTTGTTTTAGCATGTTTATTTTTACTTCTTGATTTGATGCTGTAACAATCAGAGTGACCAGTTTAAATATCCACACACATACACACAGGGCATGCACACCAAACTGCAGTCGCAGTTAGCCGACTGTTGGACATGACCAGTAGCTACCTATCAGTTTGTGTTTGGCACAATAGAGCCCCTCTTTTTACCTTTTCCTCTTTTCTCTTGCATCCATCTCACAGCACTCATTTACCCACATCCCATCTTTTCTTGTGTATTTTGAAAAATTCGGTTGCGCTACTTGCTAGTGGTCGATGATGAAAAGACGTGCCTTGGCCAAGATGTTCTACTTGGACTAATGGGAGCCTCAGTACATTTTCTAGTTGCCAACAGTCAGTGGCAATAAATCAGACGTCTGGGCCAAACACCCCCTTCTTCTTCAGTGATGGATGATGGGGAGACGAAGTTGATTTGGGTTCAAGACGAGCGGGCCATAATAAAACACAATTAGCTGTAATTAATTCTGAAATTTTTTCAGCTAAAACAAAAACATAAATAGACCATGATGAAAGAGGTTACAAATAACGTGAGGTGTTCAGAGATATGTGCTGCTGATACGGTAATACTACAGGCATGCCAAAATAAGAAAATCAATGTTTAAATAATTTTAGACTAATTTCACACTCCTGACCCGAAAGCCAATATTAAGTTGGTTTCAACTAACTGGCTACCCTGTTGTTAGCATACACATGCTCAGTGTGACATAATTGGTCTTGATCAGTAATAAGAACAGACATCACCCATTCACTGAGCCCAGTATCTCTGTGTCGACGCTATCTTATTATCATGTTTTTACACATTTACGGCATTTTATATTAACATATTTTCTCAATAATTTAAAGCTGCCCTGGTTTCGCTCCTGCACAGCGGTTGCCATGTGTATCTGTACATACATGTGTAGACAGGTGTCTGTGCGCTGATAAAAGTCACCATCGCTGTGTATCAGCTCTCCTGCTGTGTACATCTCATTTTATGCCGCTGTAATCACTGTAACCACTCAGTGCATAAACATAGTGAGTGTTCACTGGCTCTATCAAGACAATAAGAGAATATATTAGGAAAAGTAATCAAATTTATATGCCTGATGCCCGCGCTGGATGAATGAGGCATACTAACTCTTTTATTTTGCTGTTGACAAGGAAAGAGAGCTTCTGGGGAACTCAGCTGACCACTGACATGACTGTAATTCATGCTAAGTAAACAAGTCTCCATTATGGACAATCCACTCTTTATGTTATAAAATCGCTTTTTTTAACAATGGTAATTTCCCATAAATGTAGACCCCCAACACATCATGGTAGACTTTGAGTCACCCGAAATTCCTGCTGGATTTTATTGAAGCATTTTCACTACTTTACAAAGTGACCACAATCAATGGGATAAAAACTCAGCAGGACCATGACTCATACATGGGCAACACATGTACTTTAGCAATGGCAGGCCATTCCATTCACAATTCAAAAGCTATGTATTACTGACCACTTCACTGTCTGTGTCATTAAATCTGTTCCTTTTAAATGTCTTTCAATACGTCATTCTGACCTGTTCAAATGCAGTATAATTACAAAACCAGCACCACTGAGGAATAATTGTTGTGCCCTGCATACCACTATTGTTAGTTTAAACCACGGGATCTGTGGGGTCCCACACTCCAAAGAATAACAAAAGACTGCATTGAAGGCATTGTGTCCATCGTGTAGGGGCGTCATGAAACTGAAAAACACATTGAACTTTTAATTCCGGTGATCAGTGAAAAGCAGTATCTGCAATTTCCCAAAGACATTGTCAAAGAGGACATAGCTAGTTTACTGGTAGGCTGCAACTGAACTTTCAGACACTGTGCCCACTAAACCCACTTTTCCTACGAGCAGTCCGGTGTAATTCAGTTTGGTTACATTCTAGAACTGTTATTTATGGGTTTCCATTCTCAAAAGTTGTGGATGATACCAAGAGAACCATTGAGCGAATGGTCGAGTGAGAGTGGGCGACAGAGAACGGACGGTTATCAGGGTGTATGTGTTGTTAATCTGGCAGTTATGTACAGTACGAGTCTCAGTGTGTCAGTTCATAAATGCAGCAGCTTAATAAAAGTAAAAAACAGTCTCCCCTGTTGTGTCCCAACTGCGGGATAAGTGAAAGCGGTCACCCTGAGGCCAGCTGGTATCAACCACAACTACAGGTACTGAGGGTACTGTCCACAGTGGAAATGCAAAGCAGATCTGGTGTTTAGGAAAAGTTACCAGGGGTTCAAAGAGTACTGTGCTGAAAATACTTCAGACTGGAACAGGAGGTGACTCCGACAACATCACAGATGTTGGTTTTACTTTCTTTTTTTAAGAGATCCTTTCATGATTTGTTTCGGCAAATGGTTTACTTGGGACAGATTTGAGAAACCCAGCCCTGTGACAAACTGAATTTCTGTCCTTTGTTGTTTATTGTTGAATCCCCGAAGGGTGATTTTTATTGTTTTTTACTCTGTAACTCATTATCTTTATTTTCGGTGAATCTCATTTGAACTTGCCGAACCATAGCATGTAAGAAGACACCAGGATAGAGTCAAGCAGGCGTTGTAAAAGTTTCTATCTTTGTAAAGCAATATTATTGAACTTTATAAATAAAAGCTTCTTGTGTTGTAACAGGGTGAATGGTGTCTCTGTCTCAGCCAGCCATCACTTGTTTCTGCCTTGTTTAACTTCAGTGAGAGGGCAGGATCGCCACGTTACATTCATTTTTACTTCAACATACAAGTTTTTAACACATAACATTGTTATGACATAATGAGTTGTGTTTGTAGTCAGCAGCTACATTATGTCTGACATATTATTACACACCTGTGATTTCTGTTCCATTCAGAAACTGTGGGGGCGCCAATTTGAACAAAATGCCAATTTCTACATAATGTTGCTTTAAAGTGGAATTTGTCAATTAAAATGACAGTTGTCAGGGCATAAAATCATTGATCTGTCCATTGTCTACTGTTTCCAAACTGAACAAAGTTAAAAAAAATATATATATTTAATTGTGAACTTAAATGGAAAAGTCTAATTGAATGAGAGATTTGGAGAATCATGACAACCCTACAAGTGCTTTCTTTTGGGTTTGAATATTGTGTGAAACAATTGGAATAATGTAAGTACAAAATATAAATCAAACAACTTGTTTTTCGAAATTATAATGCAGAAATGCTAAATATCATGTCTTTGACGTGTATTGTTTATTTTTTATTTTTTATTTTTTTTCCATGGTGACCATTAAATTCCAGTTAGGCCCTTTTTTCAGAACAACAGCCCAACATCACAAATTACTTTTTGAATATACACAGGCAACTGGATCACCATGCCCCAATTACCACTCCTGAAAAATATAATCTTGCAAATGCATAAAACCATTTGTGATTACATGACATGAGATGTCTTAATTTATGATACGAGTGGAGGCTGAGTTTGAAAAATCTTCCCTCCATGTCATTGTGGTTACGAAGAAATAAATATGAATGAAATGACATGGCTTGCAGCCTTACAGGTACACCATACAATTGAGAAAGAAATACAACATGAGACTGCATGATATGATGGAGAGTCAAAGAGCCACTTTGCAGAGGAGACTGTGGCAGTCACTGACACATGCATACAAACACACATAAAGAAGAACCAATGCTTTGCCTACTACTGTACATATGTCGCTATATTCAATAATTCTTTAACTGCAGCACCACAAAACACATCATGTACGTGCTTAGAGCGGGCCATCGCTTCCTTGATGTTACTTAAAAGCCCGCTCTGCCATGTGTCCATGCTCACAACAGGCAGCAGAAGTGCTTCCTGTTCCATGTTCTAAAGAGGGAGGGAGGTTAAAACCATTACAAATTTAACAGGACAGAGTGCAAGCAACAGCTGCTGTACTGTATTCAGCTGTACCAGGTCAGAACAGCCAACCGCGCACACACATGTGAACGCATAAGCTCATTCACTCTTCTCAGAACTTGCCATGAGTGCTGTATTACAAAGCTTTGCTGTATAGATGATGTATATTCTGAATGCAAAAAAATAGATCACTTTTAAGTGCTTGCTGTGGACAGCGTTCTTGTAGCCCACCAGTAAAGCATGGAGACAGGTAAGGCAACAACGCAGAGCTCCGTTCAGATTAAAAGGCAGCACATGTGACAAGAAAGGGCGCAGAATAAGCATATAAACTTTAAAGTAAGTGTACTGTATATATTTCTCTCATGCACACACACACACACACACACACACACACACACGACTAATTTACCCAGACTATTTACACCTTCTATTATTTCCCAAGTACATACAAGTCTAGACTTGACTCCAGGAGGGAAACAATGGCACTCCAATTAGAAGTGTAAAGCAGAGGCAATGGATTTGTGTGTGTGCATGCACAAACATGTGCGTGTGTGTGTGTGTGTGTGTGTGTGTGTGTGTGTGTGTGTGTGTGTGTGTGTGTGTGTGTGTGACTAATACGTCGTGGGAGAGGTCTTTTGTTCCTGCAGGTCACCCTGGGTGAAGCAGGACTCAAACAAAGGCATCAAGGTGTTGAATGAATCCCAGGTGAACACAGGTGGTTCACAGCTAAAATACACAGGTGGTATTACACAAAAGACACACACACACAAACATGCAAACATAACGTACAAGTACTGCAAGCACACATATTTTACAGATTTCAAAAAGGCCCCCTTAACAGTTTGACTTCCTGCTTGTCTGCATTTCTTAAGTCACACACACACAGGTGCACGCAGTCAACACCTGAGGCACCTGTAGCTAGCCTTTTGCTGTGACAGCAGCGGGGGATTCATTCATTGAGATAACTGAGCAGGGGGTTGATTGTGTTGGATAGAAAAAGAAAAACAGAGGAGAAAAAAATTGTGTTCTATGAAGGACAGAGAGTACTTCTGAAAGAGAAAAAGTACATCATCATATCATCAAAGCACCACTTCACTGCTCGCGTCTCTATGTGGGACTTCCAAGTCTGGGCATGCCGTTCAGTTATCAGCTAAGCTGAAGTCGTGTCACCCCAGACTGACTGCAAACCAAAAGCTTTAAACAAAATGTAACATATTAACGATTAAAAAAATAATAATAATACTAGTACTGTTTTTTAAACAGGAGCAGTGGCCTGGCTACTTCAAGGAGAATGTGGGACAGGGAAGGTGATGAGAAACAAGGCCAGAACAGCTCCATGGGTTGCACACGCCTTCCACTTAAAAAAGCGGCCTGTCTAGTGAGCGTTTGTATGAGCAGAACCGCTCCCCAATTTCCATCACATGCACTGTGCATCAATAAATAACACTATTCTGAGCCATGACTATTCCATTATGAATATTTCACTGTATTGTTTTTTTAAAATTACACACTGCTGAATAGTTAATGCTTTCCCATCCCTAACCATGGCATCTGCACAAAAAGCCATCGAAGTCTAAACAACATGCAGAGCAGAGACTTAAGGGGCAAATACTGTCACTTGGACCCGCAACACAAGTTCAGACAGAGTATATGGTGTCGGTTTTATAATCTTTATGCAACCTCTGTGCCTCTTTCACTCCCGGGACCTATGACCTTGTTTTGTAAAAGGACTCCCAAGAGATAAGACAAACTACAACACCTAAAATGTAATGTCCCCATCAGCCTACATTTAACGCAGAAAGTAAATAAACCATCAAAGTTATTCAAATGCAACATATATTCATTTTTGGGTTTATATTCCGTCTCTTTATGTTTCTGTGCATGTGTAATAACCTAAAAATGGATACTAAGTAGAGCACTTAGTGTAGGCTCAGGCAGGAACGTGAAGTCATCAGCAACCAGATCAGCTGGTGTCACACTATGCAGCATCTCCCTGCGTACATCTAATGGAGAGCTGAATTTCTGCCCCCCTTGCTTAAAAGCTAGTCCATAAGCACCTGTAATTCAGTTTGTACTTATTGAAGCTTTCTTTCATTGGTTGTAAACAATGTTTTCAATGTAAAAAGTGTATATGCATGTGTGGGAGCATAGAGAGAAAGCATTACACCCAGCGTCTTTGGTCAGAACAATCAGACGAGCGCATCTTAGCTGTAAATATCGTTGTTGTTGTTAGCTGCGTATGCAACCCTCAGGTAGCATTGAGTAAGCTTTCCAGCTAATGTCTATCCCATGTACCAGAACCCATGTAAAGCGTTCATCCCTACTGGATATTTCAATGGTCAGCAACCTCCACTGCTTTGCAAGCGGAAGAGCTTTTTCCCAAGAAAATAATCAGGTTTGTACACATACCCCTTTGTTGTGCACCATTCTGATATCAGACAGATCAGCACATATGCAGGAACGCACAATCCGATCCAGTTTATACCAATCCAGCAGTAACTCCAGCTCAGTTTTCATTCATAAAGTACGAATACAGTGAAAGTCCATACAGGCAAGTCTCACCACTCAGCATCCATCTTGGCAACACCCCCAGGCAGTTATTTTGAGCTAACCAGACCAACCCTGTATCTTAAGGGATGCGGAGAGAGCCACATTCAAATTTTCAATGGTAAGCAGTATGTTAGCGTGACATCTTCCATTTTCATGTTTCGATGTCTTCCTGCTCCCACAAAAAATCAGTCGAAACTCTTGTGAATCTCAACTGTATGCTGGAATCATTGCAACAAGACGATTGTGTTTAAGTGGCTCATCTTCTCTCTTATAAAATCCCTTTCAAAGTTATTTACGTGGGCGGGAAGCCAGCAAGGGTTTACCTTCTTGTTGCTGCACTACTTTTTACTTCAGCAGTTACCCACATTAACACAAACAAAGAATGCCAACTGGCATTGATATCATTTTGAACGTTTTTATGTCAGTCAAAGTTTATTAAAAGCGTACAGCATTCACATTCATTGCCTGGAAGGATTAGCAAGACTCTGCGTTGTGGTTATAGCCATGCTAGCAGCACACCTCTAGAGATAGCAATGTCGATCTGTCAGTCGGTCCACAACACTGGTCCAAGCTGAAATATTTCTGAATGGATTTCTTATGAATGGATTGGCAATTGAATTTAACCTTCTGACACTGGTGATACCCTGACTTTTAGTCGGTAAGCCTACCACCATGTCAATCAAAGCCTGACATGGTCTGATAGTTTGGTTTGTGACCATATTCCTTCAATACTAATAACTTATTACATTACTGTGCAGGCTAAAAAAACCGAAATAAAATCGTAAACAATATACCTGCCAGACATCAGCATGTAAGCATTGTCATTGTGAGACTGGTACCATGTTGACATTAGCTTTCTTGATTCAGAGTGGGGATGAGGGTTTTTCTCCTTTTTTGCCCTGCCAAATAGATGGCTTGGAGTGGAAAAGTTTCTCAGATACCAATTCAGCAAGGTCAGGGTTTTTTGCAACTATGACAGTAATTTTGACCTAATATTCACCATCCAAGGGGATGAAGAACAGCAACGAGACCATAAATCTTCCCTTCAGGTCTCCCCTTCAGAGTACCCTGCAGAAATTCTTATGTCGTGAAGCTCAGAGCAATGGCTGTATGAAGCACATCATATCTATTGCCTTAACATGTTGTCTTGCACTATATATCACGTTGTGCCATAGGGCAATAAGATTGGGCCTGGACATATGGCCTCTATCGCCTGTATGATATACTGAACCATAAAAAGAGCCATGATCCTTCGCTCACTATGACATAATGTGGATAAACCAGCGAGCCTGACAAGTCAGACCATCCATGCAACATACATCAGTCACACTCAAATTTTACTGGGCCACAAATACCTTGTGTTGTGTCACTGAATTAAACAATGAGACAGTTTCAGTGTGTCAGCTTATACTTACAATCATGGCCTGACAGCGTCTGGCATATTTACAACAAACGTAATGGCAAGGTGGAGCTCTAAAAATCCCTCAAAAGGTCGTCAAAATTCACTTCACCACATTTTTAATGGTTTCCATTTTGTAGCAAGCACATGCCATCACACTACTGCAGAAACTACCAAACCAACTTGCTAAATGACAACATGCATATTCGGTGCCGCACTGCATCGATGGCTTTTTTGCTTATGTGGTCATTTCACTACAATACCATTAACCCTCAGGTGTCCTGTCACCTACTTCCTCCATTATAAATAGAGTATATATAATGGTGTTCAGTGGTCTGTTCCTCAATCTATTTTTATCCTGGCACTTCTAATAAGATCAGCTCAAAACACATATTAATATAGAGCGTCTGAGAAGGCAGTTTTCTGAAGAGCTCAGCAACAAGGAGTGGCATGGCGCAGGGTGTATATGACACAAGGACCTTGGTGCTTTGCTGAGTGTCCTTGTCAGTTACTCTTACCTTTCCTCACCATCAATGTTGCTGCCAACATCTCACATCAATGGGGTAATCAAATAAGGACTAGTGCGAATCAGTAAATCTGACAACTGGATTTAGCCAGGACACGTGTGGACGAGTGTGCCACAAACACAGCGACACACGTATGAACTGAGATTGTTTGCAATAACGTTAAGTGACGCGCATCCTGCACCCCCACTGCCAGTATCTACGCTGTATGGTTTTCATGAAAAAAAATGACAACCTTTCATATTATTACTGAGGAAATTGCCAATGACTCTTTGCTGATTTTACATCATCACTGTCAGAAATTTTGCATCAGTAATTGTAGTCTTGGAAACAACGAAGAAAAAATCCCCAAATCTACATTAGCCCAACAAAGTGAGATTAGTTTGTTGAAAACATTTCTGGTTAATTTCAAAATGTCTGCAAAGTTACAAGCCCAAAGTCCAAAACAAAAGGAATTATTCTCGCAGCATCACCTCTAGCTAGGTGATGCTGGTGCCGACTGAAACCAACTTAACATACCTTGCTGTCTGCTGTTGTTGTATTGTACAAAGATGTGTAAGGTGCAAGCAAAGCAGTCAATAAACGGATATTGAACTACTGTGTGTATGTATTTATGGACTACTTTGCCAAGGGCCAGTTACCATGTAAGTGCAAGAATGGATTGATAGCAGACTTCAAGCTTGGGAGTTGTAAGTTTTGCCATGTTTTATGTTGTTTAACCTAAATTTAGTGTTAGCATGTTGCGCCCTAATGGGGCTACTCCAAGTCTGGGGCAAAGTTGGACCAATACTGAAATACTGAGGGAGAGTCAAGAGAAACAGTGGAAAGTAGTAGGTTGGGTGCTGGTAACTGTTTTTCATGTTGCTTACTGAGTGATTAAAGAGACGCATTATAAGAGTTAGCTTTGTCTGTCACACATAAGCTGGATGTCTTGAACATCTGTTGTATGCTGCATGCTGCTACATGTGAATTTATTTGATGAACTGAAGATAGAGTTGCACCTAGCAGTTAGCTTTCTCAGATCATAAAGCTGGAACATCACTGAGGGTAATAATATGCATCAGTTCCTGCTGGAACATTTGCAGAGGTTTTGGTTTAGAAGCCAGCGGTTACTGTGGTTATACTCACTGTAGAAGTATGGCTAGACTGGTTATAGTAATTCCATGGCAGCAAAAAAACAACTGAGCTGATGCCAACACGGTGGATGGTGCCTTTTCGGGCCTGTGAAAGCTCACCAACCAGAGCAGACTGGGATTTTTGGGAGGGGCACCTTAAGGAGAGTGGCACTTAAACTTAACATCTGAGGGACAGTATGAATACTAGTGGTGCAGCAATGTACAATTAGAGGAAAGTAATGTGTTTTGGAACATTAAAGCATGTAAACCTATTTTAACAGACCTCCCAAATAGAAGTGTTAACCTAAGAATGAGCATAATACAGCCTCTTTAAATTGTATTAATGGTAATGGAGCAGTTCGTTGTCTCAGTTGAGAGAATGGCACTTTTGTATTTGACGACATGTTCACTTTGATTTTAAGGCGATACACAATTCAAGCTGCCAGAGAATCAAATTTCATTATTAACCTTATTATCTTTTCAGAAAAAAATTCTATGCTGCTCTACACAAAAGGGACAAAACAATTTGGTACAGATTATCTGCCTTGTATGGAACTTGTCTCCTTTTTCCAACAGTCTGTCCGTCTGGAACAAAATGCGATGACTTTCCATTTTTTCAGATCCAACAGTGGCGGCGGCTCAGCTTCACTGTCAATGCTCATTCTGTTATAAAGTCTCGGATCTGACATATTTTGCTCTTGCTCGCATCGATCCACAATTGTCGCACATCCCTACTCCAACTCCATTCTCACTGCTCAAAAAGACTGCTGATCTGGATAGGGAGAAATGCCTACACCCGTCTGCTGTCGCAACCTCCTTTGTCAGTGTCAACAGAATCTAGAGTTACTGGGGAGATATTAGGAGACCTTTTCTTGCTGCCGTGTCGAGTTGGAGGACACTGGGAGGACATTTGGCCCCCATCAACAAGACTTTGGCATGCGAAAGATCAGTCCTTCTCAGTCTGAAAGGATCAGATTTTACTGACAGGTCATTTTGGAGCAGGTCTAGGGGAGCTGATGTTGCCCTTGTAGGGAAAAGTGATACAGCAGAGGAGGAGGAAAAGGAAATAAGTGCACCACAAACAGATAAGAGGGAGATAAGGAGCCCACCGCCGAGGCCACGGAGGATTAGACTGTTGTTCTTATAAGGCAAAGAACCATCTCAAAGTAGCATTCAAATACCCAATGCTGCAGTCAACTGCAAATACACACCATGCCAGAGCTAACACACATGGACAGGAAACCAAGAGAGAGTTCATTTAACAGTCGACTTCATCTACAGTGTGTGTGTGTCTGTTGGCATTTGTTCTAGTAACATGTAGCATGTAGACATCTTTCAGTTTTGCTCTAAAAGAGACAAGTGAACAATGAACATGGTGAATGACCTAGAGGGACAGATGCAGCAGTCAGATCAATCAATCACAGGAGTTGGTTAGGGAAGAAGCCAATAAAACACGCATACAGACAAAAACAAGTACAAACCACATTACAGAACAAGCTCAGCTCAAGCTTAAAAAAACTCATGGTGCCAAAACCATATTGTCTGGCTCACGTTTCCATGTTACGACTGACAACAAATCGAGTAAGCATCTGCAGACGCTTCATTTCTAAAGCACACAATTACACAGAGTGACATGACATAACTACCAAATAGAGTTTAGTTTCAGTTTCGGTCACTCCAGGGTCAGTCTGCTCTGACACAGAAACACACACCAAACACCCCCGAAACAAGACATGGAATTTTAAATAACCAGGTGATGACAATAACCATGATATTCAAATGAAATATTGATATTGTTTTAATAAAAGACATATGATAATGAAGTGTAAATCATCCAGCTTTTCTGATATTCTTTGTTTCTTTCTGTTCTCACTTGTTTATAGTAGGTGGTGGTAATGTACCTTAACACTGGTTGCCGACCACCATACAACAATGAAGAGGAAAAAGCTGCAGTAACATTTAACTGTTAGCTAGCCATTGTGTGGCATGGAACTATCCAGTTGGGTAGCATGCAATGTTCAATTGGTCAGCATACTTCCTTACTGATCCCCAAATCAGTGTATTATGAAACGACACTTAGTGAGACAGCACTGCCAAGTAGGAGTGTGTCATATAATTTTGTTGCCTATGAAACTAGTGTCATTTTCTTTATATGATAAAATAATCTTTATTTTGTTAATGGCAATATTCTGGCTTATTTATGTAATGACACACAACAACAAGCATGGCTGAAAGAAAAGATAACATTAGCTGTGATTCCATCTCACTGTGACTGAAAGTGATAAAAGTGAATTTGAAGCCTATTTGCAAAATGTCACAAAATAAAATAAAAAAATGGGAAAATGGGAATTAGGCATGCTTCCATTAACTAGTTTGGAGGAAATAAACCAGGCTGCATTTTTTCAGACGTTATTGGCTTAGGCTACTTGATGTATGGCTCTAATAAACAGACTAAAGGAAGTGCAGGTTGCGAAATGGAAGCAAAACCAGTTGCCAACTGACATTAATATTAGAAAGGCCATGATGCTCAGTTTGACCTTTTTCAAATTTATATGTACTATAACTTTGTTGAATAATAAATTACAATGCAGCTGGTGCCTGACTTCTCTTCAAAGTGTCTGTATTTCAATTACTTGTTTCGGACAGGACAGGACACAGACGGTCACAAAGACCGCACAGATTTTGCCGTGGTTAATTTGACAGGTTTTTGCACGGTTGGAGGTGCATCTCGGTTGCTTGGCAACTGTCATTGGCAGCTATCAGCTCCCACTATGCTGCCCTGCGTTGCACAGCTTCTTTGAGGAACCATAACGTAGGGTAGACTTGGGAGTGTGTGTGTGTGTGTGTGTGTGTGTGTGTGTGTTTGGGGGGGAGGTGTTAGCTTATACACTTGAACTGACTTTATTTTCCTCCCAAAAAAAGCAAAAACCACCTCAAGCACGCATGAAAACTTTTTTGCGAAACTGAAGAGGTATTTTCGAATTTCACTGTTTCCACTGACCTTTAGTTATGTGTTCTTCAAAAAAAATGCTTTGGGTTAGTTGATGACACATGGCTGCTGAGAACCGGCCTCATTGTGGAGCGTTCAAGTCCAAGAAAGGGGAGGTGTCAGTAGTAGTTTGGTTAAAACAACTGATGTGTAACAAACCACAGTAATATGTACTCAGTGCAAGAACAACAAAAGGGGGCAATACAACAAAATAATGTGACCACTCAAGGCAGAAGCACTCAGTTGAATACGGGGAGATCAGAAAGTCAGAAGGTGAGTTCAGCAGCTACTGTGTGTTCAACAATATTATTCAAGATTTTGTCATATCGTCAAGAATATCATCACTGCGGACATACCTTGAAATTTCATGACATTATTTTAGGGCTATATCCCCTCCAGCCTTACCGCCAAGCAATTATTATGTTGATCACAGACATTTGTCAGCTGAAAGAACTCCATGAAACCATCCTGTGACAACATTCATTTACCTGGAGAATCATTTATATTCTATGACATTTCACAAGTGATTGCCCCCCTCCACACTGTATCCATCACTGTTCGTACTCCAGTGATTTCGGAGGACTCTCCACTTTATTATGAGAGGGATCAAGCGGGTGATAGCCACATTTGCACACAACTGTATTGACAGCGGGGTTTAAACACAGCTCTCACTTTACACCACCAGCAGGTCGCTGGTCTGTGATGAGAATTTGACTCTTTGCTTCATTGATCATTGACAAAGACTCCTCTTTCTGTCAAACTGTCGTGTGATTTTCAGCAGCAGAGGAGAATCACTTCTCACCTTTCCTCACTAATTTGCCTCCTTCTTCTCTACTGGGAAAACTCAACACCTATCTCTTACCTCTCCATCCATGTTTTTCTAAATTTAGCCCTCCTCATCCACACATTGAGGATAACATGCTGGTATTTTACACTTAAAGCAATAGTTATCTCTCAGTAGATTTCATTGTTTGTATTATCATTGATTTACTCTCAGTGGATTGTGCATTATTCCATGAATGAAACATCTAATATGTGGTAACTTTATCTTACAAATCAATACATCTGGTGAGGAATAGTATAGTATTGCCCACTATGAGTGCTTGAATGCTTGCTTCTTTATTGATTTCCTCGGAAATAGCGAGGAGGTTATTCCACAAAGAGGAATAGCACCGGGAGGTCAGATAATTAGGTCAGCACTGTAATGTTATACCCTGTGACTCTGAGACAAACCTCAAAGTTTCAGTTACAGTGAGTATAAAGAGAAAAACTAAGAGGGATAGATGGCTCTGATTTGATCTATTACACCACATATCCCAACACTAGACATAAGCATACTTATTGTAATGATAAACATATCTCCTTGTTTAATGTCTCCTGTCTGGCCCAGTGTTAGTCTTCTGGGGTCATGGGTCATCTCAAGTTGTGAATAAATTCACTTGATCATGCCCTCTTCCATACCGTAACCATCTATAGACTAACCATCTACATTTGATCGGTGGAGCCTGATGGCGGTCATGCTCTGCATGGAATGGAAGCACTTGCCTGAGAGGCCCAGCTCAGGGCGTAAACGGCGAAAACAGAATTTAACATTTTCCTCAGCTCTTTACTCATTTACACACAACTTCACAAGGAATATGTTGTTTTTCATGATTTTGATGAGGAGTGACGTTCAGATGATGGATCAACATTAGTTATTGCTGCACCGTACTCCATCACACTGGAACAACATGATACTGAAGCTTTTATAAAACAAGTCAGTTTTTTTTTAATTGATTTCCCTAGGATATTTAGACCTGCTAGCACATTTTATAGCAGGTCTGCATATCCTATAGAAATTTGAGTTCACTTCTGAAAACTGCACCAATGACATTAAGCGTAACTCCACCAGTTTCACAAATGGAAATATGTTTACAGGTTACACAGAAAGCTTTTTTGTGGCTCCAGAGGAAGCTGGATGTAATCTGATGTCACTCAGTGGCTAAGTTGTATTGTGATTAATGTAGGCACCAAGTTTTGAAAAGCAGTCTACTGGTGTAGCTTTGCACTTGGACTCATTATAGACAGTTTAAAAACAAATGATCCAAACCGATACAGCTGAACCACCGACTTTGCCTATTTTTTATTCCACACAGTCTTCTTCAGTCTGAAAACATGGCACCACCCTGAGTGAAATTATTGGAGGCAATTTCTGAGATTCCCTGCAGCAGTAGTACTCCCCAAGACCTGTAAGCACACTTTAATGTGTAAAACTGGTGGAGTTATCCTTTATGTAAGAAGAAGATTTTTGGCTCTGGCAAAGACAGAATTCCATAAACAAACCCACTTGGGTTTATGTAGAAATTTGGCAAATGACACTGACTGAAGCTAGCAAAGGATCTTACTGTAATCACACACTGTTCACCTTTCCTCCCCTGCCTTTATGGCCACTGCTGCAAATCCATATTGTTCCAGGCAGCTTCTTTTACCCAAGATTTTAAAAAGACAAAAAAAAAAAAAATCAATACAGCTGATCAGTCACAGATGGTCACACGGTCATGAATCATAAATTTGTCGTGTCACACAATACAACATTACTGTGTTAATCAGATCCTGAGATGGAGCCATGGAGGGAAGGGAAGGGAAGGCGAGAAGGAGAAAATGAGCCACATATTTCTGTAAGCTAAGGTCTGAGAGTATAATTACTCAGCAAAAACCGTAAAAGGATTTCACTTTCACAGCTTCAGCCAGGGTCCTTGGTTATTGCCTGAGCAAGTCACTGTGAAGCACCTTGGCCAGGCCTCTATGTTTCTCTCTTTCACTATGATGTGCATACAGCATTATGACACACTCCCATATCACACCGCAAAGCCATCCTCATGTAGGGAGATCGCTACAGTCTGAGGGACCTTCATTAAAGCACCATGTAGGCCCCTAATGATGCAGATGAGGAAAAAAAAGCAAATCCAGACGATTACACTCACTGGGAAAATGGCGTCATTCTTGTGCCTAAACTTAACCAAACCTTAAAGCAGCTACAAGAAATTGTATTTTTTTTTTGTTGATGTGGTCAAAAGAGCTATGAGAACCACCACCTCCTGTTGCAAAGATCCTGAGCTGGATCGCACACAAAGTATTTGGACAGCTGTTTGCAGGATGTATGGGGATGTGTCTATCTGTGGCTACATAAGCCTAACAGCTGGAACATGACAACATCGAAACAAAGTTAAAGTTCATTTTTATGGAGACAAATCATTTTTTTCAAGGTAATACATCTACAGAGCTTGTAGGAAGGTGCAGAATAAATGTGTATTTTCCTTATAAACATTATTATGATTGTGAATCAATGATTTAAAAAATGTTGTCAAGTACAACATGATTGCTTGGTTTATCTCTGTGTAATGCTGTTGATACCACGCGGCATCTTTGTTTCGTTAGCTATCAAAGGTCTTGATAGTAGTTATCAATGTTCATGTTTGCTAGCTGGAGTTAGCAATGTTAACATTTGCTAGCTAGTGTTAGCAATGCTAGCTAACTGGCAACCCATTGAGGGGGCGGTTGATTCAGACGACAGCAGTGTTGTGACATGAATGCATGACAGGGAAGATGGACTGCCGTGTTATTAATAACACCTTTATTTTTGTTTTTGTGCCGTACCGCCAGACTACAGAGCAACATCTCTCCTCAGACTGTGAGACCCTATTCATCATCAGCCCTCCGCCATGAAAAAAAGAAAACATACAACCTGGGCAACAAACAGACTAGAGGCATTAGTTTAAGGCATCGATGTTAAACTGAAACTGTTTCACAACAAGTTACAAAACTCCTTGTAGGATGTTTAACCATAGTGGAGCCACCTCGTTCAACTCAATGATTTTTCAACGGCGATTTGTGACTGACAGATGGTATCAGATTACAAAACACTTCTATGTGTCATTGGAGAGCGCATGGACAAACAGTGCATTTTGTCGTCTACTGTGAAGGACTTGCTGGCATAAAAAACAACACTCCCTAATTCCCATTCATGTTAATCATCTCATTCTCATTTCTTGTTTCATTTCCATACCCTTACCTTCTATTTTTACAACTGATCAAGACAGGTGAGGAATTTTCCTGACCATAACAAATCACAAAAAGCAGACGACACAACCTCCACTAACATATCTCCACATATTTGCACAATTCCCGCTTAAATGCACGTGTAATGAGGAGTGCGGTGCACACAAAACAGGGATTCTACAGTCATGCCAAAGCGGCACAATTTACAGGTGCTCAACCATCTTGTCTAACATGCGCTCTCCCATTTGCTCTTACTCTTTTCAGCTTATATAACACTTGAGAGTAAATATTGTCATTTTTGTACAAAGAAAGCATTCAGAAGAAGTAACAAAGCTATATTGGTGGGAAAATGTTGGCCAATTTGGGCGCCAAACTTCCCACTTACCACTTGTATACCATCAACACGGCATGAATCTGTCCTCACCTCACATCTGGCGAGCTGTCTCCCTTTTAAATACAACGCACTTTCATTTGTTATTACACTGGGATGTTTCAGCATTCGTTTCGAGCTGTTGCGCAACTCTTCTACCAAATAAACACAAAGAGAAGTCTGAGAAGAGAGATTCTATTGAGAACATCACAAAAGACAGCCGTGATGTTTGGCCTTGGAACTCGTGGATCGTGACTGTGTCGCTACAAGAGCAGGTCTGTCAAAGTGACTGCTTAATGAGCCATTATCAAAGAGCAACTCCAGCTGAGGCCTGACTGCGGGCTAGCTTAATGGGAGCCGTGTAGGTCTGTCCGGGTTTCAGAGCGTTGGGTGCCTCTCGTGGACATGTTCTCATGTCAATAAACATGTGACAACAGAGCTGACAGACCACATGACTACTTCAGACTGCACTCCACAGCAATGTAGGAGAAGAGAAGAGAAGAGAAGAGAAGAGAAGAGAAGAGAAGAGAAGAGAAGAAATCCACAGCCATGCATCAATCCACTTGGCCTCAAAAAGGTTCATATTTTATTCAGGACAAATAATACGAAATAAACTCCAGAAGCATTGCATACATAATGAAATTACCTCATCCTCTTTGGCATGCTGCTGCATAAAAAATAATTGGGAGAGTGAACCACACACACATAGACATGCAAACATACTCTCTCACACACACACACACACACACACACACACACTACAAAGTGTGACCTTCAGGTTTGATCATCTGCAATGCAGTGATTAGTTTTATTGGTGTGGAAGCAGACTGCATTGATAAGACTTCTCCCCTGCTCATATGGAGTTCACTTGATCTGGGCTTTTTAATATTATATATTTATTTATTTATGTTATATTTACGTCAATAAAGTGATCTGATGAATAACATAATTAAGTAAGTTCAATGTCGAGTACTGCAACGGCGTTGACACACTTGGTTCACTTTACAAGAGTTGGAACCGATCTGATCTAATATCAGTATCACATACTAAATCAGAGTCCACAGTCATGGACAGTCTTTGAAATTCCTCTATAACACTGAACCCATGTATAGAAATCTACTGTCTAGTAGATGATAATGCATTGCTGTGCATTTCATTTGTTCAATTTTTTTAAAACATTAAAGGAGTTATCATGGCGATGCTCTCTGACACCTGTTAGTGTGTGAAGCCCAAGTCAAACAATGACACTCTGGGTTTCCCAACTCATCAAAAACTGACGCTATGTGATGGTGGTCGACCTGTCCTACCATCCCAAAGCGTCCTGCAGTTGAATGCTGGAGCTTCTCTGTGTAGAATGATGTTTGTGCTGAGTTTAAAGCTGGAAGGCTGTTTTCACATTCATCGCTGAGAGTAAAAGATTTTTTCTGTACTCATTATACATCAGATTTTAAGCGTAGGAGGGTGATTTGTGACATCACAAACTGCTTGAATGCCAATCCGGGTTCCATAAGCAGCATACACAAGTCTGATGAGGAAACCTGAAGCATCGAGTGCACATACACTGAGAACGGACTTTACAGGAAGGAGGAGGCATCTTGTGTCCGGCAGATAAACTTGTGAAATGAAAACATTTGCATATTCATTAATTCTGGAATTTTAATGAGGGAGATTTTAGTGCTATTTTAGGGATTTGAATGTGAATATTTTACTGTTGTTCTGCTAAAACATGTTAGACACACATTTGAGATTTTTTATATATGCCTGAATACATGTGTAGACGGAGCTTTAACTTACAATTGAAAGCATTTTCTGTGGAATACATTTAACTTGAATACATCTTTGATAAGAAGCTGTGTAGTTTGTGTAATTTACAGCAGCCTCATGTAACCTCACATAATATCACGAGAACTCTACAAACAAGACAGGCCTGTATCACTCCACATGTACACTCACCCATGACTGCTTAACCATAACTTAAGCTCACCCGATCTGCATCAAATTGTGTTTACCCATAGACACCAGCCAACTAAATACAGTAGTTTTTTTCATCAAGATCCATGCATCATTCCTTAGAAAATAATGTCAATGTGAAAAAAATGAATAAAGAACACAATGTATTGGAAAGTTAAAAAAAACAAATCCCAAATGCGTCCCTTTATCCAGATCCACACCGAAAGTTCATGAGGTCTATTCTAAGGCGAGGGCTATCCTCCATACAAGTTTAGCTGTAGCTGTGTCAGTACTGGTATCACCACACATCCAAACTCAGGTATCTCAATGAGATCAGATCTGAAAGAAAGTGCATGGGTGCATCTTCAGGGCAAGGTGTAGTGCAGTGTGTAATTATGACAAGACTTTTATCCAAAAGCTCTCTCTGGGACTTACCACGCTCTACTTCAGCCTTTAGTGCCTTGCGTACTTGCCGCTCCACAATCTTAACAAAAGACGTTGTCTCCATATCTGTCGGTAAAAGCCTATACATCAAGCCTGATTGGTCTCAGTGATCTCTGACCCTAAATTGAATGTCATTTATTAACAAAAATATCCTTTGCTCTGCTGCTCAGGTTTTCACACCCCTCGCGATGTCCCACAGAGCTTGACACAACCTTTTTAACCCTATCACACACCAGCAGGGGCACCTTACCTCAACCCCCCCTCGCACACATATCTCCCTTGTCACCCCTTTTATGAAAACCATCTCCCAGCCAGAACCTTTCCAACATGCAGATAACCATATCCCACAGATAGTGCTGACACTTTCTCAGCTGGCCAGAGGTAGCCGACCAGAAATGTCAAGTGCTGTCATGTCATGGCCAAATGGTGTCGGAGAAATGGCAACTTATATAATGGCCTTGTGGCATGGGGCAGCAAGTGAGACTGTGAATCGAGTCCCCAAACAAAATAAGGTTTCTGGAAGATGTTGTGTGTCTGGTTTAGCTACATGTTGTTTGTACAGAAGCGTTTCAGCTTCCACTCTGTCCCCCGGTGCAGCATCTGCCTGGTCTCTGACACACTGTACCTGAGTGCTCCACCGTCTCCAGCCTAGTGTACATAACTGAAAACAACTGGCCTTTCTGCGCAGAGAAAGCGGGGCACTCTCCACCGCAAACAGGTTACTTAGTCACTGCCCGTCCCATCATCCCTTCTCCTTCTCCCTCGCTCACTGTCTGAATAAAGGACAACAGCCACAGGGGGGAGTGCAGGGTGGTAGGGGATGTTGGGGGGGCTGCCTAAAACGTTGGGAATGGAACTTCAAGATGGCGATGTGCAAGAGGTAACAACAAGTACGAAAATATAAGAACCTCCAAAAGGTCATAAAAAATGTTGATAAAGCTGTGTGAGCGCCTGGGATGAAAAAAAAAAAGAAGGCAAC
>CAEMYA010000012.1:4000984-4013953 GCA_903131615.1 Diplodus sargus
AGAGAGAGAGAGAGAGAGAGAGAGAGGGAGGGAGCAAGGGAAAGAGAGAGAGAGAGAGAGAGGAAGACAGAGGCAGCAGCAGCACAATGCTGCCTGCTGCACTGCAGCAAAAATCTACACAGCATACCATAGCCACCACACAACCTCCAGCACTGCACACAGCAGACCCCTGTACAGAGGGAGAGGAGTGATAGAGACAGAGTGAGGTCGACTATGACCGTCTGTGTGAGTGTGTGTGTGTGTGTGTGTGTGTGTGTGTGTGTGTGTGTGTGTGCGTGCATGCGTGTGTGTACGTGCGTGCATGTAACACAAGACAACTGAATGACAAAAGAGAAAGCACAATCTTATTTTGTTTTTTCTGAGGCATTCAACAAATACGATGAATCACTCCCATCAATCAAAAACCAAGAGGGCTTTGTTTATGTCTCTGTAAAATGGGCATGAAACACAGCTAAACAAAGTCTGTGAGACCCAACTGTTACGAAGCCACAGCTCAAGGAAGTGGGCATTCAGACTGAAAATAGGACTGCATTAAAAGATTAGGTAGAATATTATCAAGGAAGTCCCGTTTCAGTAAAACATCCATGCACTTGATAGCTTATCAGAAGTTAGACGATGGCACAACAGTAAAATAGTATGATGAAAGATTTTACTGCGCTGGAAAGTTATTAAGGTGGCAATAATTAGATTTTTCATTCCAATGATTGCAAGAGAAACAGTGTAAATATAGGGTTACAAAACTCTACCAGGAAAGAGTGCTTTAATGGTGCTGCCGTGTTTGACTGGCAAGCGCAGCACCTTGACGTCACTGTTTGCTATGAGCCAGGTTCAACTTGTTTTTGCACCCTCTGCACCCCTACTGCGTCAGACAAACTGGCCTCCTTCAAACGTATGAGAGGGCTGCGATTTTCTCGCGTGGCTTAAATTGTTGGGGAGTTGACAGCCTTCAGCAGAAACTTCTCAAATCTGGACCAAAGAAATCGTAGCCAAGAAAAAGTACACCATCAACCACTGGACGTCTCAAAGACTCCACATCAGCTCATGATGCTTAGCGGCTAGAAAGACTGAAGTGACACTAACCTGACCATTGAGACACAAGAGGTGCAGACCAGAGTAACAATGCTACCCTGCGGCCTGTAAAAGCAAATAAGGACCAAGTTCACCCCCAAATAAAACATAAATTCCAAGAACTCAACACACTCCCAAATTAAACCTAAATAGACGCTGAGCTCCCTTCAAAATCTGACTCCTATTTATTTTTTATTCACGTTTTTTTTTTCTTGTATAGTTCTCACCATTCCATTTGTTTTCAGCCAGTAAATGATATGTGCAGAATGAGTCAGAGAGAGAGAGAAGGAGTCCTTGCTTATCCCATCAGTAGGGAGCACAGTCTGATGATGGACAATAGCAATAAATGAGCTACAGGCCAACAGCGAGTCATGAAATCACATCAGCAATCAATCATAATCAAATCATCAGAATGTACTTCCAGCACAGGAAAGAAGCACACCCGGCTGACCTCGCTCTGCATTTCCCCTCCGCCAGTCCTCGCTGCTCTGAAACAGTACAGCAGCGAGCCCTCACTCCAGCACTGTGCCTCTGGCTGTAGGATTTGTAGTAACGCGTACAGTGGCTCAATAACACAAACGCACGCCAGTATGTTTAGTCTGGTGTGTTTGATAAAGGTTAAAGACGCTACAATCCTGTCATCAGAGCCACGGGGAACATGACCCAACCATCTCGCCACGCAGCGCAGCAACATGCTTATGCGACTGCATCATATTCTGCTCTGAGATGACGGCCTCTAGACAATATGACTGATAGTACCCAGTCAGCAAACTCTGTCAGCCCTAAAACCCTTCAGTTTCTGGATATGTTTCAGCTTTAACATCAGGTGAAATACCAACAGGCAGTCAAATCTTTTTGTGTGTATCAAAATAATATTACTGGAAACTAATGCTTCCCATGAATGTTGATTTCTTGTTGTTGCCCCCATTATATTTTTGCCATTATTTGGATTCCATAATCCACTTCAGTGGTTTGTCAGATTCATTTTCTACAGTATGTGTTGGTTTTCTATTGGATTTATTTCATCGCATCTGCTAATCTGCATTTTTTCCACTTAACTTTGTATTTCTATCAGGCAGGAAGTTTGCCAACTGTTCTCATCCGGCGCGTCTGCCGTGCATCATGACTGTTTATGATTCCAGCCTCAGAGAGGATTATTGAAAACCAGACTGAAACACGTTTGTGTCACTTCCTTTGGTATTATCCTCTGATTTAAGCAGGTTACAGCTCTAGCAGATCAGTTTTAATCATGCTACAATTTTAGTAACATCCCTACTTTGACTTTGCCCTTTCTCCTTAATTTTTATTCTTTATTCAGAAATACGTGAGCCTTTCTGTCCCACTACCTTAAAGCAACATTATGCATATCATTTTTACCTTAAAATAACAGCTTCAAAATCATTTTGATGGAATTGTGTCTTCTAATAGGGTGAATGTTCTGATAAATAAATACCAGCATTTTAGAGACACCTGTACCTAGTGGGTTTACCTCAAGTTCAGCATGTGTATTTAGCTTTTACCATGTCCATCTTGGAAGACAATATTAATCAGGTTAATGTTGACATCACTCAACATGAATTGTGTGTGCTAGCTGGAGGATGTTGAAATTTGCATGATCTTTGATACCATTTACAATGATGCTGTTCCATTAGGCCTGCAGTGCAACTGTACTGAAACTGTGCCAATTCCTTCAGTCAGCCATGGTCCAAGGAGACAATACTGCAATACTGTAGATATATGTGGATTGAGTTATATTGTTTGTGTTCAACACAGGCATAAATCAGTGCCACTGTTACAATAATAAACATAACTCTATAAGTTATAAAACCCCAACATTACTTTGGGGTTGGTTCCAGATCTGAGATAATGTTGGAGAGGACAGGACTGTAGACTGTGTGGTAGAATAGAGTAAAAGAACTACAGACAAACATGTGAAAGTATTAGAAAATAGTAAGATTGAGACTCAGACCAAAAATGGGTTGCATGAACCGGAGGTGAGCGAGGCTAACCTTATTTCATTTAACTAAAGTGCACAGAGATGCTGTTCATCATAAATGATGTGGTAATGTGAGGTGTTTACAGATTCCATCTTAACCCTCCTGAACTGCTCCCAGACTCATCTGGGCCACCAAGAATACGTAAAACTTGTTTAACTAATTAAAATCTGGATGAGTACATCGGTACTTTCTGAACCATACCATAACAACCAATGGAGAGGCATCCCTAAGCATATGATAGTGCTGCCAAGCAATGGTTAACACTCTAGCCCTTCAGGCTAATGTTAGCTAACATACTACTGTTCACAAGCACGTAAAATCTCAGCTCTGGTTCTTGCTGAAGAATGGAAAATAGTACACTTGCTGCTTTTTCTCTCACTGCAAGCAAGTTGTTGCACCAAACTAATCTCCAGTTTGTTTATGTCTGCTTCCCCATGAATCACGCTCGCTGTTAATTCAAAATGTTTAACAGTGATCGCTCACATGTCCAAATCACACTTCCTTGGGTCCTCAGCAACAAACCTGCCAAGTGTAAAGTAGATTAGATGAACGGTTCTTGAGATGTGTGAATAACAGTCATACAGACAGACTTTGCTTGATTTATAGTTCGATTTAACTATAAAGCAATTGATATGGGTTGATCAGAAGTTATTGTATTTATGATTTATTCAAGAATCAAGCTTCTGATCAATGTTTTTGATCACATGAGTAAGTAAACTATTCACATGACAAGTTTCTATAAACTTAAATAAAAAAATTTAGTCAGATACCCAATTGGTATTTTTTCTTTCATCAAAACTAAAAATTTGACACATTTTACTGAGATGATTGCCAGACTCATTATGACTGCATTATCTTTACCACTCGCTCAACCCTAGTTTAAAGCAAGCAACAAAAAACATGGACTAGTGTGACATCAATCACTGGTTTCTCTGGTGCCATTTTGGAGCCTTGTACATTTTTAGGAGCTTGTGTGTTGATTCTGACATTGGTGTTACCGATAAGGAATTATGTAGTCAGTATCTACTGCGAGCATAGCAAACAGTTTACAGTCAACTGCAACAAATAAGGTCGTTTTACATCACAGAGGGACAAGGACATGACATCGGGTTGAAAATGAGTCTACAAAAACACTTCATAAAAGATCTGGGTATTTTTCCATTAATGAGCTTTTAGCCTTTGGTGACCACTTAAGGCCTTTCGCATTGACAATGATACCTCTGCAGCTTATCAGATGGTGTTGACTTGTATGGCTGAAATTATAGCTCTCCAAGGTTTCTGGCAGCGGGAGATAAATACTCCCTTTAAAGACATCTCCACTATAATCATGTCAGCTTTCAATCCAAAGAGGAAATATCAGTGGGTGAGAGGATTATTGAGGAGTTAAGTTGTTGCAGCAGAGTGAATCGTGTTACCACTGAAAGAAGGGGAAAGACAACAGCAAGGGGACAACAGCTCAGGTATCAATACAAATACAAATAATACTATTAATAGAATAGTGTAAAAAATCTTTAGACGTTTCATTAAAATTTCACTCTAAAAAAGGTATACATAAATAAACAAGATAATAGCACTACAGGACTGTGACACTAGAACACAACTGAAAAATACAGCATGTAACTCTTAAATACTAAAAGCAGCACAGACTGCGCGGGAGTCAGGTAGTGGTACCGATTTAAGACCAGTTCTCACTACATTTTCCAAAGGACCACACTCTTGTAGGTGAGTCACTGATCTCAAGCACAGAGAAAAGCTTGCCACCTGCTGTGTTAAGTTTCTGAGATTTGGCTTTTTATAGTGAATGCATAAACTGCCACAAATAAAGGGACATTGGATATTATTACTTAAGGAGCATATTTTATTCATTCTTTTTGGAGGGTTTTGTAATTATAGTGCATCATTACTTCTTAAAAAAACACTGTAGGCAAACTTTTTCCCATTGACACAGAGTCACGATTATATCCTTTTGAATATGAAACTGGTGCAGTGTTCAGTGCTTAGAGTACCATTCAGTTACTTTTGCTGAGTTTTAAACAACATGTCATGTCTGTACAAGGAAAGCCTGTATGGAGCCACGTTCATGACATTATGCACTGGCTAGCCCAGTGGCCTCTGAAAGGACATTGCCATTGAGGAAAAAAATAGCCTTGCTCCTGGGCTTTACTTTATAAAAACAAATCATCATGAACTACACCACTTACTGGAAGTGGAAACCTAAAAAAACGATTAGTTTAATGAACACAGTAAAAGCCACAACTCCTATTAAAACGCCCAAACGAGGCATCATAGCTTGTGACATCATAGCTTTTTTTTTTCTAACAGGTATATTCAGCCATAATAGACATAATAACTTACTGCACATTAGCAGCAATATAGCCAGCAACACACATTGGGTCTTTGTGAGTCTGTGTTTGTGTGTTGAATTACAGTGCATAACAGTGGATTATAGCACCTGAGCAGCTCATTGCTGCAGGGGTTATGCAGTGAGAATGAAAGTAAATCCACGTTTTAATCCCAAACGGTTGAAAAACAAACCACAGATGTTTATTCCTCCAGAAGCTCTAGGCTCTGCCCTCAACCCCTCTGCTCCAGCAGCTGTCTGCCGGTTAATGCTAACAGGATTACTTGTTAATCAAAAACACTGGTGTTTGTCCCTTCCCCCGGTCTGTTAGTCCACTTAACTGAGTTAACCAGTTAACAAGCCACATTATTTGATATTTGCACTAAAAACTCACCAACACACAACAAACATGGCCGACAGGTGAAGATCAGTGACTGGACTTTGCTGAGGTGAACACAGCAGGCAACTCATGGCCAATGCTCGCAGCTAATGTTACTCAAAGCAGCCACGCCTCTAATTATATACAACTTTAATCCTTAATATAATCTAAGCAAGTGAGTTATATAAAAATGAACCCCCTGTACAGTTGTCATGAGTGGGGAAATTGGCTATAAAGACCAGACCTGTTTTATATATCAGCTGTAGCTGAGGATGGGATTTTATGAATTGCTTTTGGAGCCAGCCTCTAGTGGCCATTCAAGAAAGTAAAATTTTTGTTGGTTGTGCATTTTTTAGCTCCCAAGATTGCTGCTTGCACAATATTCACCAAAGCGCTCTTCTAAAGTCGTAATTCCTTAGGTGTAATGGCTGCTGTTAAAAAATGCCCACAAAAAAAAAAAAAATTTAAACACGTTTCTTTTTACAAGGCAAAAAATATTTTGTAATTAGCACTGTTACAATTACATTTGAAATGTTTTCTTACTTCTGGAACAAAACCTGTAAGACTTGGTTTCATTTCAGCTCTCTATGGCTATTCGGGACACTCATCTGCTGACGTAAATGTATTGGCCCTGAGAATGAATAACAACTGGTTGCTATCAAATCAACAAACAGAAGGATGTGATCACATTGTACACAAAGCAAGGTACAACTGACACTTAGTTTCAACAATACTATCCATACAATTGCAGCAATGCATCACAGAGTTTTTACAGTGACACCAAACCAGTGGGTATGTATTTTAAACATACAACCTATAGTTGACAATGTTGACTATAACACTGGACTGTTACAGCAATCATTTAATACCCTGAACTTTAGGACAAAGGCACACACATTCTATGTCAACTCTGCTGTACAACTGTTCAAACTTCTGGTGCCGTAAATCAATAAGCTCATAGTCTAACTGCATTATTCTCTCTTGCTCTTCATCTCTTTCTCTCTCTCTCATCACTTTGTCACATTATTGTGAATCAGAGTGCAGCGTTAACATCCCTGCACAGGAGCTCAGCAGCTGCAGGAAAATCACAGCAGCTCCACAGTAGCTATCATATGTCCAATTCTCAGGGATCCTGGAAGGGACGAGCGCTGAGATGTGTCATGTGTTAGAGAGAACCTGCTAAGAGTTTTGCACCTCACACAATGCCATGCCTTCACTCACGGAGGTTGGGGATGTCATACAGCTCCTACTAAGGGTAGAGGATGATCCATATTACAAGATGATTTATGGAGCCTCCATAAGACACAGGGCAGAAAACCCAAGTGGGAAAAGCACACACTATGCCCTGCTGTGATGACTATTTTGAGACATTCCCTCAATTTCCCAGTGTTCCTGAAAAAGAATAGAGCTCTCAAAAGTCATGCATGCCCTGAGAAAGGCCAGTTGCAGAATAGCTACTGAGGTCAAATGAAATCAGGCGAAGTCCTTGAATGAATGTTAAGTGGTTCTTTTTAAGGAAAAGTTTAAACTTGCACCTGTGTCTTCAATTCTTAAGATATGGGTTGATGAGTGAGGTACAAATATTAAATGCAGGCTCATTGGTTTAAGGTCCAGTAAGTACAGTTAAAAGGTTAGAAGAAGCCAAAATACCTGTCTATGTGTGCACGTGTGTGTTTAAGATGTGTATTGTATGTTACAAGCAATTAACTGGTCACTAAACCCCTCCTCTAATCAGTGCTTTTCCAATCATGGCTTAGCAGGCGCAGTCAGCAGTAGCCAGTCAAATTAGTGCAAGCACGCTTTCCTGGGAGATTACTAATGCACGCAACATATTTCTACAGTTTACAGTTTAGTTTTGGCACCTGATAAGCCATTAAATGTATAGAGCTGTTAGTCAAACTGGACTTCCTGGATGGCATTTCACTGTTTGCTTCATTTGAGGCTGAGGTACTTTTGATCCGTTTATTGCAGTCATATCACATCGAAATCTCTTTGTTTTGGGTTCTTACTGATGTGCTAAAACAGATTAATTCAGTCAGTGTCTACTTGCTGGTCACCGTTACTTTCTATTGATTTAAACACACCTGAAAAACTCACTGGAGACAGTTGGACAGGCAGCTGAGAGCTGGAAACCAGTCAGCCTCAGTTAGTGCTAGCAGCCAAGTGAATATTCTGTTCTGTTCATCCCAAAAACACATTTTCTAGCCTACCATCCCAGGAATGACTGGACATTGTTAGTCCTGAGCCCTGACGGTCAACCTATCACTCATGGCCGCTGGCCTTAAATGACTCAAACTGAATTTAGAAAGTTCATAAAACTGTGAACTGAGAAAAAATATTACACTATCTGAAGTTATTCTTTCAAATTTGACAAGAACATATCAGTACCTATCCATAAATGGCTGATTTCATCCCTCAGTGTCAAACATAAATTGAAACAGCTCCAGAAACAAAGCTGCCATCAGAGACTGTGAAGAGGAAAAAGAGTCAATTTCTTTTGAGCTAAAACGGAGGTTTTACAGTATGACTGCTTTGATTATGCTTTGTATGCATGTACAGCTTTAAAAAATACATATAAAACACTTCACAAAGCTGTCTAATCATGCTAAATCAGCATCATTCACTGCAATCACAATGTTATTCTCATTCAACCACATGATGTTCCTCACAGCAACCTTGTACACGGCAGGGAGCAAACTGTATCCATGACTCGTATCACAAAGCGCTTAACTAATCGTCGCTCCTCACCGATATTCTACTTCTGGTTCCTTCATAGGATATTTGTTTGGCCTTTACAAGGTTGCAACAAACATGCCAGGTATTCAATGTGCCTCACAACACCTACTTACTGAGAGTGTTGTTGTACAACATTTTGAACAAAACAGAAACGGTTACCAGGGCGACCACAGTTTATTCAAAAAGACAATATCATCACTAATGTCTTCATTCTAGTAAGTGCTTGTTACAATAAGGGTAGCCTTCTTGCACCATTAGCTAGAAACACAAATCCATCATCTGTGCTTTGGCTCCATTTGGAAATATCAACAGTTTTACTGTTATTATCTGATATGAAACCAGTACTAAAAACACTGACCCCGTGAGCTGACAGAAAATTGATCACAATAGTTAAGAGGAACAAACAGATCTGCACAAAAACAAGCTCTCAAATGATCATACTCAGCCTTTGTTTTAGGTTTAAGGTATTGCTTTATGTACTGAAGGTTAAATCCTGATTATTCTGAAACAAGCTATAAAAACATAAAATGCCAACTTTTCACTTGTTAAACTTAAAATACTTGGTCCATCCAGTAACATTAGCAAAGGGGTATGTTGGGCTAGATGCTCCACTGTGATCACCGGCTATTGCTTACTGTGTACATCTGCTGTTTGGTGCTGAGCAGGTTGTCGGTTTTGTTTTTGTACTTTTTCACTGAAAACAGCTGCTTGTTGACTGAAAATGATGCTAATGGGAGGAGTGAGAATTAACCAAAACAGTAAAGGTTCAAACGATTAATCTAGCGTTTATTTTTTCAATTAGTTGACTGATCTAACGATTAATTTTGCGATTAATCTAACGATTAATTTTGCGATTAATCTAACAATGAATTTTTCGATTAATCTAACAATGAATTTTTCACTTATCGATAATTTCACATTACTTGATCAATATAACATTCACACAATATGGATGTCAAAATATTTCTTTAACATGGCACTTAAAGCATTGCTCCTCAAGAATATCTCCAAAATAAAATTCTACATGATGAATTGAATTGTGTAATACCTTAAACGGCTTTCTCTTCAGATTGTATGCTAGCATCTTGTCCAAACAGTACGGTTATTTCCCTACTGTGTGACCAGAGGCGCAGGCATAATTATGTCAGTGTTAGATTCCCCACAACCGTACATGCTAAAAATTCTTCTTGTGGGACCAGAACGTTTCGTACGAGGTAGTTCAGCCTGTTTTGCCTTGTATTTTTTATATAGAAAATACAGAAGCTACATGTCAGCACAGGATACATGTTATGTTAGGTTATGGGATTTCCAAAAAATCCCAAATGAATGGGCGTTCATTGGTAGTGTTAAGCTAGGTAATATTACTAGTAAGCGTTAGCAATATTAACATTGCTAGCTAGTGTTTAACAATTAGCGCCGGCACGTTATGCCCCTCAGCCTGCTCCGTAGTTTCAGAAATCAGGAAGCAATGCAGCAGTAACGTTGTGGGTGGCAAGCAGGAACAGACCTCCTGGAGGAGAAATATATAAAAAAAAGAATCTTTACAATGGCAAGTTCAGCTTCAAAGCGCTGCCGGATGGTTCTCGAGAGCATCGAGTCTCAAATACCACTTGCTGGCCAAGCACACAGCTGATGCAGAGAGCCCCCCCTCCCCCTGCCAAGGCAGACCTGATAGTTTGCATCGGAGACGCCTGGACAAACTACATGTGACAAACTTTCAACAGCAATAGTTGAATGGGTGGCTACAGCTTTAAGGCTGATTAACATTGCTTAGTCAACCTTTACAAGTGTAAAGATGGACACTACATTGTGTAAATATAACTGAAGGATGTTAAATTCAGGTCGGTATGCCCATCTGCTGTCGCTTGTCGGGCGTGTGTTTGCTATGTTTTGTTTTCAGCATATATTTTTTGTAGGGCTGCAACTAATGATTATTTTGGTTGTCGACTAATATATCGATTATTTTTTCAATTAGTCGATTAGTAACGATTATTTTGGCAGCATCTGTTTCGACTTCGGTTTTACCTTCATATTCTCAGAGCAAATTTAAAACCCATGAAACATGCATTTGAAACATAATATTTGAAACACAACTGGATTTTTAATATATCAATTGAACTAATTAATATTAATTATTACAGTTTTTAATTGATTGCATATCTTACAAATGAATTACTATTATGTTGTAAATCATTGCATTAAGTGGAGGTTTACTATTCAGTGTTTCATCCAATTTATGTTATTACTGTTTTGTACTGATTTAATATCCTACACATGAATTATTTGACTAATTTTATATAATTATTTTATAATCGATTTTACTGGCCACCCTTTACATTTGTACACATTATTAACTAATGAATGTATTCAAAGATCTTGTCTCCAGCCGGCCACTTGTCTGATGACACATGGGGCAGCATGAGTTCACAACAACCGCACTTGTTGTTGTCATTCGAGATCTGTTGCATTTTTATTAACTATGAATTTTAATAAATCACTTTTTGGTTGAACACTAATAGATGAATATGTCTTAAAAAATGCAAATCCATTTCAGTTTGATTTGCTTGTAGGTTTGTAGGCTACTACAGAGTAGAGTTTAGATTCTCTGCCCCAGGCTGTTTTTCAATTGTTTTAATTTTTTTAATAGCTCAAAATAATGACTGTATTTCCAGCTACAAAATGCGCATCTCTGTCCTCCCTCCACTGTTGTTTGTGTTTGTGTCGCTGCGTGGTGTTCCACGTGATTTGTCCTCATGCTGAAAACGTGACTTTTCGCACGTTACATCACTCCCCGAGATGCAAAAAGAAAGCAAAAATATATAATTTAACTAAGGAAAATAACAAAAATAATCGTAACGCACAGTGACTTGAATAAGTAGCTTTAATCTGATTACTGGTTTGAAAATATTAGCACGGTAGATTACTCGTTACTGAGAAAAGTGGTCAGCTCATAATTACAGCTTCTGTTGGGCCGGGCCGGGCCAGGACTCAACGTGCACAGGCTCGGGTTGGGTCGGGCTGGATTTTTTGGGCCCGATCTAAGCTCTACTACAGAGTCACACGTAAATTTAATATCATATATTGAAGATAGGAGGTTACCGCCCGAAAATGTTTCCACACTTTGGACGTGTTTGGTCTCGCTTTCCTGCTCTCCTCAACATGTTCCACCATCATTCATATTCTTCTTCTACTGCTGATGCTTCTCCTTCTTCTTCTGCGGAACCGTCTTCTTCTTCTATGCCACACTGTGGTGCGCATTCTAGTAGCGGTGCTAAAGCGAGATGCAGTTCCTTTGAGGTTATTCTGGAGAATATTCTGGACAGTATTTGTCATTGTTTTAGATTGTTGCAACAATAAATGTAACCATACATTTGCATAAAGCAAGCATATTTGTCTACTCCCATGTTGAGTATTAAAAACTGGAATAATATTGGTTTAAGGTACATTTAGAACAGATAAAAAGAGTTATATATGGATAATCTTGCGATTAATCACAATTTTGAATCCTTTGACAGCCCTAATATATATGTAGAGAGAGAGAGAGAATGAGTCAGAGTCATCCTTAAAGGCAACCAGCCAGGACCACATGTCCCATCATTCCTCTCACTGGTGCAAACAGCAGCATCTGGTAAGTAGTCTGAGCCCTAAAAGATGCTTCATGTAAATTCAGATTTATTTTCCTTCAGACATTAATCCTCCCATTCTATATCCTACTATACCCCGCTGGCATAATAAGCTGGCCAAAGGAGGAGATGGAAGCCACTGATATCAAGACAAGGAAACTCCTCACAATGTGTGGAGTGTTGCAGCCCAAGTCCAGCGTCCAGAAAGAAATCCTACTAGTGGCTGGAAAAAGCTGGACTGAAAGACAGCACAGAGGCACTGATCATGGCAGACCAGGAACAGATGTGTAAAGATGCCTCTGAGACAATCCAGCATGTAACAGCAGGTTGTAGGATGCAGGCAGGCAGGGCGTACATGGAGCACCATCACTAAGTGGCTGGCATAGTGGACAGAAACATCTGTGCGTATGTTTGGCCTGGAAGCCTCTCGGTCAAGATTGGAGACACCTCCAAAGCTGGTGGAGAATGACCGAGCCAAGAAACAGGCCGACAAACTAGTGATAAGCAACCAACCGGACTTGGTTGTGGTGGACAAACATCAGACGAAGGCAGTGGTGATGGATATAGCAATACCAAGTAACAGCAAATTTAGCAAGAAGGAACACAAGAAGCTCGAGAAATACCAAGGGCTGAAAGACGAGCTGGAGAAGATGTGGAGAGTCTAGGCAACAGTGGTCCCCGTGTTAATAGGAGCACTTGTGGCTTTGACCCCGAAATTGAAAGAATGGCGCCAGCATAATCCAGGAATAACATCTGAGATCTCTGTCCAGTAGAGGGCAGTCCTAGGTACAGCTAAGACACTGCGCTGAACCCCCAAGCTCCCAG
>CAEMYA010000012.1:4032041-4061166 GCA_903131615.1 Diplodus sargus
ATAATGGCAGAACAGGGTCCACTCCAAAAGATGTAATTAGTGTGCCCAGAGATGTCTCTAATGTCTGTTTCTATTTTTAAAAAGGTCAAGCCAGTGTTCGCAATGCTTCGTCGACACCAATCTGATAGATGATCACGGAGTGTGAAGAGAGCTTTTAAGAGAAAGGGAGATACCTTCTGTTGGCAAGAGCTTCCTGGTCTGTTCACAAATCACTTTTAAGGGCCTGTTGATCTGAGAGCTATGAATAAAGTGTTACATTTGAGCCAGAAAAAATGAAGGTTTTACTGTTGAATCAAAATCAGATCCTGCATAGAAGGACTGCACTAGGTACAAGAATAAAAGTCAGAAACAGAAACCCTTGACTGCAGGTGTTTTCTCAGTAATCCTTACAGATACTCTAAACGTGATCTCATGGGTCCTGTTACCGTGGTCACTTTCCATCACACAGATATAAAAAACAAACAAAAAAAACAACAACTTGATCATGGCCTTGGGGAAATGCACCAACTCCTCCTGCTGATGTCACTGTGGTTTGGGCACGGACTAGAAAAAATGAGCTCTGAGGGAACTCTTGGTATTTGTCTCAATCAGCAGAGACAGCGTGGCCAACAGGGGAGAGGGTGGTTCGTTTCTGTGGCTCATAAACACAGAAACACATTTAACCACTTTGTAATTTCCTTAAAACAACGATATGTATCTTTATGTAAATTCTGCGTTGGTGGTTTGGGGCGATCACCCACCCAGTGTGTCAGTATTTGACAACCTGGGGGTGAGATTTAACAATCAATTATCTTTATCCTCTAAGTCACATATTGCTGCTTTAAATTAATGGAATGGATTAATTATCAAAGCAAAGCAATATTTGCTTTTACATACAAACAGCTACAGTATCATAATGAAATGGGCAAAAATATCGATACGGCAATATATGGCGATACTTTGCCGCCCAATACAATATCGATTTTTCAACTCCAAATATCGATATATCGCCGAAGAGCGACTCTGCTTTGCGGCGGGTGTATTTCTGTAGTAGAGAGAGTGGCTGAGCTCTTTGCAAAATGGATGGCGAGTTAACAACGCCTCCGCAATTTAAAGTTGACGTTTGGAAGCACTTTGGCCTCAAAATTAGGAGAGATAGCAAGAACAACGAGCTGGACAAAGAGAATATTACTGCCTGGAAATTTCATGGGAATTAATAACATGGAGAGGCTGTTTTGAATGAAATAGTTTTGACTCAATATGTCCTCCGATCAATATCATCTGATTTACATATACAGGTACTTGTGTTTTTAGCTTTATTTATATCACAATATCGTGATACGTATCGTATCGTGAGGTTCTTGCCAATACCCACCCCTTGTTGGAATAGCATGAGTAATAATAAAGACTGATGAATAATTTAACAAAATTACATTGGGTAATATTTGAACACTTTTATATATATATATTTTTTTTTAACTATGTTTAAAAGTATATTTTTTTCCTTCTATACTAGCATAGGTGAATCTTAAAGGTTAAACAAGGCTTCAACTGAAAAAACATCCCACACATGTATGAACATACACACATCTTCCTGTAGTTCCCTGGTCCTATAGAGACCGTCTTTCTTAGCTCATATTCCCAAAAGGGTGCAACGAAGGATCCACCAGTGAGACATCCCTGGAACTCTTAGCATCCCTTGACATTCTGATTACCACATGAAAACAAGCTTCGTTATCTTACACAAATCATTATAACACTTCTTGATTGATGATAATACTTACCCAACCCACAAATAGCATTTAACTAATTCATTTTTGTTTTTTTTACCACATACAATTATCATAGATGTGATTTGGTCCTTTGAAAACAATCAAAAGACCCAATACATTCTAAATGAAAACAATGTTGTTTTTACCAATATAAAAGACCAAACCAAACTGTATGAATAAATGTAATATTTACATTTAGCAAACGCTTTTGTCCAAAGCGACTAACAGTGATTCATACACTATAGATGACTCAAAGTCTTTTTGGGTTCAAGAATGGAAGGTCTAACTTCTAGTTAGATTCCTGGCTACATTTACTTCATAAATACAAAGGAAAAACATTTCCAGACAATCACACCACGTTTACCGAAAGTACAATTAAAGAAAATGACACATAAACATTTCTGAGGGAATTAACTGAAAGTCAGGTCACTAATAAAAAGGAAAATGATTTGGCAAAGCTTTAACACTGAGAGCAGCTTTGTTGTTTGAGTGTTTGTGTAAGAAGGTCAATTGTGTGGCCTCCAAAAGACAAGCCATTATCTTGTTGGCCACACGTGTCGGGCGTAGAAAAATTTGCTTATTCTGTGTGGAGTGTGCATATTCTCCATTTGTTCGCAGTGGTTTCCTCCATGTGCACCAGGTTCTGCGGGCAGATTTCTGCAGGTTAGGTTAGGTGACTATAGTCGAGACTCCATATACTTATACTTCCCAAAGCTGTTGATGTTAGTGTAAATGGCTGTACTCCATCGTCTTGCCTGCAAACTTAAGCATGTTAAGCTGGAGATCTGTGTGTGTCAGCATGCGCATAGGAAAGAAAGTAGAGGAACATTCTGTGGTCTTCTAAAACTTAGGGTGAACATTTTGGCTTTGTAGTTGTTTGCTGCACATCAGCAGAAAGTAACACTGGAACAGTTTCACATGAATCTGTGAAATCTGTGGTGTTCAGATGCGCCAACACGAGAAAGGGTGCAAAAACTCATGCAGTCAGTTACTTTATATTTCATTTTGTGAATATTTTGTGACAATGCATGAATTGTGAATGCATGCAAAGTCGTATTCCCTATTTCTATTGATCAGTGTCAAACCAGTCCTGATGACAGCTGTGGAAAAACATGTAAACATCAAAAGTCAGGAGTGGGGTTATTTTAGGTACTATACTGCAGGTTATAGGCTAGCCTCCTGATTCCCTCTTATGAAACCCAAATGAGAGCATTCAAAATTACTGCATCAATTTTGCAAAGCACAGCACATGTTATTTTTGTCTCCATGTAAGATCCAGCTACATACATCACAAAAGAGGTTATGGATTTTTGTTGAAATGTCATCGAAAAAGCAATCGCTAAGAAAGAATGTGTGAGATAAAGATGCACCTGACTCCCCGTCCCTGTTTTTATCCCCCTGGTGTCTGCCGTCCGGCCCATGAACACGTCTCCTCTTGTACAACAAAGAAACAAATTGGACTGGAAACGTTTTACTGCCTATTATTCATTCATGAGGGCTCTACCCATACACTGAGATGTGACTGTGCTGGGGGGAACAATTAATTGTCCCTCGTGAGGACATCGCGGGGGGGGGATGTCAGACATTAGGAATCACCGTTTTCATGGCAGCTTGACAACAACTCCTACAGATACACATAACTGTATTATTCTGTAATAAACAAACATCCATGAGTGCTTTTCTTTGCGAGCATGTTCTTTGTGACTTGAGTTGGCTGTGCAGGTACTGAGTTCATTTCCCCTGTCCCGATTTGTAAAATGAATCTCGTTGCACTAAGCGTTACCTTCACAGTTTATCACGGTGCACAAAAAAGCTGTGACATAATGATCCATTACACTTTAATCTATTACAGCTTCATGAGTGCTTTGGTTGCTCTGCCGTAAATGAATTATTAACAGCTGCGATCTCAGTTGCACTGAAGAGCGGTCATGGCCAGCTGTGGTCAGTAGGGGGGAGTGTTGTAATGTAGATGTTCATTCATGAAGTCACGTCACCTCAATGGAAGTCATTCAGCAAATCTTCGGCAGTGTGTTCTGTTCTTTTGAATATGAAAAATAATAAATAGTGGGGGGGTGCATCGTTTTAACACATTTAAATTTCAAGCCTCACAGGTCAGACAGAGGGAGTATAAAAGTCACTCTTCACTTTTCATCAGATCTGAAACTTCTAAAAAAGTAGTTGTATAGTCCTGATATATACAGTACTTTGCATGATAATACATTAACACAGTATAGTATACATTGCTGAGTATAAATGCAATTTAACTTGATGTAGTTAATTTTGAATAAACGTAGTTTTCCTTGTGACATTTTTTTCATAATGAGGCATCGACCTGGTGTGTGGTTTATGACAGCAAGCTGTCTGTGGGTGTCTTCTGCACACAATGTGTGTTTGAACTTTATGTGTTCATCTGATGTGAAGTTTCCAAGTAACTGTTACCACGGCTGCACAACAGTACAGTAGCCTACACGCCCCTCCTTGACCTTATTTTATTCTGACAAGATTCTTTTTTTTTAATGAAATGGAATGATTCTACATTTGATTTAACTCCAACACTGTCAGCAATGTTCAACAGATCCACTGAACTTGACCTCTAACGGGGAGTCCGATTCAACAATTGGGTGTGTTGGTGTTTACCTCGAGCAGTTTGAAATTGAGTGAGCCCGTTTAGAAACACATTCATCTCCTCTCTCTCCAGGTGCTGTCATGGCAACTGTGTATGTCTGCACGCTTGGGTGCGTGAACACACTGCTATGGGCAGATAAAGAGCGGTGATATGGACACACCAGGGCATCTGCACACTGCGAGGTGAGTCCGACAAACCTGAGGGACTGGGCTAGCTAGCATACTGTTTACTCATTCATACAAGACTGAATGATTATCTCATTAAAATGTTTGTTTCTTTATGGTAATTTTTTTTATTATTATTAATGTTTATGTAGTGTTTTTATGTCGGATAAATAACTATTAACTATAAAAGATAAGTTATGAAGAACTTGCGGTCAGCTGACGCCAAATGTGCATTGCTGCGCGTTAAAAATGCTGAATTATGCCAAGAATAGATGAAAAATGTGGAATATTTTAACTGCAGCTGATGCAGGATGAAGAGATGTTACAGTGGAAATTAATCAAACATTATAAGTTGGACTAAAATGTTAAATAAATCTGCCCCCAGCATTCACAACCAGTGACTTCACAAACTTTAATTTTTTTAGTTTTGCCAACCCTGTGTTGTGTAATGACTAATAAATCCCTGTGAACGTTTAAGCATTGCCACTTTTGTTCAATGTTTTGTCTTGGCAGGACCGGGACACATCTGGCATATCAACCACTGCTTCCCACCACAAATAAATACCTGCAGCAGAAATGGGACAAAGCTACATATGATTTACACAGGACAACGGTTAGGAGACACATGTTCTTTGGGAAGAGCCTTAAAGGATAAGTTCATCTAAACATGGTAATTTGGTTGGTTTTAGCTTTTAGTCTGGTCACAAACCAACCTAATTACCTTTTTTTGCAACCAGGTCATCGCCATGTAGTGCCTTGTACAACTTTTTTTTTTTTTATTCCCCGAAGGTGAAGTCAGCAAAACCAACAATTGACACAACTCCACCAAAGACATCTGCTCACCTGGCTCTCAATCTGAAGAAACTTCAGGTTGGTGTTTTAGCGGCCGTGTTTTCACCTCAACTCACGTCATGTCCATAATCCTGCAAAGTCTCACACATGACAAATTATATAATATTATATATATTATTTCACGCATCTTAGGAAAACTTGCCATTGTGTAAATACTGTTTGTGTTTCCATTGATGTGCTGTTGTATTAAGATTGACGCGGAAAGGACAATAAAGATTCAGAGGGAAAATGAACTGAACCTGGAGAAAATAAACCACATCATGAGGACGACTGGAGAAGTTGACAACAGGCGTTACTATGACAGAAAAAGGTTAGTTTAGGTTCAGTCAAGCAACAAGTTGCATTGCCATGAATTAAGGTGGCCCCTGAAACTAAACCCCAGTTGCCAAGCATGTGTTTACTCTTCACTGTAGCCTTGGCAAGGAGAGGCGACAGCAGGAGCTGCTCCACATTACCAAGGAGAATCAAATGATCCAGTTTCGCCTGAGTCACTGCATGTCTCACTATGGTGCGAGGAACTTGCATGAGGACTGGCTGAAAACTCTCAAGGTGATGAGCAGGATTGCACATTACCCACGAAGATCAGCAAATCAGCTAAAGGTTACTTTACTTATTTTCCTTAGATAAAGTAACACAACTGCTGTTATTCTTTTACTATGCACAAGCCGTAATCTGTATTGTTTTTATCAAGCACAAAGTGTGTCATGTGATCCTTACTGTACGCAATATAAAGACTTCATTTTATATGTCAATACCAGGGACAAATAACCCCAACGTCATCAAAAGGTCCATTGACTGTGATGAGGAGCAAAAGATCAACGCTTCACACACACAGCACCTCAAGCAGCAAGGCCAACGGCAAAGCAGAGTCTGAGGAAAATGTAAGGAGGGAAGAAACCAGCAAAACAGAGAGTACAGGGAGAGAGATACAGCAGGACGTAGCTCCTGAACCAAATGTACCTGAGAAATCCATCTCACCTGTTACACCTGAGAAACCTGGTTCTTCTGACACCGACGGCTGACAACCCCCCTCAAAATGCTCAAACAACTCCTGGTGGATCTGACCAACATCCCTCGTACACCCAACACACTGAAGCATGAGACTGCTGATATAAAAATGCAAATCAAATGTTGTTGTTGTTGTTGTTTTTTAAATAAATGAATGGTTTAAATGTGTATGTATTGTTTTTATTTCATAATGAAAATAAAAGCACACCGATAGTGAAAAATCTCAAGTTAACGCGGAACTATCTGTCCAGGATGAGTTTCCACAGGGCACAATTTGGCAGAACACCCGGGGCAGAGAGAAGCCGCGGATTTGATTTTACGCAGCTAGCAAGCTAGCACGTACTGTTCTGTCCACTGGTTGATACACTGTTTTTATGTGTCTCTAATGATGACATACTTCTAATAGTCAAAGAGATAAATAAGAACACATCAAAATGAATCTTGACAGACTTCGAAAGCGAGTACGACAGTACATTGACCAGGTAAGAATTATGATTTCTTTCTGAGTTTCTGTGTTGCTAGCTAATGCTAGCTTGAGAGCAAACCTGGCGTCACTGGTTACAAACATTCATGGACTGCCTGCCCGGCTAACTTCAGGCTATCACCCGGCCCAGCAGACAGCTTCCCACAACAAAAAAAGTACATTTCAGTGACTCTTACCATTTCTTTGTGTGTGTTTACAGCAACAGTATCAAAGTGCTCTGTTTTGGGCCGACAAGATAGCATCCCTTTCTCACGGTGAGTGCCGTTAGTGCTGTTCAAGACTAGCCAAGAAGATAGCATAATGAACCTTCCAACCTGTTACTAAACGTACAAAGCTAATGTTAGTAAGGCTCGTGTTTTCAGGGAGTGTATTCGGGGTATTCGTTTTCTGCCTGTTCTTGTGTGTCATTGGTACTTAACAATTTAGCTGAAAGGAAACTTTTTACTCGTGCTGATGGCGGTCAAAACAGAAGCTTACCAGCTGTAACGGTGCTGTGCAGCCTGTCAGTGATGACCCAGAACCAAACGGAGTCTGTGGATTTAACTTGCACTCCTCAGCGGTGATTCAGAATGAACAACTGCGAGATTCAGCGGAATGTTCTGTTAGTTGCCAAGTCGTTTACACTATTAATTTAAGATGACGTAGATGAGCCGTAAAATAACCAAACGCAATACAGAAAAAGAAACTAAAATTATCTCAAGCATACTTAATTTCTTAGCTAAGTTACTTCCTCAAAGGTAAATCACATTTTGACATATTGTCACACTACACCAAAAACTTTAATTGTACAGCTTAACTGAACATGACACCCGACTGTCCCACTCATGCACAACGGTGTGAACATGTGTTAATGGCAGTAACACATTCCCTGTGCCTGTCATGACTCTCCTACATCTTTGTATTGGCATACAGAGGACCCCCAGGACATCTACTGGCTAGCTCAGTGCCTTTACTTGACCTCACAGTACCACAGAGCCTCCCATGCCCTCCGATCGCGAAAACTTGACAAGGTAAGTGTCATTCAAGGCTATGTGTTGTGTGAAGTGAGTTTGTGTTTATGACACAAATCAGTATGTGAAGAGTGTTTGATGATTTGTTATGTGTTTCAATCAAAATGGTACCAATTACTACAAAATCGCATAATCTTCCTTATGTCAGTCCTCAGTCTAAATCAACACTTGTCTTCTCACACACAGCTGTACGGAGCCTGTCAGTATCTTGCTGCTAGGTGCCATGTAAGTAGCCAGAAAATAGATATTTTTTTAGTTCTAAACCTTCTTCTGCGAGTTGATTAAATTGCAGAATATAATCTCCTTACCTGCAAGATGTTATTCGTGCATTAGATTGACAATATTCTGACTGTTTTGGTAGTATGCTGCCAAAGAGTTCCAGCAGGCCTTGGATATCCTGGATGCAGAGGAGCCAGCAAGTAAGAAGCTGTTGGACAGGAGTGGGAAAGAGGACCATGGGACACCAGAGTCAGCGAAGGATTGGGACATGTCCCCTGCCTCTGTAAGTCTGAGCTGCCACTAGAATTATGGAATATTTTGAATACAGCCCCATGATTTGGGTGCTTCGATTAGATAATAGATTTTTAACTGGTTTATTTATTACTTTTCCATAATGCTATGTTGTGTCCGAGAGAGTTTTTATTGAATGCTGCTGCTGCAAATTCATAGCTGCACTGTGCCAATTAACCCACACCTACCACCAAGTACAGTTTTATTTACCTGGTTGGTGGTAATTATTTACATGTTCGCATGCATACAGTGTCAGACATTCAGTCCCTTTTAAATCCATTCACAAGTTCAGAAACCAACATTATAAATGTTTCTGTTGTTTAGGTAACTTCCTACAACCTTGATTGGCATAAAGGATATTCACACATTCTTGGCCTTTGGTCGTATTTTTTTTATTTTTGGTCTTATATTTTTACCCCTGTCAAGAATGAGATTGTTGTTTCTAAGTCAACGTGAGATTTATATATATATTAGGGCTGCACAAAAAAACGTTAAAAAAATCGCGATCTCGATTCACACATACACATGATCTTATTTCTACACACAGCGATTCTGAAGCATTTTATATCTCGAGCTGAATCACAAACAAATCTTCCTATTTTCCTCCCGGATTTTGAAGCGCCCCCAAACGCAGCACTGCCGCTGCCTCCTCCGTCAACCTGTGGTAAAGCCTCTTTACAACACGTGATTCAGTGGAGGAAGCCCGCCTGCAGTGTTTGGAAGGAGTGGGTGAGAAGCCGCTGTTAGACGGGGCAGCAAGCCGCCAATTTGCCCGTCCTTTTGGCGGCTCAGAGGGTGGCAAATTGGGGTCTTTTTTGGTCCGCCGATTGGCCACCTCGGACAGTACACTTATTTCCACCTTGCCTGCTAGGTGGGCAACTGGACAGCCGCTGAGATCCGGAAGATGCTAGCGTCTCCTGGATCTCTAGTTGTATAGTTGTGTTAGCTTGTTGTTGTAGCCTCAAGCTAGGAACGGTCGCTACTTTCAAACTAAAATTGCTTTGGCAGAGGCATAGTAGTATGCCTCTGCCATACTACAATGTTTTTTTTTTGTTTTGTTCAAGTTCATCAGTGCAATAAACATTTTGTGAAAAAAATCGTGCCGGAGAATCATGATCTCAATTCTAAGCAAAAAAATCGTGATTCACATTTTTTCCAGAATTGTGCAGCCCTATATATATAATATGTACACACACTTGACAAGACTACATTGGTTTAAACCAATGAATACAACCTATTATTCTGTCCTAGCTGGTCATGCTGATGCAATTTCGGAGAGCAGATGGACTCAATTATACAAAAGCCAGTGCAGATTATAGTATAGTAAGTGATAAGCATTGTCAGTAACAACCAGTTGAGTGCAGCAGATACGATTTTTAGCGTGAATGTTATGTGACGTTTAATGTCGATATAAAATGTGCTGCTTTGATCCATTCCTGTCATTGTTATGGATTGAGCTTTAACAATAAATTAAGTTACGCGTAAAATTGTGGACATTTATGAGAGACTTGCTCCTCTCCCTATTCCCTCTCTTTTCCCTGAAAAATTTCAGGTCAGCAGCTCCATTTGCCTCCTGCGGGGTAAAATCTATGATGCCATGGACAACAGACCACTGGCGACCTCCAGCTACAAAGAGGCCTTGAAACTGGATGTGTACTGCTTTGAAGCCTTTGACCTTTTAACATCCCACCATATGCTGACTGCACAGGAAGGTGAGGCTGAGCTGTGGTCATGATGTGCATCCGTCATTTATTATCATTTCAGTAACTTGTACAGCAGCACTGTATGTGAAATGTGTTTTCATTTTTCAACAGAGAAAGACTTCCTTGACTCACTTCCTCTGAGTCAACAATGCACAGAGGAAGAGGAGGAGCTGTTACACTTTCTATTTGAGAATAAGTTAAAGAAGGTAGGAGAGCTCTGCACGTGTTCTGAAAATTATTACATCACATTTTTCTCTTTAGTCATGTGATTGATTCAAAGGTTAGGCTGAGGATATCCTTTATTCTTATTGCTACCGAGAAATCCCATGAAAACGAGAAACAATGATGAATCGCTCTGACTAATGACTATTGTCTAAAACCTGATATGGCTTACTCCTCTGTGCCACAGAGATATTACTGTCGCTTTGTTGTCAAGAAATAATTAAAATCACGTAATTGAGCCCCATTATTACATAGAATGATAAATGTAAACTGCCGTACCCATGGTAATAAGGGACCATTACAATGTGAACAACTGTTTATGTTTAGTCAATCCCAGATACATCCGCCTACTTTGTCCCTTAATTTGAGCTTGTGGAGAGCTAACAACCAATGGTGCTCTACAGTGTTGCCAAGCTTTATTTGTATACAGTCATAAAGGATTGAAATGCAAATGGCTATTATGGATATTCTGGCCTTTGTTTGTTCAGACCCATCTTCATCGGTCTCCTTATCCCCCTCCTTGTTTACTCTTTCCCCACCTACTCACACTTAAACCCCCTTTCACAACATGCATAAACACACTCTCTCCCCCTTCTCCTTTCTACTGCAGTATAACAAGCCCAGTGATTTGGTGGTGCCAGAGACGGTCAATGGTCTTCAGGACAACTTGGATGTAGTGGTGTCTCTTGCTGAGAGACATTACTATAACTGTGATTTCAAGATGTGCTACAAACTCACATCAATGTAAGTGTCTTCAGGTTTCCTATCTAATTTTTATGTGTTGAATTGGTCAAATTGCCCTGCAAATAATGAAGAGATTAATAAGGAGCAGTTCTTTAAATGTAGGCCCTACATCCATATTACATCCATTACTACATTCCTTACTATACAACTTTTCCTGAAATTCATACCACATACCATTCATCACACAGTGATTCTATGTTGTTGTTGTAGAGTAACAGTCAAACTAAATCAGCTGATAAATAAAGTCCTTTGTGCAGAATATCTCTCATTGCAGTTGTATAGGTTTTAAAATGGCAGTTTAATAGGATATGATGTGACATTTTAGTAATAATGAATATTTTTTTTCTCTATATTACCTTGCTCACATTCTGTCTGTTTTATCTGGCAGCAGCCACTCTTGTCAGTGCCCTAATATTATCAATATTTCTTATTTAAGAGCATGATTTCGTTGCTGTAGCCCGAAAGCTTAATTTAAGGAAGTCAGATTTAATTACTTATGATCATTGTCTGACTGGGAGATAATGAATGTAAAAGATAGCTCCCTTATTCTGCTTGTGTTTCCCAGTAGAAAGCTGACATGGGTTGATTTTCTCATTTGTCATTTAGTAATTACTCTGAAATGGTTATGATGTGAAGACAGCTTGATGGGTAGCTTGTGCAAAATAAAATATATGTTTTACCTACATATGGATACATTCAGTGCAGCTCCGTTTTTGTCTTCCAGGGTGATGGTCAAAGACCCCTTCCATGCCAACTGTTTACCAGTCCACATAGGAACTCTGGTGGAGCTTGGAAAAGCAAATGGTAAAATGTATATCAACTGTTAATTCATGCATTAAGAATGTTTAGTTTGATTGTTTGATCTTTCCATCAGTATGATGGTCAATTCATTTTACTCAGTTTTAAGCTTTCTTGTGTTTTTTCCCCCTGCAGAGTTGTTCTACCTCTCACACAAACTCGTTGACTTGTATCCCAACAACCCAGTAAGTGTTGCAACTATATCACTATATGTCTATTTCACAGTTTTCGGAGTTTGACAACTAAACAACAACTTCTTATCAGGTATCCTGGTTTGCAGTTGGGTGCTATTATCTCATGGTTGGCCATAAAAACGAACATGCTCGGCGGTACCTGAGGTATGCATTTACACACTCGAAAGGAAGTGCATCCTGTCTGAGACCACATTACAGACTGTTTTATATTTAGCTTCAGTTTTGCATATTGGGTATTTTGTTATTTCCTGTAGTAAAGCCACCACGCTTGAGAGGACATATGGTCCTGCATGGATTGCCTACGGCCATTCATTTGCCGTGGAGAGTGAGCACGACCAAGCAATGGCTGCCTATTTCACTGCTGCCCAGCTGATGAAAGGGTTAGTACACATCCTGCAGCTCTCACCTCCATATGCTGTCATTGCTGTCTTTTTAGCTGTTGTAGGTAAGAGTTTATTTGAAAACATCCTGTCAGCCTATTTGGGAGAAAAGAGCTTTAATATAGAAAAGAATATCTCTTTTGAAAAGTTGCATCTAATCACTAAATCCAACATTTCTTTTACTGATAGTGCAGATTTTTAACTTTTAGGGGTAATTTATGTGATTCATTTGTACATGAAATCTAGACAAGCAGATATATAGAGGTATTTATTTTTGTTTTCAGCCAAAAATGTCCACAAGTTGTAGATGTCACTCAGCCAAATGGCCATCTAATAATGGTGATGCTAGTAGTATATTGCTAAAAATGTTGCTCTATCTTTGAGTGTGTCTTACCTTGTCATTACAATTAAAACTGTCTGCATTCAAAGCGACAACTTGAAAATCTGCAAAAAAGGAGGCAGGCTCAGGTATTGGCCTTTCTTTGGCTGAAGAAACCTTTGTAGGAACTTAGGGAAACTTCTCCAAAAAAAGCATAGAAATTCATTATTGCACCCATCTGTCGCTGTTAAACACACTAGATAGTATTGAAACATTGTCCATTTTTTAACTTCAGCAACAGTTTTTAAGTTTCCAAACATATAGTAGGGACACATTAGGCCTTGTTTGATGTCTCATGTACTCTCTCTCATATCAGGTGTCACTTACCCATGCTCTACATCGGCCTGGAGTACGGTCTGACTAACAACTCCAAGCTGGCCGAACGTTTCTTCAGTCAGGCTCTCAGTATCGCTCCAGAGGACCCATTTGTCATACATGAAGTGGCAGTGGTTGCCTTTCAAAATGGAGAGTGAGTCATGCCGTCACAAACACACATGATCACACTCGGGCCTCTAGTTTAACAAAGGTAGCATACATTTTATTGACAGCACATATGGACATATGCACACAATGGCGGTATTTATAAAAGCTGGTTCTAACTGAGTAAAGTATTTTTTGAAATATGAACTGTGTGTATAATATAATGACTAATTTGCTTTTCTTTAAAGGGATTTTGGGGTTAAATATTTCTGCTGCAATCCTGCAGTGCTGCTGTCAGAAAGATTTACATCAGATGAAAGTAATTTACATTACTTTTCGCATTAGCTAACACACATTGCTGTAACTATCAGTGATGACAATGTAGTGTCTGATTGGAAAAATCTGAATTGTCCCTCTTTAGGGTCAAAGATAAAAAAAATATATACATTTACTTCTATTTACCAATTAAGTGGTATCTTGCCATGTAGATAGATTAAGCATCATTTGTGCTGGATTTAATGGATTTAACAGAATGAATATTGTGTTAATTGGAACTACTTTTTGCTGATTAAATACTTCCTATGAAAACTGTTGACGGCACAATTTGTGAAGTATTATGTGTTTCTGACATGAACACAAAAACTAATTTCCATTCATATAAAACTTTGCAGATTAAAATCCCAAATATCTGCAAAATGTGTTTTTTTTCTATCTGGGCACCGACACCTTTTAAAACCAGGAAAACATGTATACTCAAATTTATGTAACTCATAATGCACCGGATTTAAAGATGAGCTAGAACAGCAGCCACACATGCAGAGTACACAAATGACACAAACTGATTGACACACTATTTTATTGAAGGTTCAGATGTGCTGTAAGAATGTCTATCTGCTTTTTTTTAGTTGGAAGACTGCAGAGAGATTGTTTCTTGATGCAATGGAGAAGATCAAAGCCATAGGCAATGAGGTAACTGCTACATTTTTTTAATCCTAAAGTGAAAACATGACCATGTGTCTGCGTGGGATACTTACTTTATCTGTATTTTGTTTTTTCTTCTTTTAATTTGAGGTCACCGTTGACAAATGGGAGCCCTTGTTAAACAACTTGGGTCATGTGTGTCGGAAGTTGAAGTAAGTATGGAGCCAATTTTACTGTGCCATTTCTTTTTTTTAATGAATGGTTTTGAATAGGCCCAGTGGGAGAGTGGGCTGCACTTGCATCTCTGCCTTTCTTCCAAATGGCACAATCGATTTCATTCTTCGAGAAGCACCTACAGTATATCACTGTTATGGGAGGATACATTTAAGCTGAGCTGATAATTAAGGAAGATTGGTCAGAGTGCAATCTCCTGTGATTTGTTCATTCACCGTTTTTTTTCCGCCAGCCTGCTACAAACCATTTTCAGAGATGTGCTTAACACTTATTCTGTTGCAGTCATTCAGCATCAGGGCCCTCATTGAGAATTCATGAAATAAACCTTTAATGAATTATGCATAGCTACCATTCAGTAGTCATAAGGGGCTTGCGAAATGTGTGCCGAACAAGTGGTTGTTTTAAAAAGGCGTTGATAGGTTTTATGAAGAGAGAGGGTTTCATCAGTGCAGTTTGTATGCCTCTCAGAGATTGTGGGTGCGCCATTAAAACATCCATGGTCTTTTAAGGTTTTATTCCTCCTATGTATTCCTTTATTATTGTGTCTTGTTGAAAATTAAAATCACCACACAGCATCCAAACATATTTGTATTACTGCATTGACCCGAATATGAGACAAGGTTTTTTTTCGATTAAAATTATGAGAAAAAGTAGGGTCGTCTTATAATCGGGGTCTAACCGTTGACACATGCTGATAGTCGTCTGGGTCGCTACACGACCGCAACAGCAGAGAGTACCAGCTTATTGTAGAGACGTCACCGACACTGTGGCTGGTGTTATCTGTCAATCACAGCGGAGAAGAAGCGACGAGAGATGAAAATGGAAAGGCGCGATGATTGTACAGAGCAAAGTGGATCAAAAGTGGGGCAAGTTTACGCACATCTGAGGCGGAGCTATGATGCTAATTTTTACGATAATGGTGGTCAATGCAGCGGAGGCGCCAAACAACTGTCAGCCAGGCAAGAAATATGGTGCTATGGAGTGTAACATCTGAAGATGGCGGGTCCAAAAAGACCGTCTGAAAACGCTAACAGTAAGAGAAAAGCTTATCATGGTCCTCTAAGCTGCCGCTTCCAAGAGATTGACAGGAGGGTATGTTAGTTTGTTACTGAGAAACGAATTTTGGCTAACAGAGTTTTTTTCTGAAGATTGGTCTTGAAAAGAGGGGTCGTCTTATAATCGGGGTCGTCCTATCTTCGGGTCAATACGGTACTAAAAAGGCAATTGACAAGTTTTCTTCCTCAATGTATCATTATGAATTCTGTTGCTACTTGTGGTTATTAAACAGTGTTTGGATCTGTAATTTTAATATATGTCATGTAGTAGTCATGTGTAAAGTCCTTGTTGTCAATCTATCACTTAACACAGTCATGGAAAATGTAAATCATTCAGTTTAAATTTCTTCAATTTACTGTTTTTTTAAGGTTAGCCAACTGCTTATGAAATGTGCTGACTCCACTAATTTGTCTTGATGTCGACATTTATTTTTGTAGAAAGTACGACCAGGCTCTGGAGTACCACCGTCAGGCGCTGGTGTTAATCCCTCAGCACGCCTCCACCTACGCTGCCATAGGATACGTGCACAGCCTCATGGGCGACTTTGAGAGTGCAATTGACTACTTTCATACGGTACACCTGTGTTTCATTGGTAGATTTTTGTCAATACGTGTTTGTATAAGATTTGCTTGATACTGATTTGGTTTCTCTCTGTGCAGGCTCTTGGACTGAAAAGGGACGACACTTTCTCTGTGACGATGCTCGGCCACTGTATTGAGATGTACATTGGAGACACAGATGCCTATATAGGTAAGGTACAGCTATACTGCAGTTTCAGTGGAGTTACTATCCTTTATAGAAAATTGTGATTATTTTACTGTTATAAAGCTGAAATTCAGCTGTATTAGTGTTAGTAAAACTTGTTCTTATCTCTACACCTTTCACTGACTACAGTAGAATGAGGTCTTATTGGAACTACTTCATCTAGTTCATACAAAAGTCTCTATGATGATGATAGTGTGTGTTACTGGCTTTATCCAGGGTAAATAGGTCTTTAGGCATAGATTTATCATGAAGGTGAGATCCACAGAAATGTTGGAGTGGCAACAGAAATCCCAGTGGCCAATGTCTTGAACATGAGATTTGAGATTTTTTTTTTAACCTGTGTCAGCCAAAAATGTTCCTTTTGTGGCAAGTATTAATATATTCACACCAATGAATATAAAAAAAACATATTGTCATTTGATTCCACTTAGGCACAGACATCAACGACAAGGTGCGAGGCAGCTTAAACACTCCTGCACTGATGAAGATGCTGAACACATCAGAGCCTGGTGACCTTCTAGCTACGCCAAGAATGGAAGACACCAGCATCACATCCTTGGAAACGCCACTGTCCAATCAGGACAAGATGATGCTTGGGACACCTCTGCGACTCTCTTTAACCTTGGAGTGTGATATGTATGAGAGTGATGTGATGTTAGACACCTTGTCAGACACCAGCACGTGATGTCATCGTGTCAGGAGGTGGAACTGTCTTAGCAACAGGTTGTCATAGGTACACATATCCGAGCCCAAGGACTACTATCCATCCAAAACTCTCGGCCTCCATCCTCCACCAAAGGTTCCCTGTGGATTCTCCCTGTTGTGCATTAGATATGGTTGTTTCTGTACATGACAAAACATAGAATATACCATTGTGAACATTATGAACATGAGTAAAAGAGTGTGAACAGTTTGTTTACAGCACCTGCTGTACATCATATTCATTTAGCAAGAATGCACTTTATAAGGGGAATTGACATGTGCCTTGGTTAAGGGGTTGAATACTTGCTTAACCTTTGACCTTAGGTTAAGCCTGAAGACACTGGGAACATGTGGTCCTCTGACACTTGATTGAACCAAGAAAACAGCCATACACCTCAGATCAGATCTAAAAGACTATAAGTTACCTATTGCTGCCTATGGCAGGACCCTCCCTGTTGCTTAACCTGTGGATTTACATGTTGAATAAAGAACCAGCTCAATGCAAGCAGGTTCAGTGAAAACAATTCTGGGCAATTCCTACAATAAACCATGGAATTTATCTGTGTCTTGTGTTAGAGAGAGAGAAAAAATGTGGTCATGAAAACCAACAGAACACACCTTTGTGTCATTGGCATTAGGACTGCTATATGTTTAATATTATCTTGGATTTTTTTAGAGCTCGCCTATATTTATATAAATAATTTCCCAGTCTGGGATCATTAAAGTAATTCTATTCAATTTATTGGCAAGGCAAGTTTGTTTGTACAGCACAATTAATACACAAGTCAACTCAAAGTGCTTTACAGGGGCATAAATATTACATTAAACATTTGAAAATTGCATTTTAATACATAAGAAACAAGTGGGAAAAAATAAATTCCACTTATTAAAACATTAAAACTACATACTGTTGTATCAGCAACATGATTGACAAAGAACTCATTGAGATACTGTCGATTATAAGTATTAATGGATGGGCTGACCATGAGTTTACTTTGTTCACTGACAGATGAAAATGGAAAGACTACGTCAGGCAGAGCTGAACTTTTGTACTGGAAAGGAGACTGAGAGAAAGAGAAAGAGGGGTGAGAAAAAGAAAGAGGTGATGGAGGTGAGAGGAAAAGAAATAGAGGTGAGAAAATGAAGGGATGGAGGTGAGAGAAAAAGAAAGGTGTTATTGTACAGTTATATTTCGAAATTATGATGGCCTTTATATTTCACCACTATATGATTCAGTCATGCGTATATAGACTACTCTGCTATTCTATAAATGAGTTGAATATAACAACCTGTGTTGTCTCTGGGCCCGTATTGTAATATGGGTTCTCAGTTGATCAATTAGTTTTCTCAAAATTCACCAGTAGCCATCAATTAAGGGGTCATTTTTCACACAGACCCTGCTAGCATGGAGGGGGCCCAAAATTTCTACACTAGCCTACATGGCAAATGTTTTATTTCTAAAATCCCGCGCACGGCTCTGATGTAGACTCCATGTGGTGATAAACTGTGGTGGTAAACGGTCTGGAGCTGTGGCAGTACCGTCCTCTCACATGTCCTGTCGTGGTTCAGGGGAGGAGTGAAATGAGAACACACACAGCTCTTCTCCGTCCCTGTCTGATGTCCACAGTCCAGACACAGTGTTTCTCCGTTTACCTCCTGGACCTTTGTTCCCGATGGAGAGCGGCTTCGGCAATTGGAGGAGAGATGGGCTGTACTCCGTCTAAGTCTGCCGTCATTTACAGCCAGGACAAGGTGTGCCGGGACCTGGACACCTGCTCCACGTTTGTCCCCAGCCTGAAGAGCTCCGTGTCGACTCCAGAGAAGCCTCGGCTGAGTGTGGAGAGCAGCCGGGGCAGGCAGACTCTCCTCAGTGGTGAGTTCACGGTCACATTATTAGCCCGACTACCTGCATCTCACACACGGGATTTAGTCGACTACTGAACGTTAGTTTAAGAATTCGTTTTAGAATTCCTTTGTAAAGATTTAATATAGGATGTGAGAAGATGTTAAGAGAAGAGGTAAATAGTGTATTAAATCCAGCCTCCTTGCAGAGCTTCAGTGACATCTCACGTTTTCAAGTTATTTTAGTGGACCTCCCGGTTTTGTCCCTCAGTTCCCTGCCGAGATGTCCGCGGGCGGTCTGTGAGCCAGTCCTCCTACCCTGACTGCTGGAGCTCTGCGGGCAGCTCGGCCTGTCTGGATCAGCTCGGCATGAAGCCCCGCAGCACGACTCCGGACCTACACGGTGACACCGAGGGTCTCCTGAACTGACCCCGACCCGCAGCTGTACACTGGCACATGGACACACACACACATCTACCTTATCGGAGCTGCACATGTTTATTACGCACTGATGCAGAGGCGAAGGCAGCAGAAGGCGTTGGTGGACTTGTGCTCTGAGTGTTGGATTGCTTTTCTAATGATGGCTGTGTGATAATGATACTTAAAAGCCGGATGCATGATGTCATGGTGGAATCTGCATAATGAGTCATTTTACTTTTTGTACTTTAAGTTCATTATGACTGCTACTTTTTTGTAATTAACATATAGTGAAACCAGAGTATGCACAGCATTCCCCTGTAACAGAGTATTTCCGCACTGCTTTGATGTTACTTGTGATGATCTGACTTTTTCTACCGATGGTTGTACAATAGATTGATCTTTGATGCAACTATACTTTTATTGTTCACAAATTATGATAACCCTCATTAATACATGTAAATGTAGGGTTAGTTATCTATTTCACTGTTAACACACAATGGAGCACTTTTTAAACCACATTTTTTAATAAACTGTCCTTTAATAAATTGTTCATAAAGCCTTTCATCCTTTTTAACAGTGAAGTAACTAACTACAGTTTAATGAGCTAAATCGAATATCCCTCCTTTGCCCCAATAAAAGTCTATCCATAGTCCCTAAGAGCATTATTTTTTTTATTAGAAAGTTTTCATAATACAGCCGAAAAAGGAAACATCCGGATCCTCCAGAAACAATAAACTCATGTTGATCTGTTCAGTGTATTTCCACCCTGGGAGAGAAACTGCTGGTTTGTGAAATGCGGGAGAGCAACGCTGTCTTTTTAAATCCCCTCAACGCTCGCGATATCACCACACTCTCGCGAGTGCGCCGCGACTTAACACGGGCGAGAGGGAGATGGAGAGAAATGAGGTCTGAAAAGGACCAAATGACCGTGGGCAAGGAGAAAAGCGTCGTCGAGATACAGTTCCGAGACCTCCCGAGAGAGCAGGAAAACACTCCCGGTAACCCCAAGCAGAAAGAGGAGAAGAAGGAGGTTTTCACCAAGGTGCGTAGCCGAGCGTTTAGCGATGTGTTGCATTGTTTACGCTGTGTGGAAAACATGGAGGAGGAGAGAGGAGGAGGAGGAGGTGGGATCAGTTCAGCACCGCGGACAGCGACGAGGCGGAGGAAGGACTTTATTTACGAGGCGGCGGCAGCTTCTTCCACCTGTCAGCTGCACTTAGGACCGCATATCACATTGGGTTTCACATTTCGACGTTTATAGTCAGTGTTAGTAGAAATGTCATAAACAATAGACCCCACACTGTGTGCGAACTATATTCCTGCATCGTACGTGGTTTAAGACACGTTCTCTGAACATGTAAAGCCCTGAAAGCATTTCCCCAGCAGAGGCCAAGGTGCCATGTCTGAGTAATGCTGCCACTGACTGATTTTCAATATGTATTACATATATCTGAATTATTGTTCAGTGTATAACATTTTTAATAGAAAGTATTGACACATGTTGGCTACATCTGCTGGCCGAAGTGATTAAACAACACGTCCCGTCATATTTTCCTTGAAATATCTTTAAGGTTAAGAAAATAAATAAATAATAATAATCATCTTGGTCAGGGAAGTGTAAGGAGTGAACATGGCCCTCTTTAATATGCCTGTCTGTCAGATCTGGACTTGAAACAGCAACACCTCAATAACAGATGTTAAAAGCTGAATTGCACATTTAAACGCAGAATTACGTGCCTTACCAACATGGTTCTTTCTGCTGAAGTGAAAAAATAATACATACAAGAGTTGATTGATAAGTCCACGGCCTAAGGTAGAAGGAGGTGAGTGCTACAGCTCTTGTTCCACTGTTCTTGCAGTTCAACTTTTGAACTGGTATGAAATGCTCCACCACCGCTGGACCAAGCGTGTAAATGTAGGAGGGGACTGTGTTGAAAAATAAATGTGTTGGGTCTTTGGAAATTGACTCCTTGTACCTTAGGCCACAAACAATCACCCCTTGTAGTATATATATGTATACCCTAAATTATATATCAATGACTGATTACAGGTGGTGCTTAGAAGGCTTCCACCTAACCTGTCAAAGGACCAGCTGGAGGAACAGCTCAGTCCACTGCCATCCTATGACTACTTTGAGTTCTTTCCAGCGGATCAAAGGTAATCATGATATAACCATGCAGGAATTAACTTGTTCTTATGATAGGAAACCTGTTGTTTTGGGGGGGGTTTTCCCTTGCATGACATTGTTTACGACATCTCCCTTTTTCTCTTCCTCTCTCTCTTATCACAGTCTCTATCCGCACCTGTTCTCCAGAGCATACATCAACTTTAAAAACCCCGAAGACATCCTGCTGTTCAGGGATCGATTCGATGGTTACGTCTTTATCGACAACAAGGGTAATTCTTGATCTTGTTTAAACTCGGTGTGAGGGGCTATGAACGCGGGCAAACAGTGCGACCTGTTCTGCCATATTAAGAGCAAACAAGAGCGTGTTTGTTTTGCAGCTATACAGGCCGAATATTGTCGACAGCGAGGGGGATTTAGAGCTTTTGTTGCCACTGTTACAATCTGTTAAATGATGAGCTGCCTTTTATTTCAATATTTACTCAGGCCAGGAGTATCCTGCAGTGGTAGAGTTTGCACCCTTCCAGAAGATCTCCAAGAAGAAGCTCAAAAAGAAAGATGCTAAAGCTGGGAGCATTGAAGAAGGTACTGACACACCAAACGTGTGCCGTCATGAGACTTGATATTCAGATTTTTAATATATCCTTGTGAATATGAGATTGGCAGAAAATCAAGATTTGGCATTTGTTGATGATCAAATATATGCTGCCTTTTTGCATCCTCGCCCTGAAACTCCCTCAGACCCAGAATATAAGCGGTTCCTGGAGAATTACTCCTGTGATGAGGAGAAGTCTATGGCCAACCCTGAGACTCTTCTGGGGGAGATAGAGGCTAAAACCAGAGAGCTCATAGGTACAGCACTATATGCACAAGTCAATATTTTATCAGTCTCAAGATTCAGCTGTATTTACATAGCAGCTACTCTAAACATCTGATTTCTTCTCTCCCCATTTTGTTTGGTTTCAGCCAAACGGACAACACCACTGTTGGAGTACATCAAAAATAAGAAAATTGAGAAACAGGTAAGATGCGTCAGTGGCAAGAAAATACCCACACATTTAAAAGATGCGACGAATCCTTTCTAACTTGTTACATCTTACTTTACAGAGAATAAGAGAGGAGAAAAGAGAGGAGAGGAGAAGAAGAGAGCTTGAGAAGAAACGGCAGAGGGAAGAGGAGAAGAGGAAGCGACGAGAGGAGGAGAGGCGCAAACGGAAAGAGGCAGAAAAGCAGAAGAAATTATCTGATAAGGACATAAAAATTAAGGTAGTAGCTCATCACGAAAAACAGTTCCACATTAGCATGTCTAATCTTGTTCTTTGGATGCTGTATCATATAGTTATGGATTCTGTTGTGTCTTATCTGCAATTTTCTAGCTCCTGAAGAAGAGTGACAGGGATGATGACGTGGATTCAGACCGAATTAAGGACAAATGTGACATTGGGGAGACAGACAGAGGCAAATGGGAGAAAGCTGGAGGACAAATGAAGTCAAAGGACTCCAAAGAAAAGTAAGGACTATGAAATAATTCACTGTTGATGGGCAGCTTTCTGTCAGAGGGGGCTCTTAGATGGCTATGAAACAAAATAGGATAATGTACATTCAGGCATACTGAGGGAAAACAAACCAGTCTTTGGTCACTTTGAAGGTACAATTTATGAGAAAGGTCATTTTTGATTCCCGGGTCGGTCAGTACACAGTATGACAACCTGGGAATGAGATCTTCTGCCAATGTGGCTTGCTTTGACCTTTTACAAAGTTCTCTAATTATCCTGAAACCCTCCTGTTTAATATTGGATTCTTGACCTTCTGAACGAATACTGTGGAGCTACTGCGATAAAATTAATATATCTACATTTATAACTGCAGCTTGACATCGTAATATAAAGTGAAAAACACACAATGCTTTTCTAATGATCAGTAAAGCCTTCAATTATGAATAGTTCCATATTGCCATGAGATATCTGTACGGGCTCCCAATCTGCCAGTCTGAATATTCATTTTATTTAAGATAATGTATAATTGCTGATGTGTGAAGCATAAACAAATGATATCCTAACCACTTCTAAAATGATAAAAGGTCAAACTCTTGATGAATGAAAAAGAGGAGAACCTCCAACAGCTAAATTCCAAACATAGCATAAGTTTGAATTTGCTCACTCACTAAATAAATCAGATCAGACCTTTTAATAAATGTGTCAACACTAAATATGTTTTGTGAAAACAGGGAATATCTGTTTTGAAACCTACATATTACATTTAAAGGTGAATTTTTTTTACTTGTGAATGTTCATCTATATTTTATGGTAACAAAAAAAAAACCTTACTGTAAAGTGGTCCCAAGAATTCTTATAATAACAACTTCTGTATGTCTGTGTTATGATGACGTAATTGATGTGCAATCTCCACTCTGACCACTAGAGGTCAGCCTGAGAGCGACAAGGAGCAGAGGGAGCAGCATGGCCGCAGACAGAGAGACAAGGAACACCGAGGGAAGGATGAAGAGAGGAAACGGCAGCGAAACCACTATGAATTTGACAAGTTTATGCGCCGCAAAGATGAGACCAAATGGGGAAAGGGCTACTGTCAGGATCGGGCCAAAAAAGAGGGGCATCACCACGGATACTCTTACTGTCCTGACAGTGGAGACAAACTGGGCAAGGAAGACAGGGAGGACCTGGGTAACAGGAAGGAACGCCTCCGAAACAAGGTGAGCGAGAAGGTGAGCATGAGATGGGGGGCCGGGTTGACAATTCATTGCTTTTTCTCTCATGATGTAGACCTGTAAGTGTGTTTCAAATTTTGGCTGGTGTCTGTTTTTTTTACAGGTGATTATCAGCTCAGAGAAATCAGGTGTCTTTTCTTTCAGAGTACTTATGTTGTGAAAATGATTTTTATCCTCCTGAAATCTGCCAACTTGGAGATAGCACTTCTACTAATAGAACAGATTATAAATAGAATAGAATAGAATAGAAAAGGGAATTTAACTAAAACATGCAAAACAGGTGCATATAAATTGCTCCCAAAGATAAATGCATGTTTGTGTATCTGTGTTTGTCCTGTGAAAAACAATACTGTGATGTCAGTGGCCATGGCTCACAGAACATCGGGAGTGGGGTTCACACTTAAACACAGGGACCCCGAGACTGTTCCTCATTGGTGATCATTCAGGACTGGATGATTTTTTTATACATGGAAATTAAATCTTACAAAGAAAATATTACCATTGGCCATGAACAAAGGATTTAGTTCATAAAGTTAACCACGTCATCAGTATCCTATTTTTCTATATCATTCTTTATTTATCGATCACAGGTGTTTAGTACTAGGGATGGGAATTGATAAGATTTTCTTGATACCAATGCCATTCTCAATTCTGCTTGGGTCCGATTCCCTTTTTGATTCCTGATCAATTTTTGTCAAGCTGGCTGTAGCCTGAGAGCGAGCTGTTGCAACAGTCTGTCATCGTCTAGACCAACAACAAGGTAACAAGGTCATTTGTTTGTCTTTATACAACACAAGGTTGCATAATGTCATGAAAGTTTGGTTCTTTCATGCTTCACGAGCTTAAAATACACACACGCACACACACACACACACACACACACAGTCACACACACACAGTCATACACACACACACACACACACACACACACACACACACACACAAACACAATACTTCTGAATTGTATTTTTTGACTCTGCTACAGGGGGTATGAACATTAGCAACAAAATTAGCTCCACTCTGGTGATTGAGAGCCCCTTTGTCAGCTCAGCCATGATACTCATGATACATTACTTACTCATTAAAAGAGTAGTACAAAAAAATAACAGCCAAAACAATCCCAATGCGATAACTGTGTCATAAGTGACAGGCTGCTGAGATATTAACCTTATATAGAGTGCTTTAATGAGCAAGTTTTGTGCTAAGCTGGATGTGACAACTTGGACCAAACCAATAAAATAAGACTATAATGGTGAAAGGTCTCTATTGTAACTGACTATGTTGTCTCTCTGTTCAGACCTCAGTCATAGTAGCAATGTTTGACAGACCTAAAGGGAGTTTTTTTATCAATTTCCTGAGAGTGTCTCAGAGCTTTTCTGGACATCATACCAGGGTGTTGGGTGTGGTGAAGACAGCGGGTGACCAGGGTGTTTCCTGCACCTGCAAGCCCAGTGCATGTTGGGATACACCCGAGGCCTGCGTGACTCATGAATAGAACGTACATATACATTCAAATTGTGTGTGTCTCTCCCATGTTCCTGCGCTCTTATCTCCCTGCAGGACCGTCCAGCCATGCAGCTCTATCAGCCAGGCGCACGCAACAGGAAGCGCATGAGCTCCGCGGGCAAAGGCTACGACTGCATCCCTGTGGGCCACTCACCTGAACCTGGGACAGAGCACTGTTATGAGGTCGTCACCATGGCAACGGGGCTGGAGAAGGGGTTCGAGAAAAGCAAAGATGAACTGTGAGCAGTACGGACGATTATAGACAGTACGCATAAATTATTTGGCTTTTTAGCCTGTGTTGATGGTGAAAGGTTTGACTGGTTTTCATTGAGATTTTGAAAATAACAAACTCAAAGGCACTTCAAAAGCAGCAGTCTTTTGGTAACTTTCATCTGCATTATGTGTATTACAGTTCAGAGCTTTGAACGTCGGTCAAGGCTTTTGTTTTGCTGAAGCATGAACATTTTTAGCACGCACTAAACATTTAACTGTTATTTAAGAAACAGAGTAAACCGAAAGCTGAACGTTGAATGCTTGGAGTAAACCATGTGGAGAGTATCGAGAGCAGAGGCAAACATTAGTTGTTACCTTCAGGATAGCACAACAGTTAACTCATTCTTTTTACAGCAATTTGGTATATTACGCGTACTATTTTGGTGCAGATGCTCGACTGATATTGCATCGAATTTTGCGGTTGCCTCCTGCTAGCTACTTTTCAGTTCCCTCAAAGCTTTTTCACATGAAGCAGTGCAGTGTCCTTCCTTTTGCTCATCATGTGTCCCTGTTAGAGGCAGCTCACGTCTGGTGTCCATCAATAACTTGCAAGTGGAACCTCATCACCTGAAACACATCTTGTTACTCAGCCTTTATAGAATCCACTGGACCTGGACGTTTTTAGAAATCTTATAAAGTTTTATTAAAACTAAATATAAGGTAAGTCAAACTTACAAATGATGGATGTAGAAAATGTTATAGATTAAATCGTGTGTATTTCTGTGTGTAATGGCGTGCGAATGAGAAGAGGATAAGAGATGTTATTGATGAAGAGTCAACATGTCACCGCGTTTTACCACTTCTCCCCATGTTCTATGTGTCTTATATGTGGTCCATCTTATTCTAGGTGTCATACAACAGAGACAATATTTTTTTGTGATCAAAGCTTTGTACATGTTCACCCATGAGCCAAGAAGAACATACTCTCTACATTTCTATAAAGCATTTCCAAAAAATAATATGTAAAGTTGAAAGATACGACACAGATAAATGGAATACACTTTCTATGCTGTGTGCTTGGTTTTCTATTGATCTTGTCAACTAAATGTAATTGAGAGGACACAAATGTTGATGAAGTAATATAGTGTGTTTAACAAGCCTTATATTATTTTTGCACATGACCTAACATTTGTCTATCATACCTCTTTTATCATTTTGTTCAATTCAGTTGTGAGAAAATAAAGCTCTTCAACCGTTATGACAGACTCAATTGTGTTTCAAGTCATTCTGGAAGTTCTCTGACAGTTTGGGTGAGGCAGCCCTGCCCATGATACATATAAGCAGCTGGCAGATATGAGTCAATTATAGTTAGTATCACAGCATTATTGGCCATAGACATGCCTAGCTGTTTCATTCGTGACTGGACTCCAAAGATGAAATAAAATTTTGCCATTTTTCTATCTAAATGTCGATTGAGGTCACCTGAAGTGAAATGGAATGTTGTAATCGTGGTCTTTCTTACTTGTCGTGGATTACAACACACTCCTTTACTCAATGTTCTCTACTGCAAGGATCACAATAATCTCACAGAAAGTGTCACACTGTCACCCAGATAAAGCAGAACTGTCATAATCAACAGGAAGCCAGCAGCATACGAACACATCCCGTGGATCTTGTGAGCAACGAGTTTAAATCTGGTGCTCTCACTTCACTTAACACTTAACAGAACCTGTGTGTGTTTGTTTATAGGAAAGTGTGTACCAACTGATACCTCAAACCCTTCTCGTGGTGCCTTACAAAATATTTAAAGATACCCTCCGCAAAAATTCTGTAATGTCTGTAATGGTTTTTGCAGATATAAAGTATAATTACCACATTGAAATCCTTTCAATGGCAAATACTCCTTCTACCTCATCAGAAATGCCAGAACACATTACATTAAGCAGACGCTTTTGTCTAGAAGCGACTTACAGTAATTCATACATAAATTCATACACTGATGGCGGTGGCTGCCATGCAAGGTGCCGACCAGCACATCAGGAGCAGTTTTGGGGTTCAGTATCTTGCCCAAGGACACTACGACATGCAGAGCATGGGAACAAACATAAATATGCAAATATTTTCATTTCACAAGTTTATCTACTGGACACAACATGTCTCCTGCTTCACTGTAAAGTCCATTCTGAATGTGTGTCCACTGGAGGGCTTGAAGTTTCCACATCCCACTTGAGTGTGCTGGGTATTGATCCAGGCTTCCAAATTAGTTGTTGTCGTGCTTGTAGGTCCAGAAACATCATTGAGTGCAGAGGAAATTAACACCTTCAGCTATGAATGTGAAAACAGCCTTCCTGTCTGAAACACACAACAATCTACAGAGTGAAGATGAAACATTCAACCGTGAGAACAAGAAGAGAAACACATTATTGACCGGAGGACACACTGATCCGATCCTGTCTAAGCCCAGATACAGAATAGGGATTTTAGTTCTTCTCCATTTGCACACACGTCACGGTTATTTCTCTTTGCCCACACTTGTGTTTTTCCCTTTCGAATCACAGCAGTTATAGGGAGGACGTGAAAGTGAAAGTTGCACCCTTTGATGCGTTATGAACCATGACTGACAATAACATAATGGTTTTGTTCAGTTTCCTATAAGCACTTTTTAGTGTGCAGTCTTCCCATGCTTAAGGATAATTCATGAATTAGATGGTGAGGAGTAAGTCAGTGCTGATGAGTAAATGTGTTTGTTCTCCATGCTGTGCTCTTGGTGTATCTGTAAGAGTCATTCTCCAAGACCGCCCCTAAAGCGTGGCTTTTACTACGGTTGGCAGGATGAAATATGTCACATGCTCCATTTCCTCTCCCACTCTGTCTGTTGTACTGTGACAAACTCAAAACCCCGTCACAATATCTACACCTCCATCTGCAACTGCCTACCTGCCTGCCTTGTCTCGTCTGCCCGTTTCCTTATAGGTGAGTGTTCAATTGTCTTTTATCAGGGGAATGGTTAACCTTGTATTTTCATAATTATCACTTTTTTAAACTGACTTGAAATGAAACCGAGCACCACGTGTCAGTTGTATTATACAACTTTTTTTTCTTCTTGTATTATTTCTGTGTAAGTTATCAGTAAAAGGTCTCTGGTCAACATTTGCTATTTTTAGTAGGTTTTCAGTAAGTAGATTACATTTATTCAAAAGAGGATACACCTGCAGGGACATTGAAAGCATAATATAAAAATAGCATCGATATACCCACATCAAAGAAATACTTTTTCCCAGTACAGTTATTTATATATACATATATACATAGGTATATATATATACATATATACCTATGTGTATATATACATATATATATATATATATATA
>CAEMYA010000012.1:4070590-4084658 GCA_903131615.1 Diplodus sargus
TTTGTTTATTTTCAAAGGATACCTATTACAACGGTAAGGAAGTCAAACTGCGATTCATGAATGCCATGCACAGTATCGCTAAAGTCACAGGGAAAGCTGTAGCAACAGCCTTTGACCTCTCCAAATTCAAAACTGCCTGCGATCTTGGAGGTAAGGAGAGAACTGAAAGGTGTAAAAGTGTGTTCCTGACTAAAAAAACATTTTTTATATATGTATTATCTTTTTATTTGTCTTCCCAGGATGCACTGGTGCCATGGCCTATGAGTTTACCAAAGCCCACCCCAAGCTGTCTGTTACAGTGTTTGACTTGCCAGCTGTTGTTGAGATGAGTGAACATTTTCATCCTCTGCGCACAGACAACAGGGTATCATTCGTAGCAGGTCAGTTTGTTTATCTTCATCAAAATACAATCTTGACTGTTGATGATTAATAACAAAATGGTGGAAAATGCAGACCACCACTCACGGCTCTGTCCTCTCTGTATGAACAGGAGACTTTTTTAAAGATGAGTTGCCCAAAGCAGACTTGTACATCCTGGCAAGAATTCTGCATGACTGGCCGGATGAGAAAGTGCATCTTCTGCTGAGGAAAATCGCTGATGCATGCACACCAGGTAAAATCCTTGAAGCTAAATCAGCCTTTTTATTTTATTACATGTTTTTATAATAAATAGTGCAAAGGTATTTCAAGTATAAACTTAAACTCTGCAGCTTTTCATTGATACAGGCAAACTAGCAACTGATCTTAGATTAGTTATCAACTTAAAGTGAAACTGTCGCCAAAAAGCAACCGAGGCTTTATTTGTGATTGAATATGACTCAAACCTTCGTGTAAAAGCATAATTACAACGAAAGAGGCACTTTTAAGATTTACCGTAGTTTCGTTTTTGGGCAAGCTAATTTTAAATGGAGTGCAGGGGCACTCTTATCCTAGCATCAAAATCGCTATATTTAAAACACTAAGAAGGCTCGACACAACATGAAACTTTGCTCGTAGTATCACCAGGGTCTCTACACGTGAACACGAGCATTGAGAACATTGTGTACGCAGAGTTCACTAAAAAGAAGGTTTTTGAGCTACTTACCTTAAGAGCTGGATTTCCGGCACATCGCCGTCATGGAAGACAAAAAATGTTGATCCCCGAGTGCGACCTTACAAGCAGGAGAGTAAAGGTGGAGCGCTCCTCAAGCCTGCCTGTTAGGTCACACTCGGGGATCTACACTTTTTGTCTAGGCGGACTTTTTGTAAGAGTGCCCCTGCACCCCATTGAAAATTAGCTTGCCCGAAAACGAAACTACAGTAAATCTTAAAAGTGCCTCTTTTATCATAATCATACATTTACACAAAGGTTTGACTCATATTCAATTACAAATAAAGCCTTAGTTGCTTTTTGGCAAGAGTTTCAATTAAAGGTCAAATCAACTGTGAAATCTGCCACTGTTTGTGTGAAATCCGCCTCTGTAACCTGTTATTGTCAGTGTTCAGCTGATGAAAAAGATAAAAATGATATCACTATTGTGACATAGAAAACAACAGTTTGCAATCAACGCCAAGCCAAAATACCATCTTGGTGGTATACTTGTTTCCGTTCTTGCTCTATCTGAACTATTCTTTGCTGGGAGCCAAGCAATGCGAGGGGACATAACCAGCACTATTCTTCTGGTAAAGTGTTACATCTGCATAAACATCATGCAATTGCACCATTGTGCCAGGCTGCGGGGTCCTGCTCAGTGAGATCTTCCTGGATGAAGAGAGAAGGGGCCCGAGTCGTGGGCTGCTTCAGGCCCTTAGCATGAGCGAAGGGAAACAGAGGAGCGCCACAGAATACAGTCTGCTTTTCAAGAGCCATGGTTTCGTAACGGCACATGTCAGACATACAGCCAACCTCCTGGACGCTATGCTCTGCATCAAAGCGTGACTGACAACGGGCCCGACAATGCTACATAGAAGGTCTTATGATTTACTCTGTACTGCAGGTAACCTTTCCTTTCCTGCACACTAAGGTTTTAAAACACATCTTTTGTTGGGCCCTAGGGTGTGCAGTGCTCATAGCTGAGACCATGTTGGACGGACGGACACCCTACTCTGCTCTGCAGTCTCTGAACATGCTTGCCCAGACTGACGGGACTGAGAGGACAGAGAGCCGGTATGCAGACTTGCTGAGCCAACATGGATTTCGGGAGACGCGTGTGGTCCACACTGGGAACTTCCTGGATGCATTTATTGCCATTAAAATGTAACTTCAATCATGCACATGAGTCCTTCATTCTTTATGATGGATGGTTTTTGTTCAGATTTTGGCCTTCTATTTTACATCGTGTGCATGTGGAAAGTGCATCCTTTCCACATGCAGCAGGAATGATGCACACCTGGTGCTGCATGCAAATGTGCACAGCAGATCAACAATGGAACAATGGCACAAATAGCATTCAACTGTTTTGATTGTTCTAAGGTGCGAAGCAATGAGAAAGTCTGCCAAGTGTATTGATAAGCAATCTAACATCAGCAGCATCCTGCTTGTGGTGCAGCTGCTTTGTTTGCCGTTGTAGAGGAGATTATCTATAACAGTACAGGACGTCCTGTATTCAAGCATCTTTTGAATCTTTTTTTTTACCATAGAAAAAAAACCTGTCTGATTGCTTGTTGTGTGGCGTACCCATTCCAAAAAACACTCACGTTGTGGTCAGCCGGATGACGGCTGTAGCTGGAAAGTGCATCCCTCCTCTTAAACACTCTGAAGTGTCATGTTGTGATGATGCAATCTGGATGCAACGGAGAGAAATATGATTAAAGAAGAAATAATAAAATCTAATCAGCGTTATAGATGTCATTTCGGCACACCATTTCCCCAGTGGACATGACTTCACATTTATTTCAACTTTATAGGAGGCTGGAGCAATATTGCCAGTGATGAGGGTGGCTGAGCCGTCTCCAGTGGGGCCCTGTCAAGCATACACTGAGGAATGGGTGGAGCTTTTGTCTTGATCTCATCTGATGGCTTCAGTACATTTTGCGAAGTTGACCATCATTCTCCCACCCCTACAAACTGTAGAAGTATTATATAGGCATTGGTGTAGGTCCTTCCTAGAAGAGAGTATATTGTAGCGTTGTTATCGCTTGTGCCAAGTCAGCTGCAACAGGCGCTCAGTTTGGGGAACGACACAGCCTGGCGCTGGGTCCGTTTTTACAGGCCTTCACACAGCGTCATTATTGGAACAAAGTCCATCAGCTAAACTGCCCTCCACAAGCGATTATGACAGGATTTCATGCAGCTACATGCTGATAAGGCAGAGATATCAAGTTATCACCTTGCAGTTATGTACACAGAACTGAATAGCTACTGAGGAGCAGCTGTGGAATGATTCAGGAGTTACTTGATAATTAACAAACCGTCAATGGGTAATTTCTGAATAAACTGATTTAAGGACTATAAAGCAGATAATGAGGTACCTGCGAACATACTGGGAGGTCCTATATTAATGAATCATTAAGTAATGATTTGTTCATTCATAAATATCTGTGAATCGACATGCTGACCACTTGTCAAGGAATTGATCAGGGACTACTGAGTAACTAATCAGTATTATGGATCACTTTGTTTGAGGGGCACTAAAAGAGTAAGTAATAATTATGTTATTAGTAATTAATGAGTCTATGTGGTAACTACTCAGTATTTACTTTTATTTTACCCGAACTAATATGTTTAGTTCATGAATGTCAATTTTTTAAAAATAGATTTTATTCTATCGTACATCAAAAAAAGAAAAATATATACAGTCTTTATGATTTGAATAAAAAGTTCAAATAACATACAAACAAGCAAATAAAGTTCCCAAATCCATAACATTCAAACTAAGCAAGTGCTTTGAAGCATTACAAAGTTGATGTCTAGCTGTCTAAATGAAACAAAACCATAAACTGCATGCAAAAGCTAAACATCTATGACATGTTCTTTACTAATTGCTTTTTTTATGTTTTCTTATTTTTGTGCCTCTCACTTCTTTTTATTCTCTTTGTGTTTTATAAATGTGTTGCATTTCATCACAAAGCACTATGCATATCTGAAAGGTGCTACATAAAGCTTATTATTTGTAATTAACCTTCCCCTGTCAACCAAAGTGGGTTTGCTTACAGTATAAGTCAATATATCCAGTGGAAAAATCCATCAAAGCACTATTATACACAGCATATACGCTATTATCGCCCCATGTGGTCCATTTGACCATAATTGCCCTGTTTTTTGCACAGAGTGATCAAACTCTGTCCGCTTATCCTCTGACGTGAATCAACCCCAAATTAAAGCTGCAGAGAAACAGTCGATGCAGCTCACTTCAGAAGCGCCATTTGATACTCTGGGAATGTAACCCAAACATTTATTTCGAGGTTGAGAGAATTGATCAGTGCCTGCTGTGTCGGCAAACCTCCTCAAGATGGCGTCACAAACCTGCGGATGCCCCCCAGAAAAAACTCAGAGAGGGAGAGAGCGTCCCCTGCTCTGTTGAACTGTCTTAATGCTTTCCAGCGGCGGCTGGATGTGTGCTGCAGAGAACGTTTTGAACATGAAGTGACAGTGAGCAATCAGAACGACCGAGCCTGCGAATGAATGTGCGGGTGGGATAGTCTGTTAATGCAGTGAAGCACATGACACCAATCTTTAAATGCCTCTTGGATTTCAGCTGAGGAAGACAAGCAGCTGATAGGAATGTGGGAATATCTCTGGCCAGGATAAATAGCTCTTATTCTTCGTGACACTGAAAGTGTATCCGGATTACTCTTCATTTTCGGATCCCTCTCTAAGTATTTTCCTAGAAGGGTAATAAGGGTGGTCATGTTATTCATAGCTATTTTCCTGTCAGTCTGGGCTCGGGCCCTCCGTGACATCTAATTGATTTCCATTACTCAGATTTTGTTCTGTTGACGAGGAGAGACAGAGGGAGGGTGGGCTGAAGTTCACATCTGACACTGAGTGTAAATCACACTGGGCCCGTTTCACTGCGAACACACACTGAAGGCATCAAAATGGCATCTACTGCATTACTTTCCTGCCACAAGGAAAGCCGGGTTTTATTTCAATAAATTCAATGCTTCAGTTTTGTTGTTTTTTTTTGTAAAACACCAAATTGTTGTGTAGCGGGAGAACGTCAGGCCCGTTAAACACAGAGCGGCATCACAAATCAAACTGCAGGGTCCTGTGATCCCTTCAAACATGATGAAGCAGTTCCGTGAGAGGATTTGCGTAGCTGCTCACATCCAAGCGTCCCATCTGCACCGGCTCGCCCTCAAACGCCTCGGCTCTTGTGTACAAGCACCAACAGCAGGGCCTCGGCTCTCTAATGAAAACCATTCAAGTCAATCAAGTTTACCAGAGACCAAAGGCCAGTGTAATTTGGGAAAATTGCTGAAACTCCAAAGTAATCTTCTGTAATGTGATCTTGCCTATTGAACACTGGGCTGTACTGTACGTGTCGGATAAGAGCTCAGTCATTTTCTTCAAATGCGGTCCTGACAAGCAGCACGGCTATCCACCTGCAAGTAATCATCATTCTAGTGTTAAGTGCTTTGATATTAAAATGACTGATTTAAGACCATTTGCTGCTCGCAGATAGCGATTGCGAAAACACTTCCAGATGCTGATAGAGAGGATAAGCCGGGTTTGTGAACTGGGTGGACCGCATGTTGTGTTCACTGTTGTAGGACAGCCAGCGGAAACACGACGTGGCTCAGTCGCGACTTGAGCGTTTTCAGCCGAGGAAAGCGGACCGTATGTTGCACGAGAATGACGTGTGTAAATAATGGAAATAAAGATGTATCGTGCGGGTTGCTTCGTGGTGTAAAGCTCTGCGCAACTTTTTGTGAAACCACTTGGGGGCAACGTTGGTTAAAGGGAAAAAAACAAAACAAACCTCCACGCGAATGCTGATTTTTTTATCAAGTTACACTGTTTGTTGACACTCCTATCGAAGTGACAGGAGAGGACAGACAGTTTCACCGCTGAGATATTTGATCATTGTCAAATACCCGTGTCAACCTATTGTGCTGAGAGAAAAAAAAGAAAAAACGAATAGCATCATTGTTTACGCGGAAAGCATCTCTGTGACTTTGGGAAGGATACACAACGATCCAAATGGTTGCATGCGGAATAACAAACACTCTCTAATCAGTCAGTTTTTCTGAATTGCCTCTCAAAACTGAACTCATGCTTGGGCACCTGTTTCAAAGAACAGGCTTGTTTATCAAAGGCCTCCTCTGTCAACAAACAGAATAAGCGCGATGATGGCTGGCTCCTCAACCCACATCTGATTTCAGCAAATGTGCAATTGTTCAAAGTGAGTTGTGCTTCATTGATTTGTTTCAAGGCAGAGGAAAAATAACCTCGGGGCTTCTACCAGTTAGAAATAACAATGGAGTCCTTCTCTGCTGTTTGTAGTGTTTTTGGCCAGACATCAGTAGTCGAACATGGAGGGATTTTCACTGCGGATTGAACTGCGAGACTGTGTAAGAAGAGTGGGCTACTTTCCTATGGAGACTGGGCTTCATGTTGTTGTATCAGATCAGCAAATGATGCCGTCATTGCTCTCTAATGTTACACCGAATCGTTTCAAATTGATTTACGTCGGCTTTTTTCCTTTCTGCTGTCTCACATGGGTTCAACATTTCTTGATTTGTTTAACTTTAGATCAGAGTTGCCCAAAGTTGGCCCGCCGTGAGGTCCAATTTGGCAAAAAAAGAGTTAATCTTATCAAACTATTAGAAGCATTGGACATGTGAAAGACATTGAAGGTGGAAAAAAAGGAAAACATTCGCCAGATCTCGCAAAAGTTTTGCTTTTGGCCCTTGTCTACTGTTGCGTTTTTAGTTTTGACCCTCTGAAGGAAAACGTTTGGGCGCCCCTGCTTTGTAAGTCTTAGTTTCACATTTTGGAAAAAGAGAGCAGTGGAGCGATACCGTCCTCATGTTTGTGTTCCAAGCAGGAGCAATGAGATGATAAGTTTAGCTTAGCATGACATCTGGAAGCAAGGGGGAAGCTATCCCAGCTCCTTTCACATCTCTAAAGCTAATAGCCTCTTAGCTTCCACTGTGTGCCTAAGGCACAAACATGAGAGTGGGATCTATCTTCAGTAAGTGTATTTACCGAAATGTTGAACTATTCCTTTAAAAAAAAAAAAAGACATATTAGCATAAATATTTGGATTGTGCTCTCTACACATTCCAACTTTTACTCATACCAAACTCAGCGTGCACCAGCCACGCAATAGCAAACACAATACCATTCAGCCCACAATCAGAACACATTTGCCCCCCCGCTAAAAGCCAACAACAGTCTCATTAACATATGGAAATATTTGTTGCGGTCAAATACGAGAGACTGTCTCCCCTTCCTGTCTCCATGTGATGTGTGAGGTGTCACTCAGAGATACAGTAGGGGAGGAGACTCTCTGTGCTGAAATGGTTGGTGACAGGGCTTTCATCCGACCCACTGAGGACTCTTTGTTGTTATTTTGGGATCTCTCATGGGTGCAATCTGAGAGAGCAGCAGACAGACGGGTCTCATCTCTGCACGAGCACGCTCCCTCTCCCACACACACACACCGTGGGCAGAGATGCACATGCACACACTAACCTGCAGATACAAAAAAATAGATAAATAAATAAATAAAATGTAATGACACGCTCGCTGTCGTGTCAATCAAATTGGCTGCTTTTCTGGAGGTATGTGTGCATATGGAAATCCATTAATTGTCACAATTAAGACACGAGTAGATTGTTTCCAAACAGAGGAATGATTTGCTCCTTGTGCTGTGATGTCATTTGTATGGAAGCCCATTTTTGCAATGAAAATATATTTAAAGAGTAAAAATAAATATGCTGCAGGCCATAATAATTTGATTATCAAAATATTATTTCACAGATTTTATGAAGTCTAAATTGGACTTTTCTCACAAGTTTGATCATTTGGGCTTAAATATTCTATCAGTCATGCCCATTTCCATTTTCATCATGTCCACTTACGGTCTACTTTTTTTCTCATCATGACGGGCTTCCATAGATTCGAGTCTCTGGTGAACTAGTAGTTTGTTCTACTTCCAATTAAAGGACTAAGTATGTAATAAGGTTTGTTTATATGTTGCTTAGATTTAAGCGTTTTCATATTTTATTTTGTTTGAATGTTGCGGCACCAATGTGGGCTCATGTATTACGTTCATTTACTTACGGTGTATCCATTTAAAAAAAAAAAAATGTAATGGTATTTGCCAGGGGTTTGTACGTAGGCCTTAAGAGCCAAATGAAAACAAAAATAATCCTAACAAAAAAAAAAAAACTGCCACACTTCTTTTTCACCTGAATATTCTGTCAAAAACTTCTTTTTCACCTGGCATAACTTTTTTTTTTACAGACAAAAACTATCACCAGACACAATGCTTTTGAGTCTTGTGTACGCCTATGTTGTTGTTTTTTTAAAATATATATATAACGTTGAGCATTTTGTGAATCACATGCAGTCCAGTGATGGGTCTGTGTAGCTTGGAGGGTCGGGTTTAACTACAACACGTCACAGATTTGATCAGTCTGAGCATTTAAAGAGGAAAACGTCGGTCACAGCCTCTGTGTTTTGGCAGCGGCCGAAGTTTGGTAGATATCAAAAACATTGGTGCGTAAAACAAAAATGATCTACATCGCTAGATACCACTCAGACTGTGCAAGGAATCACGCTTTCTGTCATTTAGTTACAAAAGTGACCCTTTAAAGTAATTAAAACCGTAGCGAGGCGGCACATTCCCCGCCACAGTTGTGTTCGGAAAATGACACTGTATGAATGGAAATGAAAGTCTGGAGCTAACAGCTTAAGTCTATTTGATTTCACATTCAAACGGTAACAATGACGCTAACCTCTGACGGTGTAAGATGCAAAACAAATGTTTAGCCTATCAACGGTTTGTGCCGATGAGATATTTATGGGGTTGACAAAAGACGTCTTTGTGTCTGTCTTGTTGTCTGTTATCGTGAGTTGAAGGTGCTTCGGCGGTGGCCTCTGACACGGATCACAGGCGGCGGCTGTTTAAAACAAGCGAGGAGATATATTCCTCTCACTGTGCGATGATAACCCTTGCTCTTAACCCCCTCCAGCAGCAGTTCATCCTCCAAACAATAACAATCAATTCCCTCCACATCTGACGGAGCCGAAGAACAACTTATAAATGATATGCATCTCCTGCTGGTCCCATGGCAACCGCCTTGACTTTATTGTTGCGTTTTTTCTTTGATCCCCGCCAAGCTTTGATTCATTTCTCTTTCACCCTTTTAGCTAAACATATCATGTGAATTCGGAGCTTTGTTCCTGACAGTCCCCGTCTTACCTCGCTCTCTCCACAGGCTCCTGACGCCTCCCAGAGGAGCCGGCGGAGGAGGAGAGGAATTCCACTGGATTCAAAGACTTCTCTGGGTTTGCTTTTTGACTCTTCCGCCTCGCCTCGCCTTCCCCTTCCACCGGCTCCTCGCGTTGACCCGTTCCCCCCGTGATCCCCTGCCAAACCGTCTTCCCGGCCCCGGGGGCGCTGTGGCTGCGTGTGCACGAGCAGGCACATTACACGACTGCTTTTATTCTGGACAAATCCAAGAGTAGGGTTCTTCTGCATGTCCAAGCCTTTGATTCAATGAAGACGGAGAGTAAACTTTGGCCCGATTCAACGGGCGTTTTTTTTTTTTCTTATACATTTGTTGAGGGAGCTGTAGATAAGTTGCCAGGTTCCCTCACAAACTGCAGCCTGGAGCATATCCCTATGGATTCCACTGAGAGTTCTGTGGCAGGCAGTCTTCAAAAGAGTGGGACATTATATCTAAAAGGACTTTTGCCGTAATGAAAAATGAAAAGTGTGTGTTTTCCCAGTGCCATCTGGTTTCAATCACGGCAATATCCTAAACATGACCAGTTTCTGGAATCAGCTACCCTCAGCTTGCCTCCCAGACGTCAGGCACTCATTATTCCAGTCAGGCCTCTCCGACAGCTACACAAAGTTGAGCGTTTTCACCAGTCGAGCCCACGTAGAAGTCAGCTATTCTCTCATTCACCTCATAATCACTCCGCAATGGCTGTTTTCATTGTTATAATGTGGTTCATAACGGCCCAGTTTTTTTTATTGCAGGTCACGTGATCCAACACGACTCCAAGGAAAGTCTTATTTTAGGTGTTGATCGACACATCTGTTTTTTTTTCTTTCTGTCGGATCAGTCAACGCCACAAGGAAAAAAAAACTGAAAGTAATTGAGCCTTTATGCACCGACGGAATAACTTTGTACTGACCTGCCTATGGTTCAGATGTATATTTGTGTCTGAGAATAACAAGGGCAGCGATCTGGCTTTGAAGATACCCCCTCCTGCTTTTGTTATTGCAGCCAACAGCCCGCTCAACACCTGAAATTTCTTCCCCGGCTCACCGGCAATGTTTTGTAATTGAACGCTTGTAATTCGAAAGGACAGTCGGGTAGAGTTGCTGCCACTGGTTGCTGTGACAAAATCCGTAAACCGGGAACGCGTCGCTTTATGACATGAGTCGCGTATTGATCGTTTTGTACTGGTTGCGTGTGCCATTCAGTAGGAACGGTGGCTAAAGCTACAAGTGTAAAATGTGTAAAGGTAGCAGATCACTCCTCCGGCCCTTTTTATGCTATGTTTGCGCCCACGTGGGAGAGCTGACGCTGGATGTATACAACAGGCGACATACTGTAGTATCACAGCAGATTGAAAAATGTCATCTACAGGATTAGTGTACATGGACGTGAACGTGTTTTTCTGAATAAAACACTACAGTTATGGAGTCAGAGGGAGGTGGTGGAGGATGGATGGTGCAAGGACAGAACCGTTGCAACAGACTCCAGCGTCTGCATCAAGTCTGTGGTTAGGGTTAGGCAACAAAAGCACTTTGGTTAAGGTTAGAAACAATATTTTTAGTTCCTGAAATTTTTCACAAAACTGAATCAATGCAATCCACGATAGCAATGGTTACGGAAAGATCGTGAATTCAGGTATGTGTTGATGCAAATCAGACACATCTTTCTGTGTTTAGGATTCGTGTAGACGGACGCACATTTTCCATTTTAAACTCACCAGCTGCCGTTTCACTGGGTTGGAGCAGGATAAAGGGACCTTCTGTATGTAGACCAGAGTAACAATACTCGAGCATCTAACTAAAGCTTTGACTGCCGTTCATCCGCCATAGTAGATGTGGTGTTGAGTCATACGTTTGTTTGCTAATTTGCATTTTTATGTCATGAGGACAGGCGAAAAAGGTGACTGCGTTCTGGTAAAGTTAAGAGAAAAAAAGATGCAGTTGGATAACAGATACATTCAGTGAAATAGAGGATCACTAACAGGATTACAAATATAAAAATTAAGAATAATTGCTCATCTGTAACCATGTATTCATGCACACTCCATAAGTCTGACTCAACATCACTCTGGTCTTGAGTGAAACTGAACACACAATATAAAAGTCACCCTGCAGATATTTCTTTTCTCTGGTCTGTGTTGGAATCTGTTTGGTACTGAGGTAACGCTAAAGTTAAGGAAAATATATTTTTTTACAGGTAGTTAGTCACTGTATCGTACTACATTTTATAGGCACACTAATCCTGCTTCTTTGTGCACGTGTGCTGCATGTCAGAGGGCTTGAAACACGCCAGTTAAAGGCATTAAACAGCATGTGACACGATCCCCCTTTTTTTTTTTACACATCAATACATCATTTCAAAATAAATTGTACGGCATAATAACCATTAACAAATTAAACTACTGTATGGTCTTATATGGCTGCCCGCCCCTCTCTCATGCCAGATGCACCATTAAATCAGCACCACATTTCCCATAAACCCCGCTTACAGACTGCTGCAAAAGAGGGCGCTGCCACTTGACGGAAGCCCCCGAGGGATAATTCTAATTATTAGAGGCCAGGCCTTACAGTACGTACAGCTTTTACTGTGTGTAGCTCCGATCGCAAGCTACTAAAAACACATCCTTTCATAAACTCGCACATTTGTCTCCGGTGACAAGAAAATGAAAAGTCTCACTCTATCAAAGATTCATGTTGCGGTCGGTGAAGAAGTTTCAGCCCTTACACTTCCTGGTTGTACACGTGCATTTGTACGCGTATGATCTCTTCTGCACAGGTGGAGCTGTGCTCGAGGTAGAATCATCAAACTACAGGCACCGTCGGAATGATAACGGTGTAAGCGAGAGACGGGGTTCTGATCAGGTGTGAGCGAGATGCGCTCTTCTCGTCTGTGAGCCCGGTCATGTCACAGATGTGCTCCTAAAAGCAATTCAGCAGAGTCACTGACTCATGTGGGAAGCTCTCCTGCCCGAGAGTGCAACTTAAGTCTAAGGAGCATTTATGGCACTGATGGGAAAACACTGCTTTCCTTATACTCTTGAGAGCCATATAGCATTTCAGTGTGTTTTTATACCTACTTTAGTAAGCGCTCATAGTGCTGTGTTTAAAATGACAGTACATTTTGTTAAGATAAAATAAGATGAAACAGATGAGAAAGTAACGACATGTCCTCTGCTCTCCTCTGTTCTCTTCGTGATGCACACGAGGTAAAAACGATGAAGGTGATAACGACAACGGGCACCAATAAAAGACAAGTGCATAAAAAGTTATGTGTGTATCAGTTTTTCCTCCCATCAAAATGATATTTGACAAACCTTGGTTTCTCTCTGATCACCATTATTAGGAGCCAGAGTGCTTAGGCAGATTGTTATTAGTACGAGCTGGAATATATCACTTATTACAACTCGTGCCTAAGCACAGCCATCTGTGCAATGCAACAAGTTTCAGCAGCAAATGCGATCATTGTTTTTTTGTTTTTTTTCCCCACACATGATGAGATAAGAGGAGAAGGGTGGACGGCACTTATATTTATTGAAACTGATGTTTCAGCGATGACTGCATCCAGCTATGCGTTGGCCTGAGGGGTTCCACCGAACCACCGTCGCGCTGTTTTACGAACTGAAGTCCACCGATGTTGGCCAACAGTATTAGAAACTGAATCCTGATATGTAAAGCCACATCTCGTGTTTATTTACTGCGCAGCTGTCACTATTTCAGACCGTGAGCTTGGATGGAAAAGGTGAAGTAAAACAAGCCCAGATGAGAAGAAAAGAGAGCAGAAGAACCTTCCTCAAACATGAGTAATACTTTGGGAACAATGTGCTGGAAGTTGGACCTTGTAACGATCAGCAGATCTTTAATGAAAGAAAAAAAATGCTGTCCCTCATTTTAATGAAGTCTTTCCCTGTTGTCAATAATTTGATCACACCTGTCTCTAACAGCTATTAGTCAAATTGGAACATCAATACTGACTTCACCCTCTGCACAGTTGTTGTAGTATGAGCGTCAGCCAATGGAGGGCAGTATGACTATGATGACAAGCATCACCACAAAAGGCTACAGCCCAAATGAGCTGTGTTCAACACCCTGTGTTTGGGCACAGAGTGCATGATATATCAAGTACACGGTGGATTTTTGTGTCGTCTGACATCCAGTTGTGACACTTAGACAAGTTTAGGCCCCTGTGATTATAACTGATGAATGAACATGGGACGGGAGAAAATGTTGGACTGTGAAATGAAATGAATAAAAACTAGGTGAAAACATTGTGTGATTTATGGCTTCAGCGTGTTGCAGTCCGGCTTTAATAAGCATGACTTTTTTTTCTGTGTGTGCTCCTGTTATTTAAGTCTAATGTCTAAAGAAGTTTTATTTTTATTTTTTTGAGGGCAGCACTTGTTCTGTGATCTGGTCAGTGCTGTACTGGAGTAACAGATCTGAACTGATACACAGATAATTAATCAACTTGTAGTGTTGATGGTTCAATGAGGCTCAATACCATCATTTTACAGAATTCGTCCACTAATATGTTGTTTGGGTTTTAAAATCAAATAAAAATGTGGAGCCGCTCATTTAGACATTGATCTCCAGTTTGCTAAATTCTTCTCACCTTTTCATATTTAAGTCTGCCTCCGGAAATAAACATCTGCCAATGTTTTCTCGCTAATCAATGTTTAATCCCC
>CAEMYA010000012.1:4088794-4182412 GCA_903131615.1 Diplodus sargus
CCCCCCTCCCATCCCCTCCCATCCCCGCTCTACCCCCCCAACCCGGTACGTGTGAGGGGAAGGAGAGAGACAGTGCCTCAGCAACCTTGACTGGAGACAAGCAGGAGACACATGCGTGACTGGATCCACTTCGCCTGTGATGGCTGTTAGCTAGCTTCTCCTCCAGAAGTCGAAGCCGCCCGCCCGCCTGCCTGCCTGCCTGCCTGCCTGCTGATGTGCTATTACTCGCTCTGGAGGAGATGCTTGTGTGGAGGATGACACATTATTATCCTTTAATCTCGGTCTCAGCTTGTTGAGCATCAAATTGAAATATCCTGAACAGATGTAAAAACACATGTGAGCCTGGGCGCGCAAGCTGTGCTGCGCTTTGTTTCATCTATCCGTGATGTGAGCCTTAAGGAGAAGCTTTTTAAAATTTCATCACTATTCAAAAGGATAATTAATACGTACCCCCAGGCTTTGATTATGCGATACCCAGTGTGTAGTGCTGGTGTTGCCATAATGAGCCACTCATCAGTGCTCTGCCTGTGCCTCTGCAACAAACATACAGTTTGCATAAGGTACTTAAGATTCTGCTGAGGTACCATCATGCGTGTGTGTGTGAGTGCTTATACGTGTACGCACCTGCATTTATTTATATGTAGGAGCTTGTATGTGTGTACAGTACGCGTGAGGTGTGAGTCCCCCCCCCTTCTAATTTGCAGTACAATGCTATAGGTTAGATCACACCGGTTGTTGCAGTTTGTTTACAAGAGGGCCCCTGTCAGATTGTCAGCAGATAGCCGGGCCCTTTCTGTAAAGCCTGCCACTGCCTACACCCACACATCCCTCCCTGGCACACACACACACACTCACAAACACACAAAAAATCTCCAGCACGTTCCCGCCGTAAAAAGGGCTGGCAAGGAGATGGTGGTTGTCACTGAGTGGGTGCTGAGGCAAACGCGGCGGTGAGATGGACAGGCAGGTGGAGACTGACAGGCCATGGAATACGAAGGGGAATATTGGGAGTTCACACATAATGAGACCTGTCAATTTGAATGCCTCAAGGCTAAGCAGCGAAGCAGGCCCAGGCTGATGACTGAGGCAGCCATGTCTTTTCGCAGGGAAAATATTTCTGGGTAATCTCTCACCCTTGACCCTCGCCGGGCTCTAAACAACACCGTTACCGCGGCAATTACTCTGGAAGCAACCACTGCTTTCTGAACGGCAAAACACACCTGACTGGTGCCGCTGAGAATACAAAGCTGTCTGGGTTTTAAGCACGAGCTGCCTGTTTTAAGGATTTGTATCAATCATTGTCCGGTTTTCCGGTGTAAACATTAGGGTGTTTCTGTCTTTACGCAGGTGTGTGTGTTTGTGTGTGTGTGTGTGTGAGTGTGTGTGTGGGGGCCTGACAGATGATAGGACATCACTGTCACAGGGGCAGGATCTTCTCTTGCTGCCTATTCCCTATACAATTTGCCACTTCAGCTCGAGGATACTCGTGGATCCAGGTCCAAAGTAGTGGGGTATGTGGGGAATAGAGCGTGTCACCAGAGATTTGCCCTGGGCCTCAGATGGCCTGTGTTGGGCGATTTACCCTGTTAGGAATTTAACATGTTCACCCAGCGCTGAAGTGACACGCGAGGGGGGCACTGGGACCCGCTGACAGCCGACGGACCCGCGCAACTTCTCTGTCCTTAAATCCAATTCCATGCTTGACACCGGGCGGAATTAGGTTCGGACAGGTGAGTGATAAGTTCCCCGGGTGCTTTTTTCGCTGAACACATCTAAGCCGTCTCACGGAGCAGTGGTGGAGCCACGGGTTGCAGATATTAAGTTGTTCCTTCAAAGTCAATTGAGCCGTAGAGCGTGTGGTAATCGCAATCAGTGTTGAGGATCCCTTTGATAAAGCGGAGAGGCATCTGTGTTGATCTAAAGAGATGATCGTATCAATTACTAATCAATAGTTCTCCTGCAGCTTAGAGGGGATAAAATATACATTTGCCCCTGTAGTGTATAGAGCTGAGAAAATCGTTACCTTTGGCCGTGCTGCTTGTGTTCAGGGTTAGTGCTCTATTGACTTGTGTAAATGATCATTCACCAGGGAGAAGGCTGGAATTTGTAAAGGATAAATAATGAAAAAGGAAAGTATCAGAAGGGAAACAGGATAATTAAGGCAATGCATTTGAATCCTGATCATCATTAAGCCCTTTCCCCTCCTTCCTCTCTCCGCTGCTGTTCCCCTCACCTTCCCGTCATGCCCTCTCTCCTCCTCTTCTAATTTTTGAGTGACAATCGTGGCGATACTCAAGGCCTTCCAAAAAGCCCTCTCCCTCTCTCCCTGCCTCCCCGAGTCTCTCTGGTCAATGGGTGTCAATCAGAGCTTGGCCCTCACGCAGATTGGCAACAAGTATCCTCGCGCTCATGGAACAATTATGACTGGGCTGCAGTGAAAATGGATTCCCGCGTCGACTCTCCACACTGCGCTCCCCTTCTCCCGGCCGACGGGGTCCTGCCATGGGAAGCAATTATCGCTAGATGCCAGCTGACAGCCCGGTTCTATTGCCAGCGCGATCAGCGCTCATCCTCGGGCTTTCTCTAGGCAAATAGCATCCTCAACACTCAAATAAAACCTCTTACCAACCATTGGCTTCTATCAGAGAAATAGATGGTTCCCTTTGTTCCCCTGGACAATGCGGCGGGAATAAGGCGGATACAGAGGCGGACAATAAAGAGGTGTTTTGATTTTGCAAGCACTCGGCTCAAACTGCTCTATCTCCCCCGGTGTGGAACCCTCGGGGAGGCCTTCGCAGGGGTGGTGAAAAGGAGGTGGAGGGGGATGCAGCACTGCCCTCTGTCCCGGAGTTATAGGAAAGCAAAGATGACAAAGGAGAGGAAAAGTTAGAGGGAGACATTAACGAGTGTCCGTCATACTGATGAGCACATGGAGCATCAAGATCTATCGCTTAAGTAAAAGTAGAAATGCCATCATTTCAAAATGCTCTGTATTTTGTAAAAGTTAAAGTCCTGAATTCATTAACACTTTACACCAACCTTAGCTAATAAATGGTATATCTTAACTGAAGTTAACTGAGCTTTAGTTTAGTTGTTTCACTGTTAACAAACAATGAAAGACTTTATCAACCATTTAATAGGAATTGTTTATTGCTAAGTTGCAAGTGATCAAAACCTTTTATCAATGTTTTCTAAAGCATGTCATTGTTTGTAGTTATTATAAAGAGTAAGTCTGCATTCAGAATGTTACTTAGGGTAATGAAACAGTCTGAATTTAACACTGACATCTCCATACGACCTACATAAGCAAACAAGATGATCTCCAGCAAGATCGGCTATTTGTGTCTAATTATTCTCACAGTTACTCAGAATGCTTGTCGCTGGGTCGGATCCCGACTCATCCAGGTTGCGTTAGTCATAAAGTGAAAAGAGTTGTTCATGGCAGAGTGCTGAGGAGGAATTGAGGGGTCTCACAGCCTGAAGAAAAAAGGATGGTGTAAGTTTCCTCTAGTAGCTTCAAGTGAAAGTACAGAAGCAAGATATACTTTAATCAACAAATGTACTCAGTACGCAGAATGGCCTCATCACAGTGTTTTTTACACCAAAGCCTACATGAAGAAGTCTGTTAATGTTGTCATTTGTCAATGTGTAGCCAATATTAGATAGATTAGTTATATAGAAGAACTTACCGGGTAAAATATTTACTCCTGAAAAGTAGTAGAGTATAGAAGTATAAGGCAAATCAAATAAATGCAGTGTTATTAGTTTGTGATAGCTTAAAATCAAACTGCTCGGTATGACAGTATAACACAATATTGGTGTAAAAAAAAAATGGGTGTATAAGAAACTCAAGTGTGTTAAATTGCCATTCATGTAGATTTTTGGCCAGACAATTAAAGACAGGGGATTCTCTGTGATACGGGCAAAGATTGATGTGATGGCTTAAGAGGATGAGTGTAAGATGAATGGGCCTAAATTAACGAAAACGGTACAATTAATCGTTATAAAAGTCAAACAGTCATCTGCCACTTTGCTTATTAATTGAATAAACACATCAAGGCAAAGTTCAGTCAATCCTTTAATCACTTTAATTAATGCACATTGTTCTATTTTCCTCTCCCTCTCTTTGCTGCAGCGCACTCTCTCCCTCTCCCTGTGTACCTATATTTGTGAAATAATAAATTAATTAGAACACATGCCGCCACCAACTAATTATCATGCAAATAAAGCAGCAACAAAGCATTGTGGGACTGTTAATCTGTGCCAGATCGTGGGTGAAATTCCCCAATGTACTCAGAGATGTCCACCATGCAATTAGAGGAGGAGAGCGACTTGGGGATGGGGAAGGAGAGGAGAAGAAAGCGCAGCACTAAAGGACGGGAATGGCTGTCACTTATTCACTGTCAAATTAATTCTGTCTTCTCTGCCTTGTGCCTTTGTCTATGGCAGAGAGGCTGCAGGCTCCCTCTTATTTTATCTTTGTCTCCGGCTGTATCGCTCTCCATGTCTAAATGCTAAAAGAAACTCTGCTATTGTCCCATAAAGGCTGCTGTGTCCGCTGCGATCCTTAATTCAGAAGCATAGGATATAACGAAGGAAGAAGTTATCAATCTTTTATGCTCCAACAAATGTTCAAACAGAAAAATATATATATATATATTGTCCTGAAGTTTAAGATAGAGGAAAGTCTTTACAATCAGATGGGTAAACTCTTGAGTGCATGGATGAGTTTAAAACATTTCATTGCCGGCAACCTAATAGATTATGGGACATCTGTGCAAAGCTAAACATGTTCTAAGGACGGTGGGACAAGAGGACAGTTCTTGTGTCACTAACAGCCCGCTCTCTGCTGAATGGGTCATGTGTGCAAGCAACTTGTTGTGACACCTATTTATTGTCAGGTGGCGACCTCTTGTGGCCTTGGCCATTTAGAAGGCAGCAAAGAAGGAAGACAGGTGATGAAGTATAAGAGCAGAGACAAAGTTGGTATATAGCAGAGGTGGGGTTAATGGATCCGTTTAACAAACACAGGCCTTTCACCCAGGAGACGGTTTGTGTCTGGCACAAAACGTACAAGAGAGTTTTATAAACTTGTGTCACAAACAAACGTACATTTAACCGGGGTACATTTTGCTGCATGCTGATATTGAGTGGATGTCTCTGATGAACTATAATCCCCCCCAAATACTCCTGTTTTAATGATGTTTGATGAAAATATAGTGGTAGCCAGCTGTTTCTGGAAGATGTTTAGCCTTTCAAGTGGTGAAACCATATATTTGGAATCTGTTAAAAAAAATGAAAACCTTCCTTTTTTTAAAAATACTTGTTTTGGCCTTTGTATGGCTTTATTGATAGGACTGCTTCAGAGGTGACAGGAACCAGGATGAGAGAGATGGGTTTGACATGTAGCAAAGGGCCCCGGGCCGGGACTCGAACCCCGGGCCGATGCATTGAGGACAAAGCCTCTGTACGTGGGACGCCCGCTCCACCAACTGATCTAATGGGCGCAAAAATATTGAAACTTTGAATAAGAATGAAGCACGGGCCTTAGCCTTTTAGCTATAGCCAGATTTTGATCATCATCTGCTGTGTATCACTTTATTTAACATTACATAAAAGAGCGATCGCTTGCTGTGAGCAAATTGCCGTGTTGTCTGACTGACGCAGAGTGAAGCTTGTAAGCCAGTGCATTGGAGAACACCAGTAACATCACAGCAGCATTGTTGAAAATATGCAACAGTTCTTCCAAATTAGGAACAGAATGCTCCGTTCGTATTGGACCTTGACGATGACACACGGAGACATCTTCTGATCTGACACCCACATCAGCAGCACAGTGTCATTTGTGTGTGCCTTCCAAAACCAAAAGCCGAAAAAACCACTGAGGTTTATGGGAAGATCTTGGTTTGGTTTAGAATAACTACTTGCTGCTTGCTGTGCTGCTCAATCGCAAACATTTTCACTCAGATCTTGATGAACAAATTATTCAAATTGAAAATCTTTACTGATGCATCTTGTATAATTTGTAGGCATGACAGTCAGAGGAAACCATTGAGGGCTGGTTTTAAAATCACACAATAAAAAGTAAAAATCACAGGCTGATCCAACCCGCGTGAATTTTATCACAGCAACTCATAATGTGACTCATTAGTGTGTATGGGCCCCGCGTGCCTGTATGCACTCTGGCCAATGTCTTAGCATGCTCCTGACGAGTCGGCAGATGGTGTCCTGGGGGACCTCCTCCTAGATCTGGACCGGGGCATCAGTGAGCTCCTGGACAGTCTGTTGCAGTGCTTGGCCACGTCGGATGCACCGTACAAAACGTCTTACAGGTGCTCAACCAAGGGCCCACAGAACCAGCATAAGGTGTGACAGTCGCTCTGAGGATTTCATCCTCGTGCCTAACAGCAGTCAGGGTACTGTTAGATATGACATGGATTTGCCTGACCAATTGGCTAATCAGTCATGCTGGAGGATGTTACAGGCAGCGTAACGTTCACCACAGTATCTTCAGACTCTTTCACACTTGTCATGTGCTCAGTGTGAACCTGCTCTCATCTGTGAAGGGAACTGGGCTCCAATGGCAGACCTGCCGATTCTGGTGTTCTCTCAGAAATGCCAATGGAGCTGCACATCGCTGGGTTGAGGACATCGGCCCCTCATGCCACCCTCGTGGACTCTGACAGTTTGGTTAGCAACATGCACACAAGTAGCCTGCTGGAGGTCACTTTGTTTTGCTCTGGCAGTGCTCCTCCTGTTCTTCCTTGCACAGAGGAACAGATACTGGTCCTACCGCTGGTTTGATGCCCTTCCACGACCCTGTACAGCTCTGCTTGTGTAACGGCAGGTCTCCTGGTATCTCCTCCATGCTCTTGAGACTGTGCTGGGAGACACAGCAAACCCTCTTGCGACCACACGCATGGATGTGTCCTCCTGTAAGAGCCCGACTTCCTGTGCAACCTGACTGGGCTGCAGGAACCACTCTCATGCTACTAGCAGTGACAAGGACACTGGCAGAAGAATCAGTCAGGAATGCTAAAGAGAGAGCAACAACATGCAAAACCATTCCCTTTTTGGGGGTTGTCTTGCTTTTGCCTCCCACTGCACCTTTTGACACTTTGATGTGCACCAAATCGTGTGAAACTGATTCACAATCACTTGATTCCTAAATGGACAGATTGATATCCCTGAAGTTTAACTGACTTGGTGTTATACTGTGATGACTAAGTGTCCCCTTAACCTTTTTGTTAGTGTAGTATTTAATAAGCCCCAGTCCTACATCGTCATCAACCTGTAGGCCTTTCAGATTCTGCTATGCTGAGCTTGGTTCATGCTCGCTGGGACTGATGAGCTCAGAGCCAAATATCAAATCTGCATTATAAATCTGTTCCTCATGAGTCAGCTGATTGAACTTATGTTTAAATGTATCCACTATAATCCCAATGCCAAACATTTTAAACCAGACAGAGACACCATAAGAGGGATTTGTAGTTGATAGCCTGTCTCGGACTACTGCGCACTATTCCTTGTTCTTTGTTTATGAAGCCCTTCATAGAAGAAACACACACACGCAGCAAATGCATCACCTGCTGTGTCAATCCAATTGCACTTTTATTAAAGTGCCTTTAACTTTCAGGCATTAACCCACTTTGGGAAACTTTAATTCTCACAGGTAATTAGTTCCATAGACTACCCCCGCACAAAGACAGGCCATAATCCTGTAAAATAGGCTGCAAAGAGGACCTTGTTTAAAAATTCAGGCCCCGTCTTGATTCATCCCTGGTGAATTCAAAGAAACACATCAGTGGTGCTCTGCTAAGAGAATTAAAATCAAAGAAAAAGACCAATCAGATGCAAGTGTTTTTTGCTCCTCAGTGGCAATGCAGGGTAAATATGCCGCAAAATAAGAAAACAAACAAGAGCAAAAATGCCTGATTATCAGCAGCCTGATTATCATAACGGCCTTATTTGCCGAAATCATGTCCTTATTAGGCCCAAAAGTCTCTCTGTCCCCCGTGAGTAATGAGTAGCCAGGCTGGGATTCTTCTCCCAGCCCTGACATGTCTTTTATTACCCTTACACTAAATGGAGGCAATGATGAACATTTCAGTCGTGTGATTACTCGCTGTGTACCCTTGATGTCAGAGGGGAAAAGTGGTGTGCCCTCTTTTAATATTTGATTGTTTTTTTTTTTTACTGTGTAATTTAGTCCAATTCATCATTTGAGTCTTTCATTTGCTCGCTCTGTGACATTTGTCTAATGTGGATGTCCTGATTACTGGACTCTGATATTGTGTAAGCCTTTGATGTCCAATTTCTTCTTCTTCTTGTCCCAATTTCGGCCACAGCGAGCGCGGAAAAAACTTTCCCCTCCGCTCCGTTCCAACTTTTGCCCAATTTGGCAGTGGATGTATTTGCTGTGCCCCGCAAATGACATAGCTAAATAATTCACAAATAATTCACGTAATTACGATAAGGGCACGGCCAGATGATCTCAATATTTGTTTTTTAGCGTGTTTTGATTAGTGTGTGTTTTAGAAATAGCCGGGAATACTCGGAATGTTTGCTTGAAAAACACATGAGCTGTGCGAGCTTGGGTGAGCGGGAGAAGTTGGCTTCTGATTGGCATCAGAAGTCCAATGAACATGTATCACAACAGTTAATTTTTATTTTTTTTTGCTGTGGATTGAACTTGGGATGTGAACTGTCCATAAAATAATAAGCTGCTCGAGCCCCGCATTTAACATATCAGCAGCTGTTTCAAAGTACAAAAACATCAGTCTTGTTATAAACGCTGAAAATAACAAATTAGTGGCCTGTGTAAACAGCTAGAAAATGCCAAAGAAATCATTTTACCACATTGAAAGGGAAGAGGGATCAGCATCTTCAAATTATTCTCTCTCTGTGTCGGTCTCAAACTGTTATTATTGCCAAAAAACAGAAAGAAAAAAAAACCCATCAATTATAAGTAAAAAATGTGAGGGAATCACATTCATTATTTTCATTACACGCACCGACCAAATTGCATCAAGCTTATGAAATATTTCTTCCTCCTGTTCAAAGGCTTGTTAGAGCTTGTATTCAATTACAGCTGTGGCTGTAACATGCTGTCAGGTCTCTTTAGCCAATCATTAGTCAGGGACTATTCCTCGCTGCACAGTCGGCCTGGCAGAGTCAAGCCGGCGAGCGAACGACAGGCCTAATTGTCGTTCGGTGGCTAAAGGTCGGCTAATGAACCAGGGGGCTGACGGAGGAGGCTGTTGGTGCGAGGGTGGCAGGGTGCGGGGTGGGGTGACGGGGCTTGGCAGACATGCTCAACACGCAGAATTTGCTAAACTTTCCTCAGATCAAAGTGGGGAGGAAGCAGGGCATTTTAGGAATTTCTCAGCTTCAGATTAGGTCCGTCTGAGATTTGAAAAAAAGACGGGAAACAGCGAGGAAAAGACTATTATTTATGACTGTATATGCTTTCAGAGCAAACAGAAAACCATTATTCTGATTAACATCAATCAGTGTCTCTTTACCGAGGAACATCCACTAATGTCTGACCTCCAGCTTAGACCAAATGGTTAGGGTTCTCGGGGTTAACAGCAACTTTTATCAAAGGGCCAAAAGACCAAAGATAAAACAGCAATTATTCCCCATTTTTCTCTTCCTGGGCAAATGACTGTATGACTTAATGCATGTGAGCTCTCTCTGTCACTCCCTCTCTCTCTCTTTCTCTCTCGTTCTCATACCTTTCTACAACACGGCCGCTCTCACCAAAGCACTTTATTCTGTATGACAGGGCAATGACGTGAGAATGGGCCGGAGTAACATGCCACTACTCCATGAGCCCTACTTTGGCAAGGAAACAAAGGGAAGCTTAGGTTAGCCGAGACGGTCACAATGCTGTTGATTCCCTTTAGGCTTCAGAGGACGGGTAGCATGTTGTGAGAACCTGCCACAGCTTTTTAAAGCTGATGGGGCAGAACTACTGTACAGCATCAACCCACTCTTACCAAAGTCAAAAGAATGTACAGATTTTGATTCAAGCTAATAACTGTGTGAATTGATTTGGGGAACGAGGCCGCAGCCACCCTACCAAAGTTTACGCTTTTGGGTCAGTCTGTGCCGATTTTAAAAACGTGGTTTTTGTGTCAACTGCTGGGATCAATAATGTCCAGACGGACCGTGCCTTATGAGGATGTGGAGCAAAAGTTGTGGGATCACAGCAGGCCCCTTTGAACACACAGACACACACACACACACACACACACACACACACACACACGCACACACACACACGCATACACACACACACAAACAACATTTAATTCCACGTTTCTTCAGAGCCCTCTCTGTTTCAGGACCGTGGAGCCGATTGTACCAGCTATTTGTGAGCTCAAATTTAGTCTAGTTATGTCATACATTTCACATAAGACTAATAGGTCATTTGCACATCGCTAAATGAAATTACACAAAGTACTTCTTATGAAGAGTTTAATGTTGCGATATTTATACCCAGTAACTGCCAAGTGTCGCCTAACAGCTGAGTGGCTGAGCTGACCACTGGGACAAAAAGTGACGATAGCATGCTAATATCCTGTACGACCCATTTAGGTGGAAGAGTTGTCTGACCTGGCCTGACACTCAAAATGCTGTTCAATTATGATAATGACTTGGGAGATTTGAATAGGTATTTTATTAAACAACACAATATAACTCCAACAAATCAATACGCCAATAATGTTGGCGTAAATGACCAAATGGCACTGGAATCGCATGAGGTCACAGTCTCACTAATGCAAAATCAACATTCACCTCCTCTTTAGTCCCTTTCCAGTGCACTTAAAGGGGCAAAAAAAAGTTTGCATTCAGTGGCGAAGTAAATCTGCACCTGACATTGTGTGGAGTACAACTGTGGTTAACCTTGACCTGTGAAGTCGCAGCCACAACCAATAGCAGAGAAGTGTGTGTGCTTGACCCCACAGATGGACCACAAACCAGCACACTGAGTTCCACGCGCCTCACATCCTGCATTTCCACATTCAGCACAGCGCATTTTACGCATCCGGGTATGTGTGACCGTGATCTAAACACGTACTCCCCACTCATTGTCAACTGCATGAATATTACCAGCTCCGAAACAAGAGGCTGTGTTCAAATAATCTCTTCCTAAAGATTATTTGATCATTTTCATTGATAATAGTTCATATCAGAACCGCCATTGTACAGTTAGCCTAACTATATGTATACCTGGCAAACTAATTTAGCACAGTATTGACCGGCACAATGTTTACAGCGTCCCATTTACAACCTTAGCAGATGTTGGCTCGGCAGTCAGAAACAAAAGTTTTCCTCTGAGATGTAAAAAAATATAGACCGACATTAGTTAAGAACGGACAAAAAATTAGCCTGGTTCCAGACTTCTGAATCACCAACCATATCTCTGAATTTTTGCTGGTGATGTGCTTATTGAACATTTGTCCCCCAGTGAAGAAAACATTGGCCAAACGCGGCTTAGTCGACCAGTTTAAGAATGGAGATGCCAGCTTCTGATATAGACAGCTGGCGACATCGATACAGTTATACAAAAAAAGCAACAGAAGATAGGCAACAAGCATGGAGGAGATTGATGCAGCTGTACAAATTGTAAATCAACAAATAACCCGTTTATAAAAAGAAATATTTCTTTGACCAATGTGAAAAACATTATGTTAACTAGTGTGGTTGTGTATCGGATTCAGTACTTTAAAAGGCACCGACCGAATTACGCCAGTACTGCAGAGTACTGTTTCACATTTAAACAAGTGTGCAAAATGTTGTTACCAGCGTTCATCTTTACAGTAACGTTACGGAAAGAGAGTGAGAATTATGTTGGTATTCCTTACCAACATGTTGGTCTGGTCCAATGTGTCTGAAACCTTGGTCTGAAACAAACAGTGTGTGAACTGCACACTGGATATGAGGAAATATTGTGCTTTTTGATTCCCCAAGCAATTTTAGAAAACAAGCACTCACCCTGCTAGTGCGATTTTTCCACATAATAGGAATTCCTATTAATGTGGCAACAGGGGTTAGCATCCCTATACCGCAGTAAAAATACATTTACAAATGAAACATTTCAGTTCACATACTTAACATAAAACAATATGTGTGCTCATATTTACAGACATATACAGTATTTAACATATTATTGAAGCAAACACTGAGGCACTACAGCAAGGTCAAGGGGTCAAAACGCAGACTATATTACCAATAAAAGGTACCTTTGGGTGCTGGTAACAAATTTCAGGTACAGGCATCAGAACAGGTATCTGTTCAAATGTGAACGGTACCCAACCCTATTAACTAGTCCCAGTAACAAGATGCTTTTCTGAATGAATGATGTGAAACGAAGGCCACAACCACACAGAAGCTTTCTGCAAGTCATTCAGAGCCAGACTAATATGAAAATGAACAATCTGAGTGTAAATCTAATCTGCTAAGCTTTTAGTCAAATTCTCGAAGTACTTCTACATAAATATGTATCAAAAGCCCCTCTTCCTGAGGTATTTAGTTTTTCAGTATTTACTCAGCGAGCAGCCCAAACAGCGGGCCTCCCTGTGAGCTCGACTATGTCTCTGCATTTCGTCAGAATACCCCAGACTCACCATCAGTCTGAACCAGTTCAAATAGCTCAACTCAATCTCTCAGCAGCCTGCGCGGAGGCACGAGGCCTAATAAGCACATGCTAAATGTGATAAGCTGCTTTGTAGCCGCGTTTTGCCTGTGTTTTTTTTTTTTTCACCATTCTTTGTTCCACCCTGGTGATTTATTCACTCCAGGCGATGTGCGCCTTCTCTTCAGCATCGACTTATACACACCACAGAGCAGCGCAAATAGATTTCTGTCTCAATTGGTCCCTCGGTGTCACAGTGGAAAGATACTTGGACAGAAGACGGGGGGGGGAAAGGGATCTTTATGTTAGAACATATTCAAGAGCTAAATCACAGTGTGTACTCTGAGGAGGTTGAGTTTTAGTATTTAAGAGGCCCCCTGTTGGAAACTGTGACTCGAGGCTGAATCCAATGAACCCACTCATGAAAATTCATTCACAAGTACCTGTGCAGGGGTCAAACCGAAGTTAGGGAAATGCTGCCAAAACATCTCCCACACATGAAACACATTTTTGTCACAAGGCGAGAGCGATAGATGCCATTTGGTTTCGGTTACAGTCTTAAGAGCAGTCATAAAAGGAAAGAAATGTATCTTCTGATGATAAAAATAGTCCTAATATGAGTGTGTGTGTGTGTGCATGTGTTTTTTTCTAATGTATGCGAGTGCTCACATCTCACTTGCTCGCTTCTGAGCGCACAAAGACAATGAGCCACTTATGAGTACAGCACTCTGGCGTCTCCGCACCTCTTACCGAGGGGGCACTCTAACCAGCTGGTGGATCGCACACCCAAAGAGATGAAAAGCGACTCTCTGCAACTCACCCGAGTGGTACTGATGGAACCTTTTAAGAGCAGAATTGCGCCAGTGAGTGAAAACACGGCCAGCACTCCGGCTGATGTCATATCCCAGCTGTTACCTCAATCAGAACAGGTCCCACCACGACTAAGCGAGGTCTCAGCGCGACGCATTCCACGTAACGCGCAGTTGCTCGGCGAGGCACAGAGAGCTTTTTGAAGCCCCCGCGTCTCCGCTGGTACTCTTGTGACCCGGCTGCCAACTAGCGTGTCTCCAAAGGCCTGCTGGTTAAAAAGAGCCGGGCTCAATCAGCACATGCTTAGACTGGTGATGACTCCCCTCCCCTTGTTGCTGTTAGTCTATCAGTGTTCCCTTGTATTGCCCTCCATTTTCTGTCCTCTGTAACAGTCGGCACTCCCATGCAGCTGTTGAGAGGTTTTCCCTGATGTCATCTTAATAGTGCCCTGCCCCCTCTGTTTAGCATCCATCTTTCAGCATGTGTACCTAAGCATTTTTGTTTGATGACATCTTCTTTGTGGTTTTCACAGTTCAGGCTGCTGATTGACCCCCTTCTTTTTTTTTTTTTTCGGCGGCACCACTACGTGGCCTGTTAATCGTGCAGCGTGTTATAATGGCATGAGGGACGGGGAGCCCAGCAGTGAGTTCGCTGTCTTCTCGTGTCAACAGCCATTTTAGCCCGCTTCTCGCCGAGAAGGGCACCACATGGCCAGCGCACACACGGAAAGGACAAGCAGTTATTTGGTTCTGACAACCCCCCCGTACCAGCGAGACCTCAACTTGACTGTCAAGCGCGCGTGTGTGTGTTTGTGAGAGTCCGCGAATGTTATTGTCTGAGGTTTCCAGAGACAGTACCGGAGCAGAATGGCCAAACACCAGGTACACTCTTTCTTTCTCGCCCAGGGCAAGGTAAGACATGTTAGCATTCATAGACACAAAGCACTAGAGGCCAACTGGCTGAAAACAGGAAGGAGAAGTGGACAAATGACATGCACAGCACAGTCGGGGGTCAGGAGAACAACGGCGGCAGGAGACTGGCGAATATGGATGAGTAAAGCAGAGTAACATTTGTTTGCGAGTACGTCTGGGTGTGCACCGCGAGGGCCCCGGAGCTTGTTGTTTCACTGATAAATGAGTGGCATTGTTGTTTTTGCGCGTCATTAAGTATTCAGCGGCAACACTCGATGGAGTGTCACGTCGGAGATACAGGTAAGAGGAGAAAAACAGAGAGAAGAAAACAGAGAGGAAGACAGAGCGAGAGAACTCCTGTCAGCGCTGACTTGATTAGGTATCACAATCCAACAAAGCAAGAGTTTACTTATTTACACTAACACTCCTCGACAGTTCCCGCACATTCCTCCAACGTTGCCAAATGCAACTGTGAAAACACATCTGAAACCCCCCCCCCCCCCCNNCCCCCCCCCCCCCCCCCAAACAAGAGGAGACTCTATTATTATTTTAATTATGCTCTTTTTTGTTGCATTTCCCCCAGCTGAAAGTCAGCGGAGGAGCTCGTGACGGAGAGAACAAGCGCGTGTGCCTGGTATTAGGAAGCACCCCAGTGATTCTTCCAGCAGGTACAAAAGCTGGCGTGTAGGAAATAGCTCTTATTAAAGTCAATACATATACATATTCCTGATGCATAATTTATGGCTACTTCTGTAGCATTAGCGCAAGCACTGGAGAATAGATTCACACGCTACCACAGGTTTGAGGTTTTTTCAAAGCTTTTAAAAAAGGTGCACAAAGGATGCCAAAATCAGGGCGAGGAGGAGAATTTAGTATGCTTTAGAAAAAGCTTCAATTCTGTTTCCGTGGCTCAGGACACTGCAACACTATCTAATGTGTGAAACTCAGTATTGAGTGCACACGAAACATGTTGTAAATAAACAACACAAAACTGTATTTTCGTAATATATTTTTTAAGATGAAAAAACCTGTTTAGGGCAGGATTAAAGTTTCCGCTCTGGTGCAAGGTAAAAACACTCCCGTTCCCATCTCGTGTGTCTGTCGTGTCAGACAACAGGTTAATGGGGCAAAACAACTCAATTAAATAAGTCAACAGTTTGCGGTTCCCATCATTAGCGGTGTGGCCAAGCGGGCCAGAATATTGCACATTCCAGACTAAAGCCAGGCCATCTGGTCCCCGAGTGCACAAAACATCTCTTTCACATTAAGTGTTTATTGTTTTCTTAGATTGATGCCGTTAATATCAGCCTTTCAGAATGACAGATTAGCATCACCTCCTAATCAGTACTATTAGGAGATAAATATCAGTAATTTAATCACCGCAGCAATTTCTTTTACAATAATAAGATTTACAAATGCAAGTGATTAAGTAATTAGCTTACATCTCTGAAGATTACAGTCCCCTGGACTTTGGGGCATCTGGCTTTCTGAAGATTACACGGTTTCACTTCAGTCGGCCGCCTTCATTTTTTTGTGAATGAGATTTGTGCTTGACCGAAGCGTAAAGCAGCTTGCAAATGACCCTCAAATCCCTTCAAGTGATTTTTTTTTTCCCTCTCTCTTCAGTGCACCGTTTTTTTCTGAGTGGCCATGCAGCACAAGTACAGCACACAGGGGAGATGAATGTCTCGCATTTATTTCAATTGAAAAATTATATATGCTTGATAAAATAAAGCCGGGCTGTGGGATGACATATCTAAACAGCTAGAAAGGATTTCTTTGTTGCTGGAAGAACACTGGCCCTTGGGCTACTCCCGGTTTCAACAATCTAAAGCTCTACCTTTTTTATTTACTAAGTAATTTGTCAGTTAGTGTTAATTTCCTAAATGCAACATAAAAGGAGCGCGGTGCGGTGAGAAAAAAAATTAAAGGGGAAAATCATAAAAACAGCAGAGAATCAGGAAAATTGCTTCCATGTGTCTGTGGCTGCCAGAGCTAAAGGAAGCGGAGCGCTGCCTAAATGCCCCTGACCCGCCGAGACGGGGCCAATTCAGTTTGAAAGGCCCAGCTCTCTAATGAAGGCCTAATTTTTATTGCCACTCCATTGACTTCAAAGCAGTTCAGGTTGCCAAACATAATTTCACTGGAGGTATTTTCAGGTGCACTGCAAATAGTTCATAAATAATTTCCCCATTAGTCCATGCGATGCAGTTTCTGGGTGAATGTTTCGTCTGTTAGGTCCCTGTACCACACCACTCCTCCCTCCTCCTGGCCTCAACACCACCACTACCAACAGCACACCGAGCAACGGCCCTGCATCCTTCCTCTATCCCTGCACCCCCGTCAGCCCCTAACCTTAGTCCTCTAGGAGCTTAAGGAGTCAAATACCGCTTAGTGGCTCTGGTAGTTTTCTGCTGAAGCAATGAGACAGGCTGGCCATGGCTCGGCGCTGTCAATCCTTTAGTAAGGAGCCCCACAGCCAGGGAGACACGGCTCCACCATTACAGGATTAGTGAATTAAAATAAATCCAACCTTGAGAGGCCCAATCACCGATGGCTTATTGGCTGTGACCATGCTGTCACTTTGAATGGCTACCTGCTATTGTGCAAAGAATGGCATATAAGATGCAACATGGCCACAATTTGCCCGGCTGATCAGGGAGGCCCAACACTGGAGACTTAGTTTTATTAAACTCCATCTAAAGGAGCTCTGACAATTATAGATGAAATGTTTTCTGTCTATTTTAACAGATTACAGTCTTGCCCTCTGACCCTGAGCAATTAGGGATAGGCAATTTAGCAATATTATATAATTATCATAACACTATTCATTATCTTAGATTTAGGATATTGTTATATTGTGATCTGGCGAAAGTGTTCTACTACTTGCCATAACCCATTTACTCATTATGTCCACATTACTAATGACTATTCATCAAAAATCTAATCATGTTCAGAATTTGTTAAATTGCCAATTGTCATCCCTACAGTATTGCTGCTATATAGACATCGAGGTATTTGGTGAAAAACTTTGAAACATATGGTTTTATCACGCTTGCCAGCTAATGTATTGGGCATGTGAGCATTCAACAGTTTTCTAATTTGAAACATTTCTCACATTATCAGTGAGATTATAATTACATTGGAGAATTGAATAAGTAATTAATGATGTGGCAAAGTCCTATTTTATACATTGTACTTGTATACTTTGTTAGTATTTTCTGTCAGACACTTACAGTAATAAGGCAGTGGCTGGCTTGCTAACTGGTAAATGCAATAGCATTATATAGAACAATATGTGATGCAAACGTAACGCACTGCACGTTGCTCTGAGGCATATGTGGAGACTTTTGCTCACAGGGCATCCTATTAGTTTTACCATTTGTCGTCAATCATATCCACCACTTCAAAAGACTCACGTGGAACTCTAACTCATGCAGAAATACCAAGATTCTAGAGTCTTGCAACAAAGTGTCAAGGGTCATAGGGCATCGCTTTAGGTCACCTTTTTTTGTTTACTGCTCCAGAGTTCCCTATCTCTATGTTCCGAGGAGGCATGCCTATGGAAAAGTAATACAATGTGAAGGATATGGCAATTATATTTGTGTAAACTTCAGCACTTATGGCCTACTGGAATTTATGTAGCATGTACAACGGTGAAATATATCTCTTTTCCTACGCAGGGGCAGCTCAGCTGAAGAGGGCAAATGTGCTGTTGCTCAGGCAACTTAAGTCCTGCTTGGCACACGCCCTTTGGGTTTGGATAAAAACATAGCTCTAGGTGCTACTACAGTTGAGTTCTTTTGTGGCTGGATAATTTCAGTTTCTGTTTACCATACGGCGTCTGATCACACTGCCGCTGATCCCTGACCTCCCTGCAAAACGTCTAGGGAAAAGGAGAATTTCCCAATAAGTATCAATATGGTATCAAATTACTTTAGTAAGATCGTTTACAATAACAAACGCTAGACTTCTTAATGTGAGCAGAGGCACCTATCCAAAATGCGGTGTATTCTGTCAAATCAACATTTTAATGGATTGTGAAAGCCTCCCAGGATCCTGCAATCACAAGCCTAATTCAAAACAAACTAATAATAAAAAGAATCAGTGCCATCAAAGCACACATGTTTCCCATTTCCAGACATTCTCGGAGAAGTAGTGGAATCTTGTGGGGCCGTGCCTTGACTTAGCAAGCCGTTAAACTAGTTTTTCCCTTTGTCCAGCGCTCTGTAAAGAACTTCATAAAAAAGTAGGTACCGTTCCATAGGTAATAACAAGCAGGAAGCCGCATGGGCCGGGATGAGTTGGAGAACTCCGGAATCGACTGGGCAGCAAATGTAAATCTCACAGACAGGAATACCAAGCTGAGTGCCCATTAACCAACCCCCTCCCCCACAGAGAGCCACATTTCTCCCCCTTTTTTACATTTAGATGTTATTATTGTTCTATAATTGCGTTTCCTTCCCCGCAGCAAACCAGATTCTTTGAAGAGGGAAAAATGGAACACTTCTTTATTTTAAGCGGGCAGGTATTTTTTCAATAAACTCGGGTGTTGTCATTGTACACATAACATGTTTAACGTGAAAACAGGCCATAAATCACAGCCGTGATAACTGATTACTCTAAACTCCTTCTCTCTCTCCCTCATGCGCGTATGTTTGCTTCCAGTTTAACCATCTGAGACACTCAATCCCCATCCGCCAGCCCTGAATCTGCGTAGCTTTGTTGTTGTGGCGTTGAAAGTACATGCGCTTGTGTCCTCCTTAAATATCACATGGGATGGGGCAATTACACAAGTGCAGATTTGTCTTATATCAAAGGACTTTAGGTCGACGTTAACTCCATACATAGAGTTTAGGACAACTGGTTCTGTACTAGCATAGATTTTTTACTTCACGATCAAACCAATGTTTTTGTAAGTTGTAGCCTAATAACTAAAAGCTGGCATTAAAAATTATGGTCAGTTATGTGTACAAATCAGTCGTTGTAGTCTTAACTAAACTAAACTTATTTGAGTTTAAACGGGCCCTGAAGAGTTGTTCTTGTAAACAAACAAAGGTATATACAGCATGGACAGAATACATTAAAGATGCACAGAATGATGCTCACAATCATGGTATAATTTAGAGCAGAATAAACAATAATACAGTTTATGTTTGAGGATGTGGCTACTTTGTGATTGACAGAGGTAGCCATTTCCACGGCGTGGCCTTGAGTTTCTGTTCGGATCCAACATCGGACATCCTATCCAGGTCCACCCTCGCATCTTCTGGCTCCAAAGAATCCAAGATGGCAGTGGCCATAATGCCCCACTCCAAGGTTGGAAATGAGAGTGCACAAACCAATGGGTGATGACATTATATGTACATTTTTATATATATATATATATATATATATATAGGAAGAACAACAGCTGTTCATATATGTCCATTTATCCCAACGCTTTCATGAATTACTATTGAATGGCTCTTATGATTGACTTTATATATATTATATATCTATATATATATGTCATCACCCATTGGTTTGTGCACTCTCATTTTATATGTATATATATATATGGCTATTATAGCCTTTCCCTTTAAACTGGTAAGGCAAAACTGGCAAGTTTTGATGGATGGAATCTTGGCAGTGATTTCAAATATGCTTATGCTTCTTGAATGGAATGACTTGTAAATGACATGTAAAACCACACCATCACATTATCATTAATAAGCCAATTCAAAGGGGGTTACAAAATGCATTATGAGGCCATTCAGGATAATCTTGTTATTGGGTAGAAAGTCAATCATAAGAGCCATTCAGTAGTAATTCATGAAAGCGTCGGGATAAACGGACATATATGAACAGCTGTTGTTCTTCCTGCTTCTCACATTGCTGCTGTGTTTATCTTTGTCAGTCTGCTGTTTGGGATCTGATCAATAACACAAGACTGATGTGTCTCATGATTCATGACTACAGCCACTCTAATTCCTTTACACACACAAACCTTCATTAATGAGTTGTTATTGGAAGAAAGAGAGCCCTTGGTATCTGTTAAACACACACGGGTGCTCTTAATGAGCTCTCTCTCAGCGCACACAGTCGCCTCTCTGTCAGCTCTTGGGCACAGTCGTACCCCGAGGTTCAAACTAACCCACGCTCCCTATACATGGTGGAGGAGTGCCATTGTTAAACTGTTTGTGGTGAACACGTTCTTACAGCTGAAACAATTATCTCAACTGTGCCCTTGTCTCAACTGCAGCGCTCATGTTCCTTGAAGAAAAAAGAAAAAATCACCTGCTTTGACTTCAGGGACGTTATTCATCTATGCTGTTCAGTTTGAATGGGTCCCTGAGTCAGTTTGATTTTTGATGGATGGAGATGTCTGTGCTCTTGCAGGCCCTAATCCGGGCCCCAAGAGGCCCCTAGCCGCGTCCTTCATTCAATTCCGCCGACTGCCAACAGGAAATGAGGGCTTCAGGGGGCACTGGTGAGGAGACGGGAGGCTAAGTCACACGGAGGGGTACAGGCACACTGCACACCCAGAGCAGATGTTTCAAAGAAACAATCCAATGATAATATTCAATGGATCACTGATAGAAAACAACGCAGTTGCCAAGACAGGATTTTCTCTTTCCGTCTTGCAATTTCTTTCATTCACTGGCATAAATCAGTTTGTCTGAGCCCAAAAACGCAGCTCAAAATTTACAACAAGGAATTACTCAGTTCCTCAGAAGCCTTTTTAATTCAAAGAACACTTAAAAAGTTTGGGGGCTTTTGTCTTTGTGAGAGGGCAACCCCTCCCAAGCAGAGGCAGCCATTAGACGCTCCGGACATAATTAATCAAGGGAGAGCGGCGCAACACTGATCCACATCAAACACCCCCTATTTCCAGATATCTCCTCCAGATTTTCCACTAACACTTTCTAATCATAAATAATCACACACAAAAAAGACACTCAATTAGATTAGTCTCCAAAGTCCTGGCATTATGGGGGGAAAAAAGGCATTCCTCTGGTCCTTCGCTAACTATCAAGCTAAAGCGTAATTGCTCTCTGGTGACTTCATATCAGTTGCAAGCTCGGGGTTTAACTGGCCTTATTAGGGGATTTTCAGAGCTGCGTGGATCGAGTGTATTGAGTTTAGGCCCAGTCGTATGAAAGAGAAGATTGGGATCGTCCGTAGACATGTGTGTATGAAGATTAGATTGGCCCCTTGTTTTGATTATTGTGCGACATGTTGTGAAGTTATCGTCTGCAACATAATGATGTCTGGAGTTTGTGCCCGGAGTTTTCCATTAGTTAGTCAGGTTTTCATGTGGGGAAAGACGTGACTGACTAACAGCAACTCTGCTGGTGCCTACTGGGGGATTTTGCGATGCAGATCCATGCGATGTGTTATTCGACTCGCATGTTTAATGTGACTGACCAGTACACTGGTCGCCTTCTGCTTCTTCTCTACATGCATGAATGCCCCCGCTCCACCCATCATCGCTGCGTGGGCCCCTCACTCCGACTCCCATGCTTAAATTCAGCACTTCAAAAACAAAAAAATAACTCATAGCATAAAACACAACTGACAGATTTGATGCTTGAAATTAGACTTCATATATTGACCGAGAGCGAGACTGTCCTCCGAAGAAGAATGGCAGTGTCAGTCATTTCAGCAAGTGTCCCACAACAACACATGTTTACAATCAAGTGACAAAGACCTCTAGCAGTTGTAGGAAATATCCTGGGAACAAGACACTACTGTTTGTGTCCTGTTTCCGACCAACAGTTGGGTTTTTTTCTTTTTAGCCACGACCGCAATCGTCCCATAACCTTAGCTTCGTTAGTATCATTGTAAATGTGATGACAAGGGTTCCCTAACCGAGAAGACATTTTCACCCAAACATGACATTTTCCCAAAACCAAGTCAGGTTTGTGTCTAAATCAAACCAAACCGTAACCGTAGTGCTAAATCTGAGTTGCTTTTTAAGAGTTATTTGAAACAGTCATCGGAGAGCAATGACAAATGATGTTTATCTGTCGACAGAGGTGGCAGATCGGAAAACGGTGTCTGTGTGTCATTTTGTCATTTGATTTTTTGAAAGCTAAAGAGAAGGGTAGAGGAGTGTTTTAAATTCTTCTCCTTCTTATATCTGTCATTTTAAAATATGTAATTAAATTTTTTTCAAACACATTTTAACAGGGCTGCCCATAGGTTCATCCGGAAATAAGCAACAATAACCACCTTTTATTGTCATGCAAAATAATCACTATTACTAAGAAAAATGCTAAAAATCCACACGACAGGAGAAATGTAATGATCTGACCAACTGCTAGCTAATGCTAACCTTATCTCCTTGCAGTACCAGGGACCTGCACATTTATTATGCAATGACCAACTCTTTTTTTCAATCAGCTGAGAAAGCTGCTTCCAGCCAGGCTGAAGAGGCGAGCGATGGCCAGGAGGTAATGTTACTAGCTTAGGAGGAGGCAGTGTCAGCGAGGAAGCCACCGCCACCTGCGAGAAAGAGGATCATTGCGATAATAGCGAAGATGTTCCACATGTTTTTATGTAGGAGAAGAAGAGAGAGAGAGAGAGAGAGAGAGAGAGAGAGAGAGAGAGAGAGACAGAGAGAGAGAGAAAGAGAGCATGACCATGTGTTGATCTGAGTAAAGCAGTTTTTTGGAGGGCCTATTCACTGGACCTTTCCAGGGGCCATTACTGTGTCAATGTCAATAAATAAAAACCACAGTCAATCTTGAGTCTGACTGCTCCTATCCCCCCAAGGTTGTATCTCCAAACAATAAACCACTGTAATGTTATATTATCTGAATTTAGCTACATTAAAGCCCTGCTTTCCACATCTGACTGTATTACAGGACTAATATGCTGTATCCTTTTCTAATTCATTATCAGTATGCCTTTTGCTGCTCTCACGGAGAGCTGGAACACGCAGGAACTCCACAACATCATGTCGCAATCCAATCAGCGGTAATAGGAGTGATCGGGCTGGGTTTGGATGGGGTGCGGGAGTGTTGCTGGCTGGTAAAGGAATCAAGGAATCACTGCGCTGAGAAAGAAATTCCTTTCCCCCAAACCCCAGATTTTTGTTTCTTCCTATGCCAACTGAGATTACTGCACGAGGGTTTTTCTCCCTGCCTCGTCCCCCCGGTGAAAGAAATTGCATTGACCTTTTCTATCTATTGCTTCCATATGCGAGCAGTTATCTCTCTTGCAAATGGAAATGAGACCCAAAATTGCAACAAATGGGGCCATGCCACTGAATGCAGATGTTCTCTGCTCCTCGCCCAGAGTACACATGCCCGATCAAATTAACTTTAACCCCTCCGCCGACAGAACAGACATCTCTTTTACAAACCCGCCGCTCCAGCAATTTGTTTTGAGTCGAAGCCTGAGGAACAACTGTATGTCCACACGTGGTAAATAAGAAGTGATGGTATCAAACACCTGGACCAGGCGGGGCGCAGTGTTACCCCTGCTGGAGGGGGTCCCAGCGCCAGGCCTTCCCCTTCCCATGCACGGGCTCGGTTTGGCCTCCTGGTCAGCTCCCTCTGTCTTTGAGTTTCTCCCTCTCTGCTGGCTGTTTGACGGAGAACACCTGCTCGCGGGGTGATTCTTGGGGGTCGAGGGCTGAGAAGCTGCAGTGATGGAGGGATGAAAGAAACAGCGAGAGAGGGGTAGAGGGGGGAAGATTGTGGGAGGCTAACAGGTGCTTCCTCCACAGGACTCTGGGAAAAGGCGAAGCGCTGGTAATGTATGCAAATGGGAGCAGGCTCTCCGTGCCCATATCCCTTCATCAAGTCTCTCTATCTTGCTCTCCTTCCACTCCCCCCTCCGCCTGAGTAATAAGAAAGCCCTATAAAAGTGGCCTCGCAGATAATTTGCCAAATTGGTTAAATGTTGCTGAGAGCCCGGAGTGTTAATATGCATCCATTCAGAGCAGGCAGAGGTCAGAGAAGTCACTGGTGAGCAGGAACCAGACAGAAACAACAGCGCTCTGATGATCCCAGCCCACACAATGCCCTTTAGGGTTCCGTGACGTCTGAACACATTCAGCATCAAATATATTCACACTGGCTGTGTACCATAATTCTGAATGGTCTCGAAAACAATCGCTGGAGTCTGCGCTCTTCATCTCTCGGTCATTTTGTGTGTTTCTTTTTGCACTCATGCACACACATTTATATCTTCAGTAAAGCGATTCCTATTTTTCTTTCCTCCATGCCACCATCTGCTCTCCTTTAGGGACCCTGATTATGGCTAATGAGTGTTTCCAAGTCCAGTCCCTCATCTATCTCCACCAACCCCGAAAAACACAGAACACGTCCCTGCTATTTCTCCACCCGTGGCTCTTTTTTTTTTTTTCGCCTCCACACATCCATCTCTCTTCATCCCTCCCTCACAACACACAGCAGCAACGCCGCGGCTAAATCCGAGCCCATCATTTATACGGCTGTCAGCTTAATACACACAAATATTACATACATGTAGAAGGCATGCCGAATTGGAACATACAGGTGCTAACTTATTTGGCTGGGTCTGTTCCTGGTCCGGGCTAATGAGGAGCAGGTGAGTGGCTGTTGCTTTAATCAAGTGGAGAGTAGGCCGGGCACAGATTTGCAGCTTGTTGAAAGGCCAGTCGTACACATGGGCTTCATTACGGGGTTAGGGGAAAATCAGTCAGGAACAATTGTTTTCCCACTCTTGCAGCTATACTTGAATAGTTTTCTCTCTTTATGTCTCACACACACACACACACACACACACACACACACACAGGCCGACACACAGAACTGCACATGCTCAGAGAGATGATGGATTCGAATTTGTCTGCTTTGGAGACGGAAAAAATCCTCAAGCTGTCTGAAAACCAAATACAGGCCTGAGTCGGTGTGACATTAGTGAGGACAGAATGTCGTTAGCTTTTCCAGACAACACAGGGCCTGTGAAGTTGAGCAGAATGTGTTGCCAAATAATTATCCTCAAATTAAGAAGTTTTAATATTTTGGTAAGGTCTAACGGTTGTTATTACAGCAGCCCAATAATTGAATACGTTATGACATATTAAATGCATTGGTATCCACTTAAACAATGCTCATTTTTAAATTAGGATTGGACACATTTATCGTGCATTCTCATTTTTGATTCAATGTGAAATTAGTGAATATATGTATTTTTTTGCGTCATGGTAGACTATAACAGCTGTACAAAAATGTTACCAGCTTGATTTCCTGAAAACTGTGCAGACTGATTTATGGCAAGAGGAAAGAGAGGACTGACTAACTACCTTAGATGGAAAATCAATTCACGCACACATCTGCAAGTGCTGCACAGTGTCAGAGCAGGGTGATCAGATTCTTCTCCACTCATACTCTATCTGCTTTATTTGGTCCTTAGCAAGTGCTGGTGGAACCCAATGAAATCCCAATTTGAATGGCACTCTGGAACGCATACCACCACCACGGCCCAGCAGAACCCTTCAGTTCAGGCCCAAAACAGCATCAGACCAAATCTGCTGGACCCAGGTTTGTATCTGGAATTCTCACTCATAGATACCAGCCACTTAAATATGCTAATGTGCTCCTAAACATTTTTCATGTATTAATCCCTGAGAAATTAACTAAATGTAAAAAAAGATCTCACCATGTTAAGAAAGGGAGAAAAATATTCCTGGACCGAGACCGAACGCTCCGTCCAAATTTCATGGAAATCCATTCAGCACTCTTTGTGTACTCCTTCTGACGAACCAGCAGACCAACAAACAGACACGACTGAAAAAGAAATTCAAAGTGATCCTACAAGGAGGCAGTTTTTAGATTTGTTTTGGCAAGAAATGTAGCAGACCTTTTGTGTCCTTGCTGTGCTGGCACTTCACTAACTCGGTCATTATTTCTTGTTCGCCCGGCAGCAGTGTTATTAAAAGTACCCAAAAGTCGTACTTGAGTGGAAGTAAAGATGTTGTGTTAATATATTCCTTTGGTAATAGTCAACCATACGAACATTACTTACTGATAAAAAATGTAGTGAAGTATCAAAAGTACAAGTAGAAGTAAATTATACAGACATTTATGTCATGTATATTAACATGCATGTATTCCTAAGACCAACTATGGGTCATATCATGATCAGAATGAGTGTTGTATTTTTTGTCTGGTTGCTGATCAAACAAATGTATTAAAACATGTGCTACTTTGGCGCAGATGCAGCATGCAATCAAAATAGCAAAGTAACCAGCAACTGAAGTTATCAAATAAATGTAGTGGAGTAAAAAGAACAATATTTGCCTGGAAGTGGTGGTATAGAGTAGAAGAGAATGCAAGTACCCCAGTGAAGTAAAAGTACCTCAACGTTGTTAAAGAGATTGCACCTTGGCTTAATTTACTTAGTTATATTGCATCATTGCCCGGCAGCAGCCATGTGCACAAATCAAGGTGGTTTTCATTTTCTGAATAAATGATGCTGTAGAGCACCGCTTCCCCTTAATACAACAACTTAAAAGTATAAAGCTGAAGCGGATGTTTCCTTGTTTTAATTTATTCCTGTTCTCTTCGCAGTCTCAACGGGTGAATTCAGGGTTGGATCCGTCTGTGGTGCTGCTGAAGTGAAACAGGACTCGGATCGCCACCATAGTCATCAGATTTCAAATCCGACCGGTGGTGCTGTAGCTTTGAGTAATGCATTTAAAAGGAAATTTACTGCACAAAATATATTCAAACCGACTACGTGACAAATTCCGCGAGTGAGATTTGTCTCGCTATGAATCAAGCTTTGAGTGACTAAAGTGGGATAAACAAAAGGAAACAAATTATGTCGGTGGGCCACAAAGAGCTGTTTGTGATTTATGGACCACTGGGGAGGTATAAAAGCACATTCACACAAATTATTCTAACAATTCAGACAAATGAGCAAATAACTTCATGTTAGTCTTGACGGGAATATATGACTATTTTGGAGGGCTGCAGCGTGGAGCCCCCCTCATTTCCAGTTTAAATGGAGTGATTCTTAAGAATTATGACGTTAAGGGACTGCATGAAACTGAGGAGGCCTGTGTTTAAAAAGTTAACATCTGCATTTGATGAATAGCTTCAAATGTGTTCTAAATATGTCAAAGCTGAAAGTAAATAGTTACTTTAGTATTTGACAAATCAACATTTGATTCCCAATTTTGATTGTAGATTTATTAGATGTGGTCTGTGCTTATACTGGCGCTGGAAATCCGCAGGTACAAAACAACGTATCGAAAAAGTTGCTCTGTCAAGTCATTATATCTCTGAAACACGCCTTATTTGTAACGTTGCCTTGACAGAAACAGTAGCTGAATGTGTAATTCTTTAGTTTTGTTTATTTTTTCTGTTAAGAAAGCATATATTGAATCCACGGAGACGAAATCCATCCTCATCCGTCTTCTTTCTTCTCTCCGTGTGTGGATTCCTCAAAGACTTTCTTTTTTTTTTTTATCATCCCAACTCCCACAGACTCAGCAAGGCCACAGAGCTTTTACCCGAAGCTTTTACTCATGCAAACCAAATCGCTTTTCTGTTTACCTTAACAAACTCACTTCGCATTCAGCGTTTTTGAGTGTTTGTATTCACAGGAGGGATGTGCAGAGCAGTGCCGGCTTTCTGAGTCCAAACTGTAATGACTTCTCAGTACTTAGAAATAATATGCTTTACCCCGTAGCTGAACTTTTTCCGGTGAAATTTAGAAAGAAAAAAAAAAGAGTGTGTGAGAGAAAGAGAGCTGGACTGTGTGTTTATAACTTTGCATGCATGCGTGCATGCGCTGTGTGCGCCACCCTCAACAATCCCCGCATCCCGAAGTTGAAAAATTAAACCCGACCGAGCTCGGCATTTGCAAGACTTCCAGTGAACTTCGGAAGGTCATCTCCAAGTGAATGCAGGGCCCGCTTTAGCATAAAACTCGACGGCTGATCTATGACAAGGCTGCTTAATGTGTCGCTCCACTGACAGGCTCCCATCAGTCCTCATTAAGTCCAGCCATGTCAGCGGTGTCAACCGGAGTCTCTCACCATACACCAACACCCCTGCCATATGAAAGCAGGTGACAGGAGGAGTTACTGTCATAAAGGGGCGACTGTGAACTCGCACCAACCCCTCTGTCAGCCGCTACGACTGGAAAAATACCGTGTAAAGATGCAATAACAAGGAGTGTTTTGGCCGGTCATTGGCACAGAGCAGGGAACAATTAGGAGTGTATGTTTTTTTTCCTCGCAGAGGTCTTTCCTCGGAGGCAGGAGGCCGTTAAGTTGTTTCAGAGACACCCTGCACCTGTAGTGCTGCCCTGTGAAGCGGGGGCAGGCGTGGGAGTGTGAAAAGAACTTCTCTTTAACCTCTGAACCCTGCCCTTCACACCGTTTCAAAGTGCAAAATGGCAGAGGAAGACATGGCTTTGTGTTTGATGAAGAAAGCGCAGGAGAGCTAGAAAATGAAGGAAAAGCAGCAGTTAAGTTGATGCTTGTTAGCTGCGCCGGGAGAAACGTGATAGCTGTGTGACACGTTTAGCCTTTCAGTCAAGAGGGCCAGTTTTATTTGAATTTTTATGGATGCTTGAAGATGCACAAAAGGAGGAATACTGTCAAAATGAAACTGTAGACAACGTTTCTATAGCACTAGTTTTACTGACTGCTCTGTTGCATAGTCATCTTAGGCCAAATAGCATTCAGTAGGTGAAACACAGAGACGTGGAGCTGCACTCAGAATGTGCCTCTGTGTTGCCAGTAGGTGCAGCTGTAGTTTAAGCCAGCGAAAGAGACTGGCGGGAGGGAGGGTGATGTATGGTCTGAGTTAAGTTAGAGTTAATTGAGGGATAATGTTAACAGACCATGAAAATTTTTTGGAGAGCTGCACCATAAGGAGCCGAACCACTTGGCAACAGACATGTTAAGGGAGACACTGGGAATCATTTTCCCCTGGTCCCTCCACTGAGTCTCATCAGCTTTCCAAGGACTGAGAGAGAAAACAGACGCTGTTGTTTGATTAGTCATAGCGAGCATCGGCCCGAGCGTTTTCACTCGCAGAGGAGAGCAGCTGAATCCCGAGTCAAGCACACTGACCCTGTTAACTCTGAACAAATGTCTTTGTTTGTCATCGCTACTGCATCTGACATGGGATCTGCGTGTTATTGAAAGGCCCCAAATTAAGCTCATTTTCAAGTTGATACGTTTATTTCGAGGGTCTGCTAGAAAATGTCTTAATCTTCAAATGACATATTGTTTTTCTCAAACTGCTCCATGCGCCCTCCGTCTGTCTCTTTAAGGCCTGCCTTCAAAAAACGCACAGTCTGCTCTGATTGGTCGGCTCTCACTGGCGTTAGCAGGCCCCAGCGACCGTGTTTCCGCATTAGAGTTTTTCTCACACAGTCGTGTTGGGGCCATGACTGAGGGCAGTGACTGTATAGTTGTGACATCACAACCTTAAAGAAGTCCTAATGGCTTGTTTGAAGCTGTGGCCTGTGTTTATTTCGTCGCAAATTGAGCATTTTGATACAGTCACAGTATTCATATAGACCTGGTCCATAATCGAAAAAGACATTTAACGTCAGGATTTATAGATACAAATAGAAAGAACTTATGTAATCTTGGTGCATGTGTGTGTGCCAGGTGGATTTCTTTGAGACCATTAACCTCCCCAGAGTAGGAAGTTCCACCAGCAGGGTCTGCTAGTCGTCCACTTCCTGTGGGTAAGACCACTCTTCCTGTTTGGCTGGTGGCCCTCCTCCTACAGTCCTATATGATGCATAACGGACTGAGCAGCAGAGTGTCTGTATAGGCCCCTGTGTGTGTGTGTGTGTGTGTGTGTGTGTGTGTGTGTGTGTGTGTGTGTGTGTGTGTGTGTGTGTGTGCCTGCCATGCAGACCATAAAGCTGTCTTAACTTAAGCCGTGATTAATACACCCATCACTTTCTAAATGCTGCCTGCCTGTTCTCCAGTCTCGGCCTCCACAGAGCAGACCAATGTTTGCCTTTCCCATAGTGCCCTCCCTTTACGACAGCGCCGGGTCAGAGGGAGAAAAGAAGCATTCTTTAATTTGATAATTAGTCTGTGGACTCTTTGGGGTGAAAGAAAAGGATTGGCCTCATTAGCTGTAATTGTCTAATTGCCTTTCATCTAAATAGCATGTAATTTTCACTTCATGGATTATACAAATACCATAAATGCACCTCTGTGTTATTTGTGTATCTTGCAACTCACCTCTGAGCGAAAAAGCAAATCCTGCTGTCAGGGCCTGCTGGAGTGAGAGATGGCTGTGTTTAAATAGTGAGACGAGTGGAAGGATTGGAAAAATGGACTGAAGTGACAAATAAGACTGAACTGGAGAGTTTGATCTGCCACATTTCCTTCATTCGGTATTGCCATTTTTTATTTTTTTTATCCTCTAATGACATCCTCCATTTTACCGTGCACAGAAACAAAGGAGTGTTATGGATAGTGTACTTAATGTTTTTTTATTGATTTATGTTTTGGCCACCAGTTTCAGTTTTTTCAGCTTCATTTTTGAGGAAATCTGCTTTTCCTTCAGTTTGGCAGTTTGGCATAGTACCATGTTCCGTTGGAGAGGACGGCAATCATAGACATGGATGGGAGTTGCAGTTGATTTCCGGCTGATTTGTCTTTGCAGTGTGAAACAAAACACAGCACCATAGTTGATGATTTGTCCAAAATTGATCTGGAATCCAAAAGTGATTTGATTTAAGCTTCAGATTGTAAAATCAGTTTTGTCAACAGTGTACTTTTCAGGCTTTCACCTGCAGTTAGCAGGACACATAAAATAATATTAAGCTCTGTGATTCAGAGGTTCATGCCAGTCCATGCTGGAGAGAAGTCATATAACTACATTGTTACAAATATGTTCAGGACTGGAACTTCTGCTGTGTGGATGTCAGTGCCAAAGATACGTTATCTGGATCTAAGGGTAACGTCTGCCTTTAGCAAGGTTTTTATAGTCATCAAAATCTTTTCTTATTTCTCATGTAAAAGTGGACCAAATTATTTGAAAAAGCAAACATTAAAACATAAATCCAACCTCTGCTTTCTTTATCCAAGATGCAGGATAAGGCGAACTAGCTCTTCATTCAACGAACTTTCCATTTTCTCCATATGGATCATCAACCGGTGATGTGTTACCCCCAAATTCCACCAGATCCGTGTTCGGTCCAACTCTTCAGTTTTTGCTGGATGCTCGGCACTTCAGTTCAGCTGAATTCAGCACAGAGCAGACAGGATGTCATATACCGAAACAACATTAAATTATCCAGTTAATTTTTCAGAACACTCCATGTTGACGTCAGAACAAAAGTGTCAAAAAAGAGACAAATCCAAACAAGTCCAACATTCTAATTGTTCGCTTGGGAACACTGACCTTTTTTTCTGTTTGTTGTTGTCCTTATGATGCATAGATTTATAATGCCAATCACGTGTTATTCTGTAATTAGCACGATATCGTGTTTTTAGCCATCAAATGCGCTTAAAGGAGATAAGATATGTAAGGAGAAGATATTTTAATGAATTAGTATTTTTTAAGCTTTATTATTAACCTGGAATTTGGAGACAGTTTGTGGAGGGTTGCTCGTGCGTTCGCTCAGACATAAACAACTCAGCGTGCCGACCGTATGTGACCTCACTCCCTGAGTCCCACCTCTTTGTGTGTTACACCCCCATGAGGCATCATCCCTCACAAGAGGAACAGGCGCTGTAAGTGAGCAATCTTTCCCTTCATTCACACCCCTCTCCCCCCTCTAAACAGAAAACACACTTATCAATGCCGGGTCCACCTGCCAGTGCCGGCCTGTCCTTTGTGTAGATGTCTGCTTAAGCCTGGGATTCTGTTACCCTGCTCCCCAGGGAGTGTAAACACTGCTGTAGGCAGCCAAGCTACTGGTAGACTGCATGCTTGAACAGGATGACATACAGCCCGGTCCATGACAGGGGGGAGTACATCACTTATTATCTGTGCTGATATAGACAGTCCCTCAGCATCCGGGTTAGCTTTAGTTTCATTAGCTTGCCTTACTCAGAGAGTTTAGAGCTTTTAGAGAGCTTGTTCACGCAATCTTTCGGAAAAGTGGAAACAAGCTGTAGCTGATTTGAGGGGGGATGAGGAGGGACACCAAACCCCTTGTAAACAAAATCTAAATCAATAGGCAGACTGAGGTCCTAGTCAGACCCAGAATATATACAATGAATTATTGAGAAGTATAAGTTGCTGTTGGATTTGAGCAGTAAACTGTGACACACTTCCACCATAAAATATCATCCGCAGTAGGCGGTGTGTGACTTACACACTTCTTTGCAGGAGCGACATAGTAGTGTACAAGACTGATGTCACCATTCTCCCTACTACAAGCCCATACCATCAAAATGACTCTGGAGCTGTTATTTCATAGTTATAAATGACTCCACCAGCTGTTTGTGTGTTGCTCTGTTAGCTCAACTGCCACGAAGGTGATGGAAGCTGCCAGCGAGGATTGGCATCTGCCAGTTGCGGATCCATTTTTGGCTTAAGGGTTAGGTGTCAAACATTATACCAGCAAAGCAGCAGACCTATTATTAATCAAATATAAAAATTAAGTTGCAGCTTGCGATGTCGCTAGTCAGTGTAAGTGAACGCAGGGGAGAACTACCCTGGACTGAGACTGTGCTATCAAACACCGATATTTAAAGAGACTCTGGAGAGAAGCTGTTGGCTGAACGGACGGAACGTGAAGCCAAATCAACTTGACAGAAAGCTGAGAATTTGCATTTTCTCTGCCAATATATTTAAAAAATGATAATAATAATTCCCCGTGTAGAGACACATTCAGTATTTTCAAAGAAATCAACTCACCCTGAAGGACTGATGTGTTGCTCCGCTTGAGACGGATCTCGGATTAGCAGGCCCTCAATTCAGCCAGCCACTAAGTCTGCTCATGTAAATGTCATGTACGACAAGCTTTGAGGATCACTGTCATAAACAATAATGAATTATAGGGCACATGTCAGGACCTCATTAGTGGTTTGTGTTATTGGGTTGTTCTGTGATGTTGTGGTTAATTCTGTTTACACAGTTGTTGGAGTGCCGACTGATAAAGAACTCTGATGTAACTCAGTCGTCTTTCACGAGGCCGTGAGTCTCCTCTAAAGATGGAGACAAGCATCATCTTTGGCTTCACCTGCTCCACCAACTGTCAACTGTGATTGTAGGAAAGTATTCTGGGCTGCTTTCCTTAAATTAAATGGAATTATGTAATCACTGAGGGTCTCCAGCAGGAGTACATATGTAAGAAGTGTAATGACTTTTGCATGTCTGTATTAAGAGGCTCTCAATCTCAGAGGTCTGAATGGGAAATGCAGCCCATCTGCTGAACAAGGCAGCAGGGATAGAGATGATTGCATCACAGGATCATCCATTAGTGCTGTCATCTGGAATTCACCATGGGACCACAGTGCAGTGAGCCGCTCGGCTCAGAGCAGTTCATTTAGCAGCGCGCAGTGCTTACAGCAGCAACAGTCGATCCCAGGTCAGTGCTGGGGGGGAGGAGGCTGGCAGTCCTCTCTGAACAGCACAGCCGTCGTACTTTGACTGAAGCGCCTGTAACATCGTGACAAGAGGCGATTAATTACCGTTAACGTTTGTTCAGGCGTTCATGTCCCCCATCAAGATGAAATGTAATAACTCTGCTGATCCCTTAGCTTTTCCTTTAGTGTCGTCATCAGGTCGAAATTTCTTTTTCCAATGTCTTGGCTTAGGGACAAAAACTGATATTCCCATCAGCCTTAGCTGTACTGCACAACAAACTAAGACTGTGAACAACCAGTACACCTGCTTATCATCCGCATGTTCTTGCAGTTGTCGTGATCACGTCAGCATGAGCCACTTACATGGCTGCAGTCCCAGATAAAGATGGTGATTCAATGTGTGAGATAAGGCCATTGCATTCTCTGTACTGAGAGGCCGCAGATACTGATCCAGTACATCAAACCGGCATGTCACCAGTTATGATGAGAGCGCCAGATCTCATTAACAGAGAGAATTCGCGATGCAACAGTCAATCATTTAACATTGAGACCAAGTCTCCCTGCAAAATGTGATCTCATGAGGTGGTGGGCCTGCCACTTTTGGAAAGATTCTGCAAGTCATTCCAGGCATTTAAAGTGCATATCATTTCACAATGTCATTTTCTGAGTTTTGGGTGTGCAGGAAAGTCACCTTCATCATCATGGTAGCAAGAATCATGAAATGTTCACAGTTTTGTTTAGCCACCAAAAAGATCACGCAATAACTTCGGCATGTTATTTGCCAGTCGGCTACACATTCTTTGTCTTTTTAAAACAGACATATAAAAGTCATCATCATCGAGACATGGCCTAGCAGAATCATTTCACAATAACATGGTAAAATAATAATAAATAATAAATAATTTCCCAGTCTGGGATCAATAAATATAATAATAATAATAATTCTATTCTTAAACAACAAATATGAATTTAATGCTGTACACTTTCAGCTTCACGGCGTTGCAATTATCATTAACACTATGATTTTTATATTTTCTGTTATTTAAAAAGGCCCATTCCAGATGTCTTAATGATCGTTCTACATCTCTTCACCAAGTACACGTGTTACTGTCCAGCTCTATGTGTGTCACTTTTTAAGTGTTGTTGTTTCTGAATTCCATCATTTCATGTATTCTGCATACTGGCCAAAAAAAAATAAAAAAACGCAGCGAAATATATTCACTGCATTTCTTGTCAATGAATTCCTGCCTTTTGTCAGCTCGTGAGCAGTCAGCTGCTCGGCCTACTAACGAGGTTCTAGTGGCTGTTGACTTGAATAACAACATGTTAGTCGCCGAGTGGAGAGAAGAACAAAGACCTTCTCCTCGTTACTGCTGGTGCCTGATTGTTCTCAGCCTCGCTATGAAGACGGCTCCTAATATCATCTCATAATCTGCCACCCTCTCCTCCGCGTGCCCCCGCCGCCACTCGCTTTCATGTCTGACTGTCGTTCAAAGCCTAATCATTAATGTGATTTATTTCTCGCTGTGTATTATTTTGTTCCTCTAATTTGTTTGGGTTTTTCAGCATGGGTGTAAATCAGAATCAAAGCGATTGCCACTGCTTTTCCCTGTCACCTCTGTTAATGGCCTGTCTGCTGGAGGTTCGCAGTGAGAAGAAGCAGGCCTGCTGTCTACCTAAATCACCTCTCCATCCTCTCCCCTCATCATAAACACAAAGAGCCCATTGGCCACCAGCACAAACACCTTCTCTGACCGACCCCATAGCCATAAATCAGCAGCCCTGTGCAATCGCAGGGGCCGAAAAAGTGAAAAGTGGCAATGGAGCGGAGCGAAATACAATCATTAATCACCATTAAGTCCGGGAAAGTTTTAATACAGAAAGTGTAATATCTTGACACTTTTACCAACAATATGGTTTGACACTTTTTAAGATATAAATGGGAGCAAAAATCGCAGAAAACATGTATCCCGGAGATGAGATGAGGAGACCGAGTGAAACAATAGAGCGGGGATGATTGTCATCTGTCCATCATGTGAAGAAGGCGAGCGGCGCCTCACACGGCGTGATGTGTAATGCGATGGGACAGTGCTGTGACAGCGAGCTGTGACCTTCAGCTGCCTGCCTACTCCAACCCCACCTTCCGGGGTTGCGGCAGGGATGCCTATGCTGCTGATCAATGGGGGCATTGGCACTCATCATGTCAAATCCACTCCACGTCCATTTCCCATCCCTTTTGTCATCAGGCCTGCGCTTTCCTTCCGCTAGTCAATCACTCTGAGCCGTGATCCGAGCCGTTCACACAAGAAGTGGTGATGTTGCATAAATTCACCCTCATTTCTTATTTTATTCTTTATTTTTTTCTGCCTTACATGTAGTCTTCGGGTTTTAAAGCGGCTGTTTTTCATCATCTCAAAGCGCTCCACCAACTGTACGCACACACGCCGGCATGCGAGCGCGCACATAAAACGCCAGGAGAGAATTATACGCGGAGGCACATAGCCACAGCAGCCCTAAATGAGAATTTCGCCAAACAAACACAATCAGGCCCCTATTACATTTCTCTTTCATGATGCTGAAAGGAAATGCAAACGAGATTAGATAACACAAAGGCCACAAGGCTCATTTCTCTCCTGTGTCTGGAGATGGCTAAATGCTCTAATTCCCCTCTCCGCTCAGCTCCTCAGGCCAAGTCCCCCTTTTGTTGAACCCAAACCAACTGCATTAATGTAATGTAAAATTGCCTCTCACAGGGAACATTTTTTCTCCCTTTTTTTTTTCTAGCACTTTCTCCCCGTTCCCCAACCCCTCTTGTTTCTGTTAGACTCTAAATTAACTGAGCACAAACCACTCTCGCTTTAAGTGAGCATGGCATTGTTTTGAACCGTGCAATTACGGGGAGATCTGTCCGTCTGCCAGGGGTTTTGATTCATGGCGCTGCCTTGGCTGTTAGAACAATCGGAGGAGTCTGAACAGGATCTAATGGATAAGTTTGGACTGAGAACAGGCAGCGAGAGAAAAGGGGTGCTCAGCGTCACAGCTGCTTCACAACAGCAGCGATAAATGGCAGCTACATAACTTCCCTCAATCAGATCGGAGCAATCAGGGCTGTAAAAAGTTTCCCATATGTCGGCACGGCCGAGACGGTGGGGGACTGCGGAGGGGAGGCGAAAAAAGAAAGAGAGGGAGTGGGGCTCACTTTAAAACGGGCGAGAGAAGAGACGAGTGAGAGGCCGAATTTGAGAAAGGGAAGTGCCAGGGTTACAGCCAGGACACAGGCCACAGGGAGGTTAGTGTGTCTGGCTGCAATTAGCCAGTCACAGGAGAGATTGAGATGATGCTTCGGGGAGCTATTGGTCCTCAGTGATTATTCAGTCAGAAATGACTGATTCTGAAGGCAACGTGTGGCCGCGTCTGCTAGTTTACCAACACTTGTTTCCTCCCTACATACAGCCAATCAGCGAGTTCAAGGTCTGAAAACACTTCACACAGGAAGCGTTTCGCATCGACATAGTTTATTTGATTTTGATTTCCTCCCTCTTTTCGGATGAAACGAGGTTTGACATCAGTGACACGTTTCAAATCGCCGAGTACACAAACAGCGTTTAGCTTTGTAGCGCAATCTACCCCCGGCTTTTTTCATCTCGGTTTGCCAAACTCCATTTTGCAATTGGCGATTTTCAAAAGCAGGCCAGCAGTCCGCGTTAATGTGGGTTTTGCTCGGGAAATCTTATTAACTCCGCGCACTTTATGAGATGTGGTTACGATTGTTTAATTAAATAAGCATTAGGGGGTGTTTTCAAACTCGTAAAGAAGTTATTCCATTTCCTCCGCTTTCAACAACCGTCGAAAGTGGTGTGATAATTAAAAGCCTCTAAGTGTTTCATAACAGAGAGCACGCTTAATGCCCGACTCTCATTTCGCACAAACACACACACGGTTTATGGAGGATTAAAAAAACGGCCACGATGACATATTTGTGGGCTCGGAGCTGTTTTATCTAAACGTGCACCGATGTTACCAAAGTAAACTTCTTTCCGCTCAAAGTAAAATATGATACACGCCCGCCTCGTGAGTCTTTTTATTTATCTCTACGTACATTGTGGCACCGTGGCGAACGCAAAAAACACAGAGCAGAACTTTTAATATAAATCCTTCTGTGCGCTGGGTTTTGTCAGCCCCTCAGTGAGCCGCTGCTTATTTGTTTGTTATCGCAGCTGATGTGTAACGCGGTTAACAAAACACAACATCTGCAACTTGGCACACTGCAAGGAACCTTCAAAGCCTCAATCACGCCGCATCCGGGGATTACGTACATACACTGACTCACACACACACAAACGGGTCCTCAAGACTACATTTTGGAAGTCGCTGCAGAGTTGAACGTGAGTGCTAGTGCCGATGTTCTTGCTGGAACAGTAATAATTGGGGATGATCGCGCACTCTGCCGGGCCCGTGTGCTCTCCTCAGCTCCACTCAACATCTGACGGAGGCCGACCTGCAAAAAAGTTTGGAGCTCCAGATGTGGCTGAGGCTCTTCACCCCGGCGTGCTCTCCCACACTCGAAGTGTATCCTGCTCTTACCCAGGCGCACACGTGTCATTGCATACACACAAGTATATGCATGCGGAGAAGACACACAGACACTGCTCCCACACCCCCCCACATTTAGCGCACGCATACACACTCTCAAGCACTCACAAATAAAAAAACAAGAAATCAATGTAACCTGTAATTTTTACAGGGCTGATCTGAGTGTGTGTGACAGGCCAAATCCAATAGCTGCAGCCGGGCTGACAGGCCTGACATGAGTCTTGCCTTGCCGGCCCCTCAATTATGCATGGCCCAATGTTTCCCCGGATCTTAATTGAATCACACTGTCTCAAACTTGTTATTTCTAATTTGCTGCATTTGATTTCTGACATCAGCGCTGCCGTGTCATGAATTATGCAAACAGGAGGACCTTTAATTGTGAGTGTTATTAAAACAAAACTAATTGCGGATGATTAAAATGTGACTAGGAAGCAGGATGTTGGGGGCTTCACCCTGACATGGTTTTGCTACTACTGCCAAATAATGATTAGGTCTCACGGCTGTCTGAGCTGTTGTTGTTTTGTGGTTGGGGACTGTAACCTTGGGTGGAATATGTCGCATGGTTTAATGGAGGGACATGATTTAGTCTGTCGGTGGAGGTCTGCATGCTGCGCACACAGCTCCGTGGTGATATGATGTGTGATGATGACACACACAGCATATACTGGCATGTAGGAACACATACACATGAATATATCGACACAATAGTAGAAAAAAGAATTGGCCTAATTCATCACTTCAGCCGAATCACGCAACTTCTCTCACTTTTATTGATCATACCTCATGCATTCTGATTAGTTCTTCATCCAGAAAATTTTTGATTGTCCCCTAAATACATGGAAAATTGCTTTCAATATTGCCTCGAGGCTGACAATACACAGACATTGACATAAAATGAGAATTCATTCTGTTTAAGTGTGTTGTCAGGCAAAAGTAATAAGGCATTTGATTAGATACACGAAAGGAGCATAAAAGGAGAGTGAGTCAATATAGTGTATGTCTGTAACATACCTACGTGATTACCAAATAACAAGAATGTAAGTATAGCGTGTGTTAAAGGAGTGTGTTTCTTTCTTTTCTGGGCTGAGTAAAAGCCTTTTTGTTCCTTACTATAAAGTCCACTTGTTCTTTTAGCCCTTATTTATGCAGCTAAGAACAGTTGAGCAGAACACGATTACAAAATGAGATACCATGTAAAATAATTGCGCAATTATTCCAATAAAGTCAGAGGCATGCATGTGTAAGGTTGTAAGCAGTAAAATGAACCCTCCTGTTCTACTCATAAGAGATTTAACAATTGAATTGTGCCTGCAGGGCAACAGCTCAGCACCTGACTGAAGGTAGGGATCCTCACGGCTGTGTTCCATACGGGACGTTGGAGATGTCTGGAAGTCATTTCCACATGAGAGGAGGCGGGAGGGAGGGCACACTTTAGTTTCATGAATGTTCAATCAATTCAATAGGACAGCTTAACTTTCCCTTTTCCCTCTCAGAGCACATTTATAGGCCCACAGGCATTCGCAGGCTGCATTCAAAGGCTGACTGTGCCTCATACAAAAGCAGAGTAATTTCACTGTGGGGGGGATGGGGGGCAGCAACTGAAAGCTGCAGTTTAGGGGAAAAGTAAAGGAAAAAGGTGTATTTGGTGCTGAAACAAATGTGATCACACGTCATTGTGTTATGTGTGCTACATGCTTAAATTCATCTGAAGCTGGGTTTCTAAATCTGTCAGTTAAGATTTCGTACACACGCTTGTGTTTCCCAGATGATAAAGCCCTCTGAGTTTTGCTTGTGTGGTGAATGTATTCAGCTTGCCCATTACCTTTATTCATGACTTAACCTATTGACATTCCCATCAGCCTCAACTGGTATTTCTATGTTATACCAAATGTTAGCATGCTAACAATCCAAACACTCCAAACAGCTAAACATTAGCATGTTAACAGTCACGGTGATGTGTTAGCATGCAATGCAAATGTTTCCTCCATCTAAATTATATACAAAGTGAATGCAAATAGACGCCAATTTATGTATATTCAAGCTATGAGCGTCGTGCGTCATTCACGTATTGGTCGGGTTAAAAATACGGAATCTTCGCTGAGAAATGTGAATGTCTCGTAGTGCTATGTGTGGTGAGCCAGGCGGAGCAGGAGCTGCTCAGAGCTATGCAGATTTGGAGGGAAGAGTTGACTGCAGAGCCCAATCTTCTGGAGGAATAAACACCCAGAGTCTCTGCAGATTCTGCTTTGATCCGGTGGTTAATTATTAGCCGGAGAGCTCAAAGATTACTTGTAAACTTTTTGGATAAAAAACTGATTCGTCCTCACTTCCTGCTTATCAACCTGACTCCAGCAGCAATCCGAGGAGGGTGTTTATGAACGGTGTGGACTGCCGACGAGAGCTAAAGAGGAAATGTTTATTATTTTATTAACGTACAGAGGAGAGGGGAGAAAGAAGAGAGAGAACTGGAGTCTCCGGTGAGTGTCTAGATGTGTGCCATTGCATGCTAGCTTACGGCTAATGTACAGCAAAGTGTCCTGGCTGAATTAACACTTGCACATAAAATAGCAAACACAAATGATTCCATCACGGATGTAAACACACCATTAGTTTCAGGTCACTATTCACTACAATTGCATTTTGCCAATGGATCCAATTAAAACACCACACACCGGACCTTTAATTCACTCTATATCAGGACATCATGATTATGTTTTCTTGGCATGTTTCCCTGCCTTACTCTCACATTCCATCTTGTGATTTGCTCAAAATGTCATTTACTCTGATAAAACAAACAGCTCGTACAGCTTCCATTAGGGGGAAGACTGTGTACACCACACTTTAGATGACACAGCACTGGCCTCAAACTAATGCTATCGAGCACTGAACATTTGGTAAAATGCTCTACTCCAACCTAACACAATCATCTATAACTAGCCCAGGTCCAGGAGATGAGGCAGGGAATATATACATTTCCTTGAACTCCCAAACCCTACCTGTCAGATGCTTGTGTCTCAGCCGGGCCCTAAAAAGCTTTATTCCCATTATGTATGCATGCTAAGCAGTGGGTGACGTGACCTGCCAATTCAAAAAGTCTATCTTTGCATAAAGTCTATGTCAATAAGGTGCCTTGGTGGTTGGCTTTTCTGTCTATATGATAAAGTAGCTAAGTATATTTTGCCTGTGCCTTCAGCATGGCTGCAGAACCTTGTCTGTGGAGATGACAATTAGAGTCACTTTCCACCCGGGTTAGGCCAGACAGGCCCTGTCAACCAGCAGGAAAAGAGAATGGAGGGAGACAGAGAGTAATATGTGTACCACTCTGATTCCGCTTCACCTCGTGATCCTTGCACTGACCACCGCAGGGAGTGGAGGCTGCTGATGCGGGGAGGAGGGAGGGAAAGTAGAGGCAAATACACCTCAGCAGTTACTGTGGATCTATTTCTAGTTTTAAAATGGTTATGAGCTGTCAGTGAGTCATTCTTATATTTACCATGTTCTCATATCGGCTTTCATGGACCCTCAGTGTTCACCGACCAATAAAAGTGCCAAAGGAATCATTTCTGAGATTGTAAAGACGCATAATATATGATACAATAGAAAATGATCCGGTGCGGTGTGTGTATGAGACACGCGGAGCGCACCGTGATGCACACTGTGTAAATTAAACATCCAATGGGAAAAGGGGCCTCACTGTGTTTTATTGCCACGCAGTCCAGCCAAGCTGCCATTACAGTTGATGTGCGAGAGACGAGGCAATGATCTCAGATCAGCTTTTGAATCCGACTCACTCTCAGCCCCAATGTCTTCCTAACAAATCTAAAGTAGAGCAGGCTGTCAAACGTTTTGGCACAGCAGTGCAACTGTCAGGTTGGAGTGTGTAAGAGATGTGCTGCATGCCTCTGTGTTGCAACTTCCCCCTGAAAGGATTAATAATTTACATGGGATTACTCTGAAATTCCACCATTTGCCACAAACCTGTGTAGCATTGATTTGTTGAACTGTCATAATGGCACATCACTCAAAGTAAACAACCATCGCCTCACCACGAGCCGAAGCTAAATGTCTCTCTCTCTGAGAGAGGGAAGATGGAGGTGGGGAGGGGAGGGCTTCGCTCCTTTCTCGTGGTTTCCTATCGAGTGGCTCTCCCCAAACCGAGAGAGGGAGAGAGGGAGAGAGAGAGAGAGAGAGGGAAAGAAAGAGGGAGCTGTAATTGCTGTCAGTCTCTCCTGAGCACAGCCTTAAAGGCAGCTGCTGTTTCACAGCTGAGGAGTGAAAGGAGTTCGGGCTGTGTGGCTTCCCCTCCAGGCCTCTGGAGGATTTGGTGAGTTCTCTCCCCCTTCTTGTTTACCTCTCATTGTCAACAGCGGCACGCAGATTTTTGGGTGCAGGGGAATCAGAGGGCTAAGAGCCTATCACGCTCAGAAACAGAGGCACAGGTAATTGAAATGATTATCCTCAACATGCCAGCTATGATTTGGAGGGTTTTCAGGTGGTGAAAGTTTTCCCCTCCAAAAGATTGCACACAAATATCAAAACAACAAAAGGCTTCCCCCGAAAAACATCAATGCGCGGATTTTGACATGTCGGTGTTTACTCCAGACGCCTTGTCAACCGCTTTGGCAGATATATATTCATCCAAGCTCCTCCACTTTGCCGTAAAGCAGCCTCTAACCTGACAGACTGTAACGTCATTTTATGTGCATTTAGAGCTCGTGCCCCACATACGAGGTCTTAGCTGGCCCAATCCCCTGACTCCACCCTGCTGGGAACAGCGGTATCAACAGCGATTGCAATAAATAAACGCATGCGTTTATGCGCTGATGTGTTCGCCTTAAAATATGTTGCACTTCAACACAACACACCTTCGTTCACACGTGCACATATGCACATATTTACGGTTGTTAATTGCAAAAGAGCACAGTCACATTCTCTCCTCCACTTTCTGGCCGACTTAATCCCTCCTTATAGGCAAACATTAGAATTCGCTTTAAGTGTTGCCCGCAGAGGTCAAATCCCCTCTTAGGGTGAAAAGCTGCAGGAAATTGCCTGCATTAGGGAGATGTATTGGTGTGAAAAGATCCCATGACATGCTGCTGAACAGGTCAGCTCTCTGCTATTTGTTCCTCCCCGCATTCCTTCTTTCTCCCCGACTCTGTATCCGTTTCAGAGCGAGCAGCAATACAATTGCCTAATTAGTCTGTTTACATGAATCCAGTCTTTATTGATCAGGGACATTTTCAGTTTCTCTGTAGGTCTCAGATCAGTTATTGTCTGAGGTCTTTGGTTAATGGATTTATGCTGACTTGACTTGAGTTATGCTACTTGTACTCATGTTGTAGTATGTTACTGCAGATAATGGTTTGTCTGACGAAACAGTGGTCCAGTTTTGTCATTTTTTTCTTGCTAATAACGTGCCGACTGCAGCTTTATCATCTTGTTTAGCTGACATAAGTTAGATTTAAGATTCAACTCATCTGTTCCCATTTCTTTTCACTCTCCTCAGACTCCCCTCAATCAATCCATTTCATCATCAGCTAGATTTTTTGTTTGTTTCTTGTCTTTTTTTTTCATTTTTTTTTTCATATTACACATATAACTTGTATCATCATATCTGATTGACCAATTCATGGTTGAATACTTGCACTGTAATAATAATAGTTTCTGTTTTGTGGCATAGAGCAATATGCATGATCCCTGGAATCCAATGTATAATGCAGTGTAGTACACTGTAGCTGCTAAACGGTGACAGTATCTGTGACATGTATTATTCAATGTACCAAATGTGTTTACATTCATCTCTGCAGAGACGTCTTGCTCCTTATTGTAACAGGGTGCCTCTGAAGTGCTCATGATAAGTGCATTTGGACTAAAATAAAATAAAATATCTATTGCTTTTTAAACAGCTAGAAGTGTAAGCCCTCTAATATAACAGTGTAAAACATCTTCAGTAATGTGACAGAAGCTTGCTCAGACCACACCCATCTTTGAACTTGGCCTTGTTTTTTTTTTTTACCTCAACTACACAAATGCAAAGTTTTGTGACCGCTTCTTCAATGTTTCTGACGGCATTCTGCCAAATGCTTTTTAGGCAAGTCTTGCCACTCATCTTGCCATCTTGGCAAGTTATTTCAGGCTAACAAGGCCAGGTCCCTATTTAAATGAATGGGGAGAGAACCCAAACTTCACTTTTAATGGTCACAGGACAATTGCACAAATCTGATTAAAAAAAACGCTTACAAATTTGGCGACTTTCCCGACAATATTTACTTCTACTGTTTCACAACACCAACTGCTTTTAAAGCTCATCTCACCGGAGCACTTGAACAAATGCAAGTTTAGTGTTTGGCGTCTGAATAGCCTGTCTTGGTGATCTTGTACATGAGTGAAATCCACCTCTGTCGTGCTTATTAGAGGCGTGTGCAGGATTGGTTTAAAACTGTTTTGAATCTCAACTGTGCACTCACATCAGTGCAACAACTGGCTGATATCGTTCCCAGTTCAGCTGTGATAAAGTGTGCAATCAACTTTTTTGGACACACACACACACACACACCACACACACACATACACACACACACACACACACACACACAATGACAATCATGCTGGATTAGGACACTTTGTTTCTGGTCTGCCTGCTGTTTGTTTTAAGCTTTTGGTGTTAGTGAAGCGAGCATCATTCTGCTGAACCCAATATTTATCCAGGAATTATCCAACAACCCCCCCACACACACACACACAGATCTGTGCAACATGCATATGGATGTTTTAAATGGATGGTTTATACTATTTGAAATCAAACAAACTTTGCATTTGGATATCATTTTTCAAAAAAGCCAGCTGAAATTGCGGGATAAACAGAGAGTTCGTTTGGTTTCCTGTAACGAGATGCAGCAGGACACTGTTGGATATTGCGCTCGACGTGCTCTTTGTTTTGATGTATTGAATAACATACAGATTGATTTCTCTTTGCATAACAAACCAGCATGGGCTGTGATGTGGTTAATCAAAATCGAATCTGAATCAGCTTTACTAAACAGGGTGAATTGGAGCCCTTTACTACGTCTGGCGGATCCAAAAACAGCAGCCCTGAAATATTTCGTCCATCTATAGCAAAAAAAGAAAAAAAAAAACTCACAGCCTCAGATGTTAATCAACACGTCTGAATTAGTTTTGAAAGTTGGTGAGTTTTTAAGCAGCCTCTGGGACTTCCCGTCAATAAACTACAAACTCATTTTATTTTCTCTTTCAAAGTCCCATAAAGGGTACTTCCCCTCCAATGCTGCAACGTTTTACTTTGAAATGCCTTCACTTTGATAAGAAATAAATTAACGCTTTGGAGAGAGGCAGTGATAGCAGGATGTGACGGGCTCCTCTGCTTCCATCTGATACATATTCTAATTGCTGAGTGCTGACCCCTACTCCCACTGATGAGCAGCCGGAGAGATTTTGACCTTGTGGTGTGTGTGAATCGATGGGAAGTTGATAAAGCCAAGTTCATTGCTGCCTAACATAAAACAAAGCTGATTTGTTTACCTAGCTAAGCCCGCGCGTGTCAATCCCATTACGGAATGATTTATAGACCAGCACCCAATGAAATTGTTTAAAGCAGATTAGGTAGAGCCAACCATCACCACTAATATGACAAGCTGATATGCTGTGACAGGTAACCAAGCAAACAAGTTCCTGAAATTCAGATTGAATTAGAATCCTAATAATCCTACAGGGAGCGGTAAATTTAATCAGGAGAGGAGAGGAGGAAGAGAGGGAAGGAGGGAAGAGGCGAAGGACGCCGGTTTCTTCAGCCACCTCTTTTGTGATTTACTTGTCAGGACGCATCACTCAGCTCGCGTGAAAAGGGAGAAAGAAAGTGAGAAGAAAGCGAGAGAGATTAAGAAAGGGAGAGCTGTCTCCATACTAATACATGGCCAATAATTTCTGCTTTGATAAAAGAGATAGTCTTTTTGATAAATGCCCAAATTTCCATCCTTTTGCTGCCTCTCTGCGCACCGCTCCGTATCTTTATCCATCTTTGTGTCTGTGGACTGTGTTTCATAAATTAATTCAGTTAAAAATTGTATTATAATATCACATATCCCCTGAGAAAATATTTGTTTTTAGCATTATACAATATGCATGGGGTGTATTGTGTTACGTATGACTGCGGTGCCACAAATAGAAATATTAATGTAATTTAATGTGCAAAGACTCCACGAAAGGATACATGGAGCCAATGTCCCTCTCAGAATGATAAAAGACTCCCTTAATGGTATGGATATTGTGTTCCAATAAAATCTAGTTTAAGGTCATAGTACAACTGGAACATCAAGTATTTAAAACTGGAAAAGTAATCAGAGGATGTAGTTTAAACCCCACTAATATCTCTGAGAGTTTCTACATATTCATCATTTGTCTGCTCTGCCCCTTCTCTCCGCACACAGTGTCTTGTTTATTTGAAAATAATGAGAACAAAATGAGGAATAATACTTCTTTTCCTGGACACATTAAACTGATTGTATCTAAATTACGGTATTAATGTTTAACTAAAGTGTATTGTTTGGACATTTGAATATGCATGATAATCATTACATTTTCGAGGACAGAACATTTTCCCCCAGATCTGGCTGCACACATACATTATGCATGTTTAATATATCCTCTCCTCACAGAGCACAATTAGGAGAAGAAGGAAAAAAAAACTTTTGATAGATATTATTCTGTGAGTTGAATATTAGTCGGGGATGCGAGCAAATGAATCTGCTGCATTTGTGCATCCTGTGGCTTTTATTTGTGTTTTAATGCAAAAAAAATAAATACAATAAAAATACATGGGGAAAAAAAGGGGGCAAATCACGGCAAAGTGAGACGAGCTTAGTTGTAGACTTTTCATATTTCCCCCTCCAAAAAAAAAAATAAAAATCTTGCGGAGACAGAAGCGGCGCCGCTCGGCCTCTTTGGAATACTAAATGAGTGCGCTTCCGTCGCGTGTGCACATCACAGACACAAACTGTTATCAAAACTTTCCCTTATATCCCTTCCACATTCATTTGATTAAACTTCCTTCCATAAATGTCAGCATTCTTCCTCCCTGTGATGAAGGGACATGGAGTGGAGGGGGGGGATGAGGGGATGAGAGGAAGACAGAAAGTTTCAGACGGGGACCTAATTAGGGGAGCGCGCAGCCCGGTTCTCTCCCCCCCTGCTCCTAATGAGCGGGTTTGTTATGGCGCGGCGCGAGCGACGTGTGTCACGGCGAGGCCGGAGTAGAAGAGTATTAGAGCGCGGCGCGGCCGACACGCAGATCCCCTGCGCGGTGTGATTCTACACCTGCAAATCCCCAACACATTGAAACCAGGCCTCGTTTGATGTGCTATTCTTTTCATGTTGAGAAACGGGAGGGACCCGAGGAGTAGGGACCTAGTTGAAAAGAGGCAGGAGGGGGGGCTTGGGAGGAGTGCCGGGGTCTATTAGACGTTTTAATAATGTTAATTAATGAATAATAGGGTTTGTAATGAGCTACCGGCTGCATTTTATTCATGTGATTATCTCAGCCGCTCTCTAATTCTCTCTATGAGCACTGTCAAGGGAAGACGGCGATCAAGTGAAGCACAAACAGACACACATAACTTAGTTCCACACACACACACACACACAAGCAACACGCAAAGTTGCGCATGAAGTGGAGGCACACCAAAGAGTTCAGACAGGAATCCACCGCGCAGAGGAAAAAGAGAGGATTGGTACAGATTAGGTCGCAGTTAGTGGCTCGGTCAAGCAGTGTTTAAAGTCGTGGAGTAACCCAGCGTGGCCCCCCGATGACTTATAGACCTCCTTCACAGGAAATGAGAGCGTTATCAGCCACCAATTAGGCCAAGAGGCTGATTTACACACACACACACACACACACACCAGTGCACACAGAGGTAGACAAATGCACATAGGCGCTCTCACACACACATACACACACATGATTTATAGGAGTTAAACAGGTGGGTCTGTCTGTGTCTCTCCTCCCTGTGGTGTGAGAGTCGTCCACGTCCAGAGTGAAGGAAGGAGCCTGGTGAGCATGTGGATCGACACTCTCTCCCCGACTCTTTAATCTTTCTTTTCTCCTCGTGGCTGTCATCTGCTTCATCCCTCAGCCGGAGCGGCTGAAGAGGCACAGAGCAGCCACTAGTGGGCCTCAGAAAGACGTCCTCACTCCTCCCACCGTCTCTCCACCACCACCGTCCCCCCTGACTAACCCCTCCCTCCGTCTCTCTCTGGTAACGCTTGCTGGAAGGTGCAGAAGGGCCCGTTGCCAGAGACAATTCAATCAAAACGCCGGTGGACGAGTGCCAGTAATTAGAGAGATTTTCAAAAACACAACAATGGGTTTAGATTGAATCAGTATTTATTGATTCGCCGGTTCATTTGTAATGAGAACTTATTCAGAGGCAAGTCAGAAAGGCTTCCTCTGAAAGCGTGAATGAATCTGAGAGAATAAACCAGAAGTTTAAAAAAAAAAGGTACAAAATAAAAAAAAAATGTATATGATCTAAAAACTTTGACATTGACATTTGACACACACACTGAAAAAAACGTGCTGCACACTCACACCTGACACTTTCCCTGCTAGTCCAATTCCAAACCATTTCCAACCCATCTCCCTTCACTTTCTATTGATTCTAAAATCAATAGCGGCTCCACCAGAGCTGTCTGTGTGAAACACCGTTACGCAGAACTGGCTTCTTTTTTTTCTTTTTTCTTTTTTTTTTGCTTTTGAGGAAAGATTTTCAAACTGGGGGCCGAATCTCCGCGCTTGAAGCTATATAATGATGGAAATAAATTAATGAGGTCAGTCTGGCAACATTATCTGCAGTGACTACGACAAGAGGCCGAGTGTGAACTGAAAGCAATCACCCGGCTCTTCCTTCGGAAACCTGAAAGATTCCCAAAAGCTGGCTCCATCTGTCCGCTCTGCGGTTGTAATGAAGTTATCAGTGGGTGTTGGACTTCTATAAACCCCCATCCAGGTCTGTAAAGATTCTCATTAAGCCCATCCTCATTGTCGGCTGCAACACAAAGTCGGCCAACATTGTTCCCTTCCTTTCTTCCTCTGCTACTCTGTCCCTCTCTCCTCTTCCGGGGAGCGGGAGAACAAAAGGCAGCCCCGGTCCCAATCAGCGCCTCGCGAAGGGGGGATCCCACTCAGGTCTTAATCAGTGCTCTGCTTAATAGAGCAACACTTCCCAAATATTATTAACCTCATCTGTCTGCATTAGGCCCTAATGGCCTCCCTCTCTGTGTATTGTCTTTGCAGCAGCTGGTAATGTACATATATATTAATCCACTCTCTCTTCTCCTCCACCGCGAGATTGCGCGGCGCTCTCAGAACAAACGGTGCCCTTCAGAGAGCGAGGCAGACACAGGTTAGGAAGCCACTAATTAAATGTCAGACTTGACAGATTAAAATTATGAAATTTAAAATCTGCAAGTGGCTCTTTGTCATTGTCAAATTAAAGGGGTGCACTGTGTGATGAAGGGGAAGGGGACGGTGAGCTCTAATGGATTGAAAGGGAATGTGCTTTAGCAGCAAGCGGCTCTCAGTGAATAAAGATTTCGCCGTTCCTGCCTTTAGGTAGCACGGCTGCATGTTGAATTCCTCCATATTCTCCCAAGTCTGGAGGGTCGAGAGGTCACCCCGATGCTGCCGAGGCCCATCCTGACCACTTCATTTAGATTTTTCATTCCTCTGGCAACACAAATACCTGGCCGCGAAAGCAACGCTCCGGGAAAGCTATTCCACCTTTGGCTCTCCGTATCTCCGCGTTAAGCGAGACCTAGGAAGACATCAGCGGTTATCTCCTTCGTGGCCCATCAAATCACGGAGTTTGGTGAAGAAACAGCCAAGATGAGCCGCTTTCCTGGAAATTTTGCTTTAAAAAAAGTAACGTGGCTTTGGTTTGTGGGAGGCGATGCATCTCGTAATACAAACATTCATTTCAAAAAACAATTTATAGAGACGAACAATTGTCCTTTTAAACCGTCTTTAAGATGCAGCAGATTTGTTCAAAGCAATAATTACGTAGATCCTTTCTATAAGTGTGCTGTAACCGCCTACACACAGACAAAGTGCACCTCACAGGGGTTGAGCTAGCGTGCTGTTATCCCTGCAATTATGATCTGCTCATCAATATGTTCGCTGTATTCAGATGTTGTTTTATGGATTTGCTGTAACCTGTCTCCTCCACAGTGGAGCCCACGACAGGATCAGGCAGGAGTATTTCTGGATATTACCTAGAAACACTGATGATCTGACGGCAAATTAGAGCCGTTCCTTTACTCTCATCTAACGATCAGGGTTCAAAGCATCCACGGCGTCCACCAGGTCCAGACGCGCTTGGCCCCGGCGAGGTCGAGGACACGCGCCGCAATAAAACTCGGTGTGAAGCGTGGGCAGCAAACACCCAACAAGGATCAAAACACCGGCAGCATGAGAAGTGACAAGATCCAATTAAATTTAATTACTCGAGCTGTAGTTTCATTTTAACTGACAATTTTGATTAAAGTGGCTCGGCACACTTAAAGCTAAAAGCAGAGGCCAAATTGTATCAGAGTAACCGTATTAATGTACGTGGAACCTTGACTAGCTAATTGGGTTTAATTAAAGCAGGGTCAAGAGGAACGCAACAGGTTCAATCAGACAGAGGAGCAGGTCACAGACACAGCTCAGTTCTGGCACGAGCGTGTGTGTGTGTGTGTGTGTGTGGTGTGTGTGCGTGTGTGTTGTGTGTGTGCACGTGCATCTGGAAACCACAGTGACTCGTGTCCACTGCACAGCTCACAATTTATTGAAGTTATACACCGTGTTTATTGTTTTTGTTTCCTCTCTTCTCTTTATCTTTCTTCTGCTCTGGCCATTAGATGATGGCTAATATGTGATGATCATGTTTGTTGTTGTGATTAAACTGTATTGTATGTGGTTATCACATACATCAGTGTAGAAAAATACTGATAATATAAACAACATTTCCAAAATGTCTCCAATCTCACCTTCATGTCGGGCTACAGAGAAAAGAAGAAACATGGCGGGTCAACATTTCATGGAAGCAGTCCTGCTGACTCTGTAGATATAAAAGCTCCATTATAAGATAATGAAAACACAGCTATTCTTAGTTTCAGGTGATTATACACTAATGGAAACATAACGCGATAAATATTATAGTCCAGTAGATCCTAAATAGCTCCTACACGTAATTTTAGTTGTGTTTCATGTTAAATGTGGTTGTTGCCTTTATATCTAGATTAAAATGGTTCATCGTGTACTCGAGGTCTATTTCACTGCACCTATAAAACACATCAGATTAAATGGTCATACCACATGTACACGCTGTGTCATACAAAGCGGCCATAATTGTGTAAAATACACCCCAGAGCAATACTAGCACCGGACAGATCCAAACTTGTGTTTTTGTAGCTCTGCTCTGAACAAGAATTTCGATATTAAGTCCTATCCGGATTGTCTCCAGACCCCAGACTGGAGACAGATTGCTGTTCACAACTCTGAATCTCAAGTATGTCTCCAGTGAGCATTTGTGATCGCATTTCCTTTCCCCACTAATTTGATTTATTCTGTAGGGAAACTATAGCCACCATTAAAATGAAAAAACACACATTTGTTATCAACCACATGCCAAAGAACAGGACTTTAGTGGTTGTTACTCTACAAGTATTACAGCTGTTCTGAGTAGGTTTTCATGTGCAGCGCTGGTTAGGTTGTATGCGATTACATGACCTCCTGTCAGTGAAGGGATCTCAGTGTGTCCTGTTTTTCAGTTTACATTCACGTATATACTCTAAAAGACCTTCAGTGCCTTTGTAAATATTATAGTAATAAAAAGTTATACCTATGTAGTCATACCAACTTATACTGTCTCAATAAAATCTATGAATATCACATGCCTTTTGTAGTTGAATGAATCAACTGCTCCCACAGAACAAAACTTCTGAACAAGTTCACCTTATAAATAAAGCACTTTGGACGATCTTCACTGCGGGGAAAGGGGTAGCTGTAGGGGACTAAATCAAAATGAAAATCTAAACTTGAGAATGAAAATGTATTTACACAACTTTATAATTCTCTACGTGTGTGCAATTTGAGTAAAAAGTGAAATAAAAATGCAAGATCCGATTTGCATGTTTTGCATGAAGTGTTATACGAATAAAGTTGAATTCAGTTGAATAAAGTAGGTCAGTCATCTAAAAGCAGGCGTGTCTACAAACACGTTTTACATGAGCGAGTGAGTAAGTGAGAGAATAACTGAACCCGTTATTACCTCACCAAGGGGGGCGTTTGACTCAATGTATCAACGCACCCATATCTGTGGCTTAACACACAAAATCACGCACAAAATCTATCATATCATATCATATCATATCATATCATATCATATCATAAACTCTACCGCTGACTACTCCAGTAACGAATTGGCCACATTTTGGCACCTTGACCAGACTCAGTCCAGCCGTATAGAAGGTTTTGACGTAGCTTTTCTTTTATTATAAGAGGCGCTGTAGAGCTCACCAGTAGACTGTAGCACAAGAAAACACATTCTGAAGATGATGCAAGACGTTTCAACCTCGCTGTTTCAATAATGGCATAAGATTATGGTTCAAACGCCATCAAATATTCTACTATAGAGTCATGTAACTGGTGTGGACTGAGAACTGCACCACTGTAAAATCCTGAGAGGCAAATAAAACTCCAAAGCAAAAATGTTCTTTTTCTGCTCATCATATGCCTTGAGCATCTCAAATGAAAAATGACACTGAAGATATTAACATACTCAGTACTGGTTTTCATCCCTATTGTTAAGAGACACAGGTGGCAGCCCTGGCATCTCTACGGTTTTTGTTGTCAGACTTAGTAAATCAGGATGCCAGGTGATGATGAAGGCCTCTACCTCCAAAACCATGCTTATAATAGTCAGAACAATATAATAACTAATTATATATGTGTAGATTCACAAATGTATACAGTTCAGTCATTGATACGTTTTTTCTTAAAATCAACTGGCATATAGAAAAAACTCAGAGAGTAACGCCCTGGAGGTGCAATAGATGTTTATCTCAGTGTTCAGCATTACAGTGAAGGTGATCATAAATAGCTGCCACTTTCATCAATCCGTATCATGAATCGCAGCTCAATGTCATCCAACTTCACTGCATTAACCCTATGAATTACCCCCAAATGTGAAATGACACCTTTAAGACTGGATGGTGTGTGTTCGAAAGGTTAGTGGGGAGCGTGAGTGGCAGGAACAGCAGTTAGCCTAAGGTGCTTCACTTTTTCAGTCACATGCTCTGCTGTGAGCGTGCACACACACACACACACGCTCACCTTTACACAAAAAGAGACACATCCTCCGCAGGGATGAGGCTCATCTGCCTGCCCTCTGGTGCTATACAGTTTTCAAAGCACCTGCAGCATTTGTTTTCTCAGAGTGTCTGTCAATGAAAGACGCTCCAGCCTATTTGTCAACTTACCTATGAGAGGGTTTGTTGGTTAAGGTTCTTCCTGTCAAACAGCTTATAAAATGAAAAGGACTGATTGTATTTGTATTGCCGATACAAGTTTTGGGCACTGTACTTTGAGGGAGATTAGCATTTTAGTCAGTGGAGGCAGGTGTTTAACCAAACAACGTATCACTACTTAGTAAATCTTATTGTAATGATATGAAATCTGTCGTTATAGTGAAGTTGTAACTGCTCATCTGTTTACAGCTACATTATATTGTGCTATAAAACATTTATCAAATGCAGGGTTTGGGTTGTGATGATTGTGTAAATTACTTCCTGGTCCAGGGTCACCCAAATTGCTGACCGTAGGCCAAAATTGGCTGGCAACAACATTCAATTTGGCTCAGTAGTTGTTTCAAGTGGAGAAAAATTTTAAGATTTGTGAGAAAAGGTATAGATTTATTGGATATTATGAGAGGTAAAAATGCTCTTTAAACATAAGAATTTTCTTTTTTTCAGAATCTGAGCACAGCACGAGTGAGTGGGTGTTTGATTTTGGCCCATCAGTCAAGTTTTAACTTTCAGCCCCCCAAGGGAAAAAAGTCTGGGAGCCTAGTCTTTATATAAGTCCTTCAAACATTTTATTTACAATGTCAAAAAGATTTGCCCCAATTGTGACTTTTTTTTATCAGTTTAAAATAAAATTATCTTATTCAGAAGAAACAGAGATTTTCTATTTTATTGCATCGTCAGCTTTAGTTTGCCTCATTTTAGATACAGAAACTCCCATAAAAAAAAATCCTGAAACAAGAGAAGTTGCAGCAGAGTTAAATTATCCTATTACATTTTTATCAGAAGGAGTTTCCTCTTCTGTGCGGACATCAAGTATTAAGAGTTTCCAAAGATTCTACAATATACTCAGACTGAGGGTTTTTCTCCAGTCTGTGTGAGTCCCAATGTGTCTATCTATGCTGCGATCTGTGAAGCTTATATGTGTGAGCGTGAATGTTGTTAATCTATGTGTTAATCCCTTCCCCATCTGTGCCGGCTCCGCCGCTGCTCTTTCGCAGGGGTGTGGGTGGCGTGCGCGTCTTTGTGTGTGTGAGCGTGTGTGCGCAAGGGGGGGGTCAGCCGGGTCAGGCCTGACACCATCTTTAACTGTTATTTACTGTGATTCCACGACAAGACAGATACCAGCTCCTGCGACTCCACTGATGTATGTTAAGCGCGCTCCAAATTACCAGCCTGATGGATCTATTGATGGCCCATTCCAACCTGTCACCTAGTCTCCATCAGCCTCTCAGTTATCCCCCTGTTCCACCTCCTCTCCCGACCCTCCCTCCACCCCGACCCACCCCCCACCCCTCCTTCCTCCACCCTCCGTCCCTGTGGGTCTGAATAAGAAATGAGGAAGCAGGCAGATAGAGACCTTTGTAACCCACTGTGTGCCGCCTGCTACAAGACAATGGCCACCACTGACACTATTGCAAAAGTTAAGCAGGTCTGTGTGAGAGCACAGCTGGAGCGAGCACACACACATGCATACACACACACACACACACACATGTATACACACACACACACACATTCATGCATGCACGAAGACACACACTCGCGCTCGTCCCTAGAGAGACAAGAAGGGCAATGTAGACCATGACCGTGCCTGCTAACAGCCTAGTCTTATCACATCCTGTCATTTATTATTCTCTATACAGCCTCCTGCTCCAGATAGTAGACCCTGTCATAGGGGAGATGAAGATCCCAGAGGTATCTGTTACAGGTCTTGTAATATGCTGTCACCTGTGTGCTCCACTGATAATATCCTGCGAGCATTGATTGAGGGGAATCCAGGTTAACACGCTCGTATGATCGCGGGCTGAAATGATCTGGGGAGGAAAAATCAACTCTTAAAAGACTTGTTAGTGCTGCAAATCAACAGCTACTCAATTTCAAAAACTCCCCACAGGCTTTTCAAAGAACCTAACGCTGTATTTTAGAGTGGAGCTGATGATGGGCCCTGTGGTCCCATTAGCCGAACGATAAGATGAAGATGGTCAATACACCGTGTGTGTGTTCTGGTGTGTGTAGCTGCTGCTCCAGCAGATAAATACTGCACTGAATCTAGTTGCGCTAATTGACTCTCGCAGGCATTACTGGGATTAAGTTAGCAAGCGTCCAAAGTTCATTACGCAGATAAATGCATCTCGGCCTGCTAAAGAGCCCTTGTGCAAACTTAACTCCTACACAATGCAAGCGGCAGAGGAAAAGGTTTGTGTCGGAGTTAAAAAGGGGAAATCGTTTTATTTGTGAGCGCCTCTGTGCACCTCCAAATCACCAGTGGTGGAAAGTAGCTACATACTTAACTCCAATTATAAGACCCTTAAACTTTACATGCGTATTTCCATTCTTACATCTATATGAATATGACTTTTTGACAACACTGCTTTTATGTGGCAGCTATAGTTACTCGTTTGTATGCAGATTAAGATTTTATCTGCAACAATTTCTGAGATATGACTGAATTTATGGCTTCAGCGATATAGCAATATGTAAAGTGAATGAATCAGTACTAAAAATCCCATTATACATCATATAACTCTGAAAGAAGCCATTCTATATAATACTTTTACTCTTGAGTACATTTAGCTGATAATGCTGTACATATTGTGTTATTGTGATCTTTCACAACGGCAAGTTTCATTTTATTTTGAAAGTTGGGAAGAAATCGAGCTTTCTGGTGTAAAGTACCTTTATTGGAAAAGCTTTAACATGCGTTATTACCGATCTCTCACGGTGAAATAATTGTCCTTATTACTCCATGGCGGAAAAAAAAAGCCCTGCGATGACATCTGAGTTGATAATGGCAAAGCAAGTTAACATGCAATCTTTGATAGCATTTGAAACACTTGCCCGCTCTCTGTATCTGCAGCGATGAGTGACACAACAGCAGGTGCTCGGAGAACCGTGGAGAGTGCTTTCATTTTGCCACTTATACGACAAATTACCTAGACAATGGACCAGGCGAGCCGGGACCCTAATTCAATTCCAACTGTTGACTCTGGGCATTCGCCTGCATGCATTCGCCGGAGAGGAGAAAGGAGATTCCCCTCCGCGAAGAGAAGGAAAGGGAGAAAAAAAAGATAATCTGAACACAGTCAAACAAAATGAAAGGTAATATTCTTTATCTGGCCGAATATAGCAGCAGATGAACTGCCCTAATATGAGCACAAATATGATTTAGAAATTCCGTGCTTCAGACGGCCCTCTACTCAAAGTGATTTGGATCAATAGTGTTTGCTGGGCACAGCAGAAACAAAGACAGAGAGAGTCGAGGAGAGAGAAAGGGAAGGAGAGAAAGCAGGAGAGGAAACACATACATTTCACAATGGGGGGAGCAAGAGAGCAGAGAACCAGAGCTGTAGTCAAATTTCACTGGTGTCAAATTAATTTCCATGTTATCTGGAAATTCAATTAGAAAGGACCCCCCCTCACTCTCCTCCCTCCTCTCCTCCTTTGTGAGTAAGAGAGTGTCGGACATCCCGGTGTGACAGATTACACTGCTCAGAGTGCATATCAGGCCGAAGTGTTGAGGCCCACTAATCCGCCCTCTAATTCTCAATTAGTGTAAAATGAGGCCATAAATCACGCAGACAGGCCGATCGATGGAAACGTTGTTTTAGGAGTGATTGGCAGCCTCCCCAAAGGTTACTGTTTAAGTTGGTTTAAGGTTACAGCTCTCTCCAGGCTGGAGGCAGGCTGGGTGTGTGCGAATGTGTGTGTGCGTGCGCGTGTCCGCGTTTGTGCGCGTTGGCTTGGCTTGTGGTTGGGAGGGCTGGGGGGGTCGAACTCAATCTATATGATGCAGGGCCTCGGTCCTTTGGGGATACAGCAGAGGGACAGCACCAATTTTTAGCCCATCAGCCGTCCAATTTTTCTCCTTTTCATACCTGCTGTAGTAAATGAGAAACAAATTAAATTTCACCCCACTATCTCCACAGAAACCATTTAAATCCTTTATGGAAACCAAATTGTCCCCAGACAAATCGCCCCTGGTTCTGTGGAAATACACTATGGCGCTGCAACCGAAATAAATTTGTGTCACTCTGGATATGGCATTGTCTGTAATGCCATTCATTGGAGGATCCTGGTGAAAGAGAGAGGGGAATAAAATAAGGGGCACTTTTGGAGGAACAAAAGGGGTGAAAAAGACCCCAGCTCCACATTCTCTTTCTTGCTCTCCTCTCCATCTCCCTCTGTCTTTCCATCCTTCTCCTTTGCGCCCTGCTTTTCCCCTGTGTGGTGTTATTAATTTTCGGCCAGAGTTTTTGCATTCATGAGGTTGAGATTGAAATGGAAATGAGGGCTGGCTGAGTGAGCGGAGTGAGCAGCCTCAGCAGTGGCCGCGTCCAAACGGGGGGGCCCCCAGCGCGGCGCGGTGCTCCAGCGTTCAGCCGACACGTGTCAGAGACAGAGGGGACTCGGCGGCCACCATCCAGCCTCTCATTCCCCCAGATTACCAGCCCCTGACATCAATCACTGCATCAGGGAAACAATGCATAAAACGGCCCCAACAAGGGCGATGAAAAATTACTGACAGTGCAGGAGTGGAGGGGTAGAGGGGCGGAGGGAGGGAGGGAGGGAGAGGGGGGGAAAGTAGGAGGAGACCTCGTGCCATTCTACCTTCACCGAGCCGGGCGATTAGTAGCATTCACAAGGGAGCAAGAAAGAGGTAGACAAGGAGAACGCGACAACGGGAAAGGACATCAAGCAAAACTGAAATGAGTAACACAGTGGAAAAGGCTAAAGAGAGAGAGGAGGCTGCAAAGGAGGAGACCATACTGACAAGCTAACAGTTGGAATTGCTCTAATGAGGTGACAAAGATGTGTTCTTTAGTCATCAAGCTTATTTATGTAACAGAAGAAAACAAAAGGTACGAGTCAATCTTTGAGCACAGTCTTAAAAACTGTTTGTTTTTTTACCCTAAACTCCATAATTAAAGTGCACTCATCACATATATTATGTGAGAGTAAGTGATAATTGGATTATTAAACAGATACTGGATGGAAATGGCAGGAGAAAGTTGTAACCCCCTCAGATTTTCACTTTGTAAACTTGTTAATCAAGTTGTCTATTTACACACCGAGCAGACATGGAGAAACATCAGCATTCATTTGGAGTCATGTCTCTGGGAAATTGTGCAGTAGGCTATGTAATGTTAATGTCTCTTTATGTCCAGAAACATCCGGCTCCTTGGCTTGTGTATTCTCTTTTTCGTTCACCGAGTAGTCGCCGATACTCCAGCAAAGAAAAGACGAGGAACTTCTTAAGAAAACTCAGAGGGGCTAAATTCCAGAGCCAGATTCTGGTAAACTTTTGCAGAGCAGTAATAGAACACATCCCGACAGGAAACATCAGAACCGTCCAGAACATCACTGGTACCCATCTACCAGCATCAGTGATGTCCCAGTGTTAACCCAGTCATAGTCTGTCCCCCCCTGCTGAGAACTGGCATAAGATACAGAAGAAGACACTCAAGTCCATTTACCATTTAGCTCTGAACAGACATAAGAAAGTGAGATCTTGGAAAAACTCTCTTTCTAATTCAGAATATTACTGATTAAGACTTTTTAAAACACCCTTTGGATGTAGTCTGATGAGGTAAAGCGTATGATGAGGAAAATGACACACAAGAGAATAAAATAACAGGAAGGCATACTTGACCCCAGGCAGTGGGAAAGGAGTCACATGCCTATTTTCGCAGGTTCCCCAGCTTTTTAAAAAATCAAGCAACCCAGAAAAGGGCTCCATACAGCTCATCTGGATCTCCTACTACTATTATAACTATTAATCCTAAACCATTAGCGCCACCCCATCTGAAGTGTGTGGGTGTATATCATCCTCTCAAATCTATCTGGGCTGAGGGAAGCTGCAGAGTTGAGTAATAGTTATCTGCAGGTTTGTCACTACAAGCTTTCACTTTCACATTGCAAAGTCCCTTTGTCAGTAGTTAGTATAAAAATATCATTTGTCGCATTTGGTGTGTTTTAAATCTGTGTAAAGCACCAGGAAGACATCAGTAATTTCATTTAATTCACTTCTGCAGCGATAGCAGGGTCCAGTCATGCAGTTGGTGTTTACCGTCTGTTGACACTCTGGTCATGTGTTGTGGCTGAGCTAAAGCTCGAGGGTGACCTGTCACACGTTTTGACTTTCTCCAGACAACAATTTTCATTACCTTCTTAAAAAAAGCCCCGTCTCTGGCGTTGCCGCGAGGGGTCACCTTTTTTACGACGGCTTCACCCCAGGTTCACGTCTAACCCAATCGGGGCCATTACTGATGACATCACCACTTAAGGGGGCCATTTTTGGGGCCAGTGGAATACCGCTCCAGCAGCGCCAGACTGGTCTATTATTATGTTCATTATTAACCGTGTGTTCCTTCTTTTCTTTTTTTTCCTCCTCTCTTCCCCCTGCAGTCGCTCGGTGTCTGCTTTGTGTCCTCCGCAGCGAAAAAGCTAATGTGCTGAAAGGCTGGTTCTTGTCTCCCCGTGCTTATTGAAATCATGTGAATGCCATTTGTGCTTAATCCTTCTGGGTGTGCCATAAAGAGAAGAGAGTCGGCAGCTCCTGAAGTGAGATGAGAGGACCTCAGGGGATTCACTTTGCGTCGCCTCGTCTGCTGAGAAAGAGAGAGGGAGAGAGAGAGAGAGAGAGAGAGAGGGAGCGTTAGACAACTGACAACCTAACCAAAATACGTCTCATAATTTGATTAGGTTACAATGACAATCTTTATTTATAGTCGGTCTCAGATGCAGGAGGGGGGGGGTGGGCTTTTTTGTAGCGTCAGAGTCACATTAACTGGTTTCATGGCTTGAATCTAAACAAAAAATAAGCAAACGCTGGTGTAGCTAGAGGCTAATTACAGACAACAGCATGTCCATCTGACGCCCGGCCCCGGCCGCCCCGAACACTCGTTTGCCTCATTAGGTTTGTGATCGCTCTTTTTTTCAGCAGGCAAGGGGTCGTCTTCTCCTCAAAACCGGGATATCAAGTCGCTGAAACACCTTCCATATGCATGAGAATTACATCAGAGCCGGCGCTGTTGTCGAAGCTTTTGAAATAATAATGCGGCAAATGATAACGCCTCGGGACGCTACAACACCTCATTACGGCGCTGAGTAGTTCTTGTAAAGGAGAAAACAGGCGGCAATGAATAGGAAACATGGCGGCGCTTGAACAACAGTGGTATTTATATTCATCCGTTTACATCAAATTGTTGCTTCCCCACAAAAGCCTGGAACAGCAGCGGGGTTTTGAACTCGGGGTTAATGAAAAAGTCCCTGGCGTCAAGTTACCTGCTCGTCTGCAGGCGAACCCCGTCTGTCGAAACAAACATTTCATTTGTGCGCCACATGTTTCTCCGACGAGACCCCAGTAAAAGTTGTTCAATAAATTTTACCGTCTGTTTTACAGACCTCCCCTTTCCCCCCTGTGTCATTTTTTTAATTGAAAGTAGATTCTAACTCGGCTATAAACATCATTCCACCCAATCAGAGCTGGTTTAGATCAAACGGCTTGTTGCAACGGGCCGCGCGCTTACAGATGCCTTCAACCTCGCCTTGTCTCGCAGGCTCTCGTACTGTTAAACACTCTGGCACTCTTTTAAGGCTGGGAGATGGCTGTCACTGTATTTTGTCAGCAAAGCATAATATTTCTTCAGGAGTTCTGAACCTGGCACTCAGCGGGGTAGAAATGAAAATAAGGCAGTACATAAACGGAGGGAGTCAGCCGTAAATCACCTAACACGCAGAGGAGGCAGCAGGTAGACGCGCTGCTGGCTGTCACAGCGCTCCCCTGGAAAGCAGATTGGACACCAGCCATCATGCTTTAATCAAACTGCACATAATAGACATGTCCCCGCTCTTTACCACACACACACATAGAGTGCGGCGCGCACGCACGCGCACGCACCAAAGAAGTGAGCTTCTCAGACTTCTCCAACTTGTGCTATTTAAATGTGGCTTATGTTTGTTTGTTTGGGTGTCAGAGGTTATTCTTTTGTGGTATCCTAAAAGCGATCTTTGAAGCTTAATTCAGCGGTTCACACACGCACACACAGACACACACACACTCTCTCTTCAAAGGTCGGCTCTCTTTACTGTGATATGAAGCAGTTTTTTTTTTCTTTTCGTTTTTTTTCCTGACACGCTGCATGTCAAACGATAATGTTATTGTTGGCAAGGCTCTTTTATAGCGGTATAATTTTATTCTGACTCTTTCCTTTCTTTTTTTAATTAAACAGTAGATGTCTGGCATGGCTGCGGGTTTGCAGTTAAGTGCGGTTTGAAAGCTAACACCAAACAGATGGGGAAGTATTCATATTCTTATGAGAGCAGAAGTGCGCAGACCAGTGCAACAATAGAAAACCTTATCTCATCCCAAAGATAAACGGTCCTCATGAGCGGAGGCGCTGAGGTTGTGTGACTGCATTCAGGTCATATTGTTGCTTTTTTTAGTTACATGACAGATTGTGTTTCAGAAACATCCCTCAAATGCAGCGTTATTATAGAATCTGCCTCTCAGCTTATAAACCGGGGCTCACGTTGCTCATTTCCTGCTGAATGTCACACAACTTAAGAAATGTCAAGAAACTACTTACAGCCTGTAAAAAAGGAAATGACATTCCCCTTGTAAACCCAAACTATGTAATGTGTCATTTTAGTCAAAAATAGGATAAGAAAAAAAACAAAAAAAACAACAACACCCGCAACACCTCCCGAGTTGTTACACTTCAACATAACATGTAGGGATGTGACTAATGATGCTGTCATTATGTGGGTGGTTCACTCTAAGGTGCGCGTGATTGCTGTATTCAGCTCAAAAGCAGCGCTGATTGTCAAGAGACTCTTCTGGACAGAGTGTCCTCAGAGGCCCTACAGGTCAAAACATCAAATGTGGCTTTGAATTGTCTTTTTAATCCTCCACCTGCCAACAATTTGCGACTGCACCTACTTCACTGTAAGAAGATCTTAAAGCCAGTTTGGAAGGGTCCCGGCGATTTAAGAGCACAGGATGTAACTTGCTGCTGTGAGGGGTCTCTCAATTAAAACAAAACAAAGTAAGTGGCGTGAGATCCAAGGGCGCACGAGTATCGTTCTGGTGGGTCGAAAACTGGTCCGGAGTGTGCGTTGTATTTGTGACATGAACAGCAGCGATTTTTTTATGTATTTATGTAAAATAAGGAAGTGAATTTAAGTGAATAGTGTAACATAGGTGACGTACGTTCTAACAGATTTCTCTGGGTTTAAGCATTGTTGAAACATTTTTAAGTAAGTTTACAGAAGCGCGAAATAAACGACAAAGGTCTGGTCCTCTTTGGACATTTCAATGCAGAAATGTCACATACTATATCTTTAAAGGAAAGTCTAATTTAAAAAAAAAAAGGAATAATAATAATAAATGAATCCAGCACTTTTTCTGGTGAAAGAAGCATGCAGTTTGTTCATGGAGTGGCTTTTCTTATGTTATATCACCTGAGAAGTGACACCGTCTCTGCAGCTACACCAACCGGTCCCTGAGGGGGAGGGAGACAGATGCGAGCTGATTTGAGAGCAGGCATCGGGGACAGTAAACCAAAACCAATTGAGTTACAGCTTCATTACATAAAGCCAGAGAAGGTGGTTTAAACTATATGAATGATAACCCAATATATTGGACATTAGCAGCGCAGATTGACATGTGACAGAGGGGGAGAGTGGCGAAGAGAGGAGCAGATGGCTCACCCTCTCTCCTCGGCGTCTCCGCTGTAACACGGTATATCTTGTCGAGGGGCGAGTTTTATTGATTGAATTCCTGCCCTCAGACACGGGTCCTATAGCTACATGTGTCGGTGCTGCTCCTGGCTTTGGGAAACCCAACACCAGAGCACAGGTTGTGCGGCGGGGCGGGGAGTGGCCTTTTATGACAGTCGCACAGCCAGTCCCATCTGTCATCCGAAATAGTGCTTTCCTGTTGTCAGGGTCTCGTAGAAGAGAGCCTCATTATCACGTACAAATAAGAGCAGGGGACATTAGTTAAAACAAAAAAAACATCTCCCTAAATTATCTTTGTTCATCAGAGTTTTTTTGTTTTGTTTTGTTTCTTTTTTTGTATTTTCATTTTGCATCTTTCATCAATCTGAGATTTTAAGTCAGAATCTTTAAAAGCAAGCAAGATTCAAAGCCTCATCGCGCGGGAGATGAAGAGGTTATTTAACAGGGAAAAAATAAATAAGTAAAAGAAAGCCTTGGATGTGATCATGTTGTTTGTGTTTGTGTTTTGTTATCCTGTCAGAAGGGTAATTGCTGCGGTTTTGCGAGAAAGACTAAGGTCTTGTGAGAAAACACGAGTATTGAGTGGACACAGTTATGCCGCCAACCACAGTTTAATCACGAGAGCACAGAATGACCCCGCTCCCGCAAACAGACCACTTAATTGCATACAGAAGGCAGCACCGAAAAAAAAACAAAAAACATTTCCCTTCAACAAACGGTTCATCATTCGATGTAAACTATGAAATGATGTTATATAATGATAACCATCAACAATGATCCAGTGCACCCAAAGACCTTTCTCATCAATTATCTGTTATTGGAGCCTCTGTATCCTGTGTATTGTGATATTCGTTTACGTTTGATGAATGTTGCGCTCGGCGGGTGTTTTGGTCCCCAGGATATCTTTCTCCCACTGATGTACTTATTAATAATAAATTGAGCGAGGAATGTGTGAGTTCTGCCTCCCTCCACTGTGATTATAGAGACAAAAGAGTGTTTGAAGTATCCATCTTAATACAAAGACACTTTATTAGATAAAACTAACTTGCCCAAGACAAATAGTGACGCCGAGGCACTGGAGGAACAGCGGTGCTCGCGTTCCCTCTTTGCCTCTCCCTGTCTCTTTTTTCCTCCTACTCGCCCCCTTTTTTTCCCAACAAATGATGATTTTTTTTTTTACCCGTAATTTCATCACACAGAGATCATTGTGAGAAGGGCAAAGACCTTCCGCGGTGTCAGGTGAGGAGAGACCAGAGGGTAGGATGTGGTCTGAGCAAGTTTTCTGGCTGCGCGTAAAAACCACCAGAGGTTGTCTGCAGAGTCGTATGTCATTCATCCATATTACCACACTCCCCACCCCCTCCTGCTGTTCGAACACCAACAATACATAATCTTCATGTGTCGGACATTCAAATGAAAATACAGAGAGCGGTATTTATGCCTTCGTCGCACCTCTCGGATATGTTGGGGGGTTTTTTTTCTCCCGCTCTGTCAAAGAGCAGTCAGTCACCTCGGCCGTGTAAATCACCCCCGAGCTGCACTTTGTGAAAACACGCCGATTAAGTTTGTGCACCGTGGTTCGGACTGTGAAGGCAGTAAATTTCCCTAGTAACAAAGTTAACATTGATTCAGATATAAGCACTTGTCCGCGTGTAACAACGATAACCTTTTAGTAGATTTGGAAAACATATTTGACACCCATTAAAGTAACGAATGATTTTTCTCCTTCCCCAGAGGAAGGCAGGGAAGGTGTGTTTGGAGAGGGGGGGGTGGTGGACGGTTAACACGCTGTGACTTCACGGGCAGCCCGGCATCCTGAGTCGCACGGCTCTCCAAGCAGCCCTCAGGAGCAAAACTGGCTATTAAATTACAAATGTGAAAAATTATGTTGGCATTTGACAGTATTAGGAAGCAATAAACTGGAATACATTAAACAAATAACATCCAGTGTTTTTCATATAAACAAGCATCTGCTCCTTGTTGACATAACACAATCCTGACTCAACATTTCCGATTCAAACTTACATTTTTTCTGCTTTCACAACCGAACCTCATAGGTCAAAGGAAATTCTGATTAAAGATTTAATAAAAAGCTTGTTGTGCACATTTTTGTAAAATGTTATCAATCAGTCGCTGTGTATTACTCCGTGTAAAACTAATTAGCCTGTGTGACTTTACTCGCCTTTCAAAAGCTCCAAAGTCTGCACACCGACACGCCACATCTCCTGAATTTCATGCCCGCGAATAGAAAATGATTCGTTATGGTTTAACAGGCAGGCAGCCAACGTCTGGAGGTATTTACTGACCATCGACAGCTAGCTTAACATTAGCCACGGTGATAACTTTGGGATTATTGGGAGGTGCCTTTCTCCTCGCCTACATTTTCCCCGTGCACCAAGCTACAACTGAGGCAGGGAGCACTTGATGCTATGGCAGGAGAAACGTATCTTCAGCCTCAATCAAACTCGCAGAAAGACAGAAAACAAGGTGAAGAGGCAGAATGTAACTGGGAATAGTAACCTTAATGTGGTTACTGAATTTTAAAAAATGTATCTCTTGATATAGCTTAAAGTACCACAGCACTGCTTTCACTGATTTACAAGTGATTTTTGGTAATTGTAGTTCAAAAGCTCCCATGCAGATTATCTTACTGAACAAAACGTGCAAGTGTAATGAACTTGTGTTTGCCACTGAGTTTATTTCTGGCAATAATCCCAAATTTCCCGGTAAACCTGGTTAGCCTACATATATACCTCATCACCGCAGCACAATTAAATATTAAAGCTTAAACGGACAGTGTGTAACTATTTAAGTAATTTATTAACTCAAATCAACGTCTTCGTTCATAAGTAAGTCCGCATTGTTGTACAATTACCAATATACATAGCACGGGTAAGCTCTACGGAGTCCGCCATGTCTTTCCGGGTGTAAAAAAAAACTATGGACTGCCGAGAGGGACACAAAGCACTACGTAGTAAGGCTAAACGCAATTTAGCTCAGAGCTAGCTTGACTGCGGAACTGAGAGGGAGCTCAGCGAAAGCGCTCGTCACTAACTAACATCTAACTAACTACATCTTTACCTCATTACTTGAATCAGTAGAAATACTCGACGCTGTTGGGAAAGAGTCTATATTTTGAAAATGAGTTTTTTGTCCGTCAGGGCCACCGTAGCTTCTGAAACGTCTTCAGGACGGGAGAGGTGAGCAAAATAGTGTTGCAATGTAGAGCCTCACAGCTAGATGGTGCTAAATACTCGATATATTACGCACTGTCCCTTTAATTTATGCCCATAATGGGTGCCATACCTACAGCATAGCCTCTGTATAGTTGTTTGCCCTAGTTGTAACCTCCCTAGATGTAAAACTGCATGTCGTTGCGTCAACATGCAGTTACGTATCTGGAGAGTATCTACAGTTGCAGGTCTGCTGCCTGGAAGCGTTGCATTTTCCAGCTTCTCCTCTGGTGCATATGGGTGGTGCAACAGGGGTTGTGACTGGTAGTTTCCCCAGCAAACACACCACGATCTTTAGCTGTTGCAGTTCCTCCTGAATGACCAGCAGCTGCTCATCTCTTCCTCTCTTCACTGCCAGAGAGTCTCTGGGCAAGACGGAGTGGACAGGCCGAATGTCAGCCGTGACCTACATAAGTGGCCGATAGCTGGTGTGTCTGCGTCGGCAGGCACGCCAGCTATCAGCCACTGATGCATGTCACGGTGTCAGCTTAACATAGACTCTACGTGAAACTATAAATCAGCCTTAACTCGGTGGTAGTCTAACATACAGAAAAAGTATACAAAAACAGCACTACATCTCACATTTTTGGAAGAATTGGAAAAAGTGTCAATAAACCAGTACAAAAATTATTGAAATAAGGTTTTAAGAAATTATTAATAAAATGTAATTTTCATTATGTATTTATTACAGTTAAAACAACAATGTAGCTTTTTGCTGAAATAGTTTGTTTACACCTGGTTTTAATTTGACATCGAAAGACTACTAATGTAAAAATGCATAATTAAGTGTTTAAGAAAATATTTAGGGTGTTTGTACAGTGCTGGTAGGCCTCCTTGAAAATGCACAGACGCTTATAAGTTGTAACAGCAGTGGTGTTGAGCCGCGTAATGTTCCATAGCAGCTTTAAAATAAACTCCGTCTACCTAAATAAACCTGATTACCAAGATTAATAACCAGAACCATTCATGATTCAACACACCGGAGTTTCATGTTTTTACACTGCAGAGCTTTTTGTGTGTCTTTAAATAATTTCCAAGCGCAGAAACCAGACTTCAGCTCCAGCCTTTTATGATAGCGCACTGTTCAGGCATGCAGGCAATAGTTTCCATTTTAAGTGCATACATAAGAGAGTATGTACGCGTGTCCATTCTTTTAGAGTTGATTTTGTCGGGGAATGTATTTTCATAATGCCACGCTCAGGTTAGCTTCGACTTCAATGAGTTGTGACAAGAAAAGCTCATAGTCTTGAATTTGTAAAAGTATCAAAGAACAAAAGAAAGAACAAGTATGCCTCTCTCATTTTCTTCTCTCCCAAAAAGCAGGAACACATGTCAGTCGGTTGTGTGTTCTTCCCGAGGTAAAATATTTTTCCTAGCAAAAGCACCAAAGTGACAACTCCATCACTGAAAGTAGTTTGTCCTCTGCAGTTCAGTGAAAATATTATGAGAAGCTGGAGAAGCAGAACTAAGGAGGAGGGGGCTGGGATGAGTGACGGACAGCTTTGACACACCGGAGTACTTAGACAATTACTAACAGTTTCTGCCAGTCACCACATCTGACACAACACAAACATGGCGAGGATAATTTTACATTACACTGCCGGGCACGGGTCACTTTAAAGGAACACAGGGAAGCCCGTCTCAGCTTGCATTTCAAGGCCAATCATCCAAATTGGCCCCACAACACAACCGGCTGCCTGAGACTCATTCTCGGTGCCCCTCTCTCTCGCTCTCTCTCTCTCTAACATACACCTCCGAAAACAGATGATAACCATGAAAGCTCCACAGCGAGCAGATCTTTGAAGTGCAGCTGTCAGTCAACATGTTTGAGTGGGAACCGCGAGGGTGAAATGGTGTACAGGTGTGGGAGCAGACACAGTTGGACCCCACTAGGTCAAACTGATACAGGGAGGGAGGGAGGAAGGGGGGGTAGGGCACACTGTTATGGTGGGAACTGGCCTTGTAGGGCAGAGGAGGAATGGAGATCACTGCCAGCATAGAAATTGCAACATATCAAGAGGTGAGATTAGGAATTATAGCACATGCGCTCTGTGACACAGTTTAAAACATTCCTTTCAGCTCAGATGTAAAGCAGTAGGGTGACATTTTGGAAAAGACGCCACAGCCAACAACTAGTTAGCTTCACATAGCATAAACAAAGGGGAAACAGCACCATCACTGCTAATCCATTAGTGTTCGAGTTAAACAGGTAATCAAATGAGGTATAAAATGCTAAGTAGATGAGGGATAATGTGTTAATTAGTGGATTTCATTACCATGGGACCGGTAACTGTTTCCTCCTCCCCTATTAGCTAAGCTAACTGGCTTTAGCCCTTTTTACAGGACAGTTAGGAGTGCGTTATTATTCTACTCATTTAACTTATGACAAGGAAGAAACAGTATTGTTATTCAAACTGTTTCTTTAAATTCTGGTCAGTTTGGACTGTTTTGCTCCAGCAAATTTCTTCTCCTCAAATGTTTAGCCATGGGCTGGTGGACAGGTATTAATTCCTTTCCTATCCCAAAGGCTGTTTTTACATCTTAATGAGATTCCTCTACTTTATCTCTGAGCAAAGCAAAAAGTTCACCGATCCTCTTAACATGTGATGTACCACTAAAGCACATTTTATGAATACATAAATAATCCCTATGGCACTAGCTTAATTACCGGATTTTCTGAATAAGAGCAGAGAAGATATCATGTGTGCAGAGCAGGGCTCCAAGTGGTTGTAGAAGATAGTTGTTCTCACACTATCAAGGAGTCTGACATGTTCTGACCTTTGACCTGTTGCAGCTGTTTACACATCCAGCGACCCTGTCTCCTTGAAACCACGTTTTTGTTTTCACAGTAACCTTTTTGGTAACTTACAACAGTAAATGTGGTAATTACTAACAGTCAATTAATTGTTAACAAATGTGCCAAGTATTCATTTAATAATGATGTTCATGTTGATAAAGGTGTTAAATCAAACAGCAGTTAATTTAATTAACATTAGGGAATGGAGTATTAATAGTCATTAACAGTAGATAACTTATGTGTCAAGTAAAAATGTACTAATGGTGCCCATCTTAATCAAGGTAAAGCCCCTGTTAACAGTTATCAAGTTAGAAATGTAAAAGGTTTAACATGTATTCTTTAAGTGACATTGTAAACTATACAAGCAGTACCTAAACATAATTAATATTTATTAGTATTCTTTGTGAACCTTTATGAAAACATGTATACCTTAAATAATACTTTGAAATCCAAAATTGTTAACTCACTTTTTTATTTTTCATATCAAATGACAATGACAATAAATGTTGTAAATGTTTATTTCTTACCAGTTCTCGTCTTTTCAAATTTACAAGGTTCATAAAAAATACTATCAAATTGTGGTGGAGTAAAGTTTTTTCAGCATTGTAATGTATTAATGAAAATTCAATTTAAAGTTTGTACACAAAGGAGACTCCCTGGGGTGCACAATTAAGACACTACCTTTTTCTATTTTTTTATTTATTTTTTTTTGCCTCGAAAGTCACTTAGTCCTGATTAAAACAACTGTCCAAGTTTTACACAAAATCTGATTTCCAAACCCCTAATTATTGATTTCTTTTTTAATAAAACTAGAAAAAAATAGATCTATATCTAATTCACCCACCGAGTAGACATTCTGGCACAGCGACACATTGTTCAAAGAATGTCTACTTTGGAGATAAAGGAACAAGGACACCTCTATGTGAGGGCCATGAAGTGTCCACCGATCCCAACTTTTACCAAAAGTAAATCATAAACTGGAGGATGGACAAGCAAGTGGACAGTTGTTTCCCACATCACAAAAACAAATCCTTCTCTCCTCATGGAAATGGATTATGGACTGGAGGTTTACTTTTTCCTTTATCTCCTTGCAAACATCCCTTCATTTATTGTGTGTGTTATACTCTATGTTAAAGGACAGTGGAGTCAGACAGCCCTTGCAGACCGGACTGGGAAACCCCAACTATTCACTGAGTGGCACATGTTCTGACTTTTCTTTCATTTTCCTTTTTTTCCATGGTGGATGTTCAACAATGTGTTGCTGTGCCTGAATGTCTACCCAGCTGGTGGGTGAATTAAAGATAAATCTATTTATTTCATGTTTTATTTCAACTGAAATCAATAATTTGGGAGTTTTTGTGATTAAAGTTTTGTCATTAATCTGTCATTTAGTCCATTGTTAATGTTAAAGTGTTCATCATAGCAGCTTTAATCTACTTTTTTCCTTCTTAGAGAAAGTTCCTCCAACAAACTCGGCTGACAGAGTGGATGAAGTAGAGTGCAAAAGTCGTATATGTTAATTATTAGTCTGCACATTTTGGATGTGCTTAAAGGGAAATACTGACATTTTTTCATCTCTCATTAATTCTCTACCATACATTCACCAATGAATACAACATGTCATAAAATAACACACTTCAAAGAGTGTTTGCTTTCCAAAGCTCTCGGCCTCTCATTCAGTTTGAGCCTGCATCAAACATCCAATTGACAGACATGCGTGTCATTTCATCACTGGCAATTCACCAGTGTCCACTTTCTGCAGGGAAATTATTTCCTTTTATTTTCAGACAGCAGCTTTGATAACAGGCAGCCAGTCTTCAAAAAAAGTAGCCTTTGAATTCTTTTTTCAACAGAAACAATATAATTTCTGTGGAACCAGTGCATGTGGCGCCAAATTAATACTCCAATATCTCCAGTTCTGTGACTGCTGTCAGAACGCTGTAAAGGTATTTAGACCTATGCAAATTTTGGACATGTTGCAACTATATATAAAGTGCAAAGACAGAAGTTGATGCACATAGACATGATTTTTTTTTTCTGGTGGTGTAAATTAAGCAGGTATTGAAACAAGAAGACAATGAGAAGGAGTGTGAGGGAGAATCACAACAGGCACTCTGCACAATTACACAATTACCACACAATTACTGCACATGTTGCAAGATAGCTACAGTTTACATGTGCATGGTTGATAAACTGACTGTATGGGGTCAATGAAGACAAACTGCAGAAACACTCCAATGGGCATGAAAAACACAAGACAAATGTATATTTTGCTTAACAGAGCCACATTAATAATGCCACTTCACAAAATCTGGTATTCCATTAATGTGTGATGGGAGATGCTCGTGGCATGTGCTCCGATGCTCTGAGAGTGAGCAGTTTAGAATAGAATAGAAAAACTGTTTCTGTGAAGACAACAGCTCCATACTGTATGAGACTGGTGTGTTTTGACGCAGTCGCTTGAAGCTGCTTACAAAAAATACAAATTTAGACTATGATCGCACAAAAGTACAGGTACAAGTACGCCAAAGTCCAATTTAGCATGCAGGTGATTCACCGCTTCCTCCCATTAAGTTCTGTGGAAAGTGGTATAAAAAGCAAGACATTCTCAGCAGGTTGGATGTTGAGACTGATTCTTCGGCAAAATAAACACAGGACTTTTCCCCCAGGAGACCGGTGTTTATGTCCCATGTGAAAGTGAAAGTCACTGTTGTCCCTTGTTTAAACTTTGCCTAAAGGTGTAATTTATAGAATGGCTAGATTTCGAAGATTGTTCCAAAAACATAGGGGGCAGCACATCACCAGAGTCCCTGACAACTGCTTCTCTTTTCTAGCTAATCTTGGCTGTAGCTAGCTACGGTGGAAGGGTGGGAAAATAGCCTCTATTCAAAATGAAAGAAGACTGACAACCCCTGTTTTTTTCATGTATTTATACATTTAAATGGCTATTTCCTTAACTAGTCCCTCTCAGATTTAGGGGTAAATGTTTCTGTTTTTTTCTCGTGATAATAGGCCAGGCACAGTAGGGGACGCCATGCAACAGGCAGAATAAACATGGCGCTCAAGTTTATCGAAAGCAGGAAACTTGCCTGTGTTCTTTACTGCGTCACAGCTGTATTAGATGTGTTTAAAGATACTTAAAATTAGTTAACATACTTGTTAGGTATTTTGACAGTTTTATGGCTGATGTTGGCACATACTGGAATAAAATGGCTCAATCTTAACAGTACGAAAATAAGTCTTTTGAAGTTAACAAGGTGCAGTAGTGAATTCATAACATTTTCATGACAAGTATTCAATTTTAAGTTCACAAGTTATCTGTAGAACACAGTCAATTTGTAGCAGTTTTGTGGACCATAATTGTTGTTTATACAGACGCTATATGATTTTGCCATGTGTTAACGGACAGAATTTCTATAGTCAATGGGAAATACATGTAGGAATGTTTTTACTGTTATTTAACTGTTTTGTTAAATTTTTGCATGCATTTGACATTGTCATGATGCATTGGTATTCTACTTGCACACAAGTATTTCTAATGCTACACTATTGGTACTTGGATCATTTTCTTGCACTTGGAAGGACAGAAAACTGTACTATTGAGCATCCTAGGCCAGTTTGAATGGTTGGTGATGTGTACATTTTGTGGCATTTTGGGATATAACTGTAATTGTTAGTAGTGACTGAGGATACAGAATATATTATGTGTTCAAGTGCTTATTTTTGATACGGAAATATGTTTAATGATAATGTTATGAAACCTGAAGGATATTTGTGTAATGTATTTTTGCCATGCAACAGGCAACATAAACATGGCCCTTGAGTTGATCGCAAGCAGATAACTTGTCTCTGTTCTTTACTGCTTCACAGCCACTCAGGACTGTGCAGCAAAATAGCTACTGGCACAGGTACCCCTAGGCTTGACGTCAACAACACTACTGTTAGCTAATTACCTCATGGCTGAGTTAGTCGTGGAGCCAGTGGCTCTAGAGTTTGTCTGGATGGGGAGCTCAACTCACAGGGGGAGTACCATGGGCAAAGGGCTTAGCTTAACTGGATTTGGCAGTCTGACATGAGAGTGAACACGGCTAGACACCAAGTAGGACTGAATACAGTCAGTTTGACAACATAGGACACAGTACAGAGGTGATTTACAGTAGACCAAGACTATGACTTAAGGGGCAGCAAGACTTTGCAGGCAGGAAGCAAGAGAGAAGCGAGAGAGAGCTGGAATGTTTTCACATCATATTGTGGTGATTTATTTCAACCAAACCAGAGGTGCTTGTAGAAAGACAACAGTATTGTATTCAGTTTATGTAAGCTTTGATCAAAGTGTGTTTTAAACTGAGTTATCGATGCAATTAAGCTAATCTTACCTCAATAAAAGAGAAAAACTTAAATTCAGACGGTATATGATTGTATTTTTCTGTTAAGTAAGGCAAATGGATGTGAGAGTATTTTATTTCCTTACCTTTAGTGAGTTCATTTGGCTAATTTGTTATGCTGTACATATACCTGCCAGCTGAAACTATGGGAAGCTATTAACTATAAGAATATGACAATTAAAGTTGAATTAGGAGACACAATTTGCCAGGGCTAGCTGGCTAGGTTCATTAGGAATCACTCTAACACAATACATAGGTCTTTGACACAACATCAGCACTGTTGTTTCTCCATTCTCTGTTGATAATGTTTGTTCTTTTTAAGAATGTTTTACTAACTAAACTGAACTAAGATTCTGTCCGTATCTTACTAAATTCTTCATTATTTGACAACCTGTATCTAACTTTCATTCTGGCATCTTTTCCTAAATCAAACCAAGCTAAGTGTTATGTTGTGTTGTTTTGTTGCCACGACGACAAAGGTCAACTGACTATGGATCTAACCTCCACAGAGGTTAACAGGTAGATTGGTGTACCACCTGCTCACAACATAGGACTTTCCATATCAGTTTAAAATGTATACGTGTGCTTTACAACACAGCCACACACACATTCATGCATGATGTCGGATGCTATCATGCGAGGTGCCAAACTGCTCATCAAGAGCATCTTGGGGTTCAGCATTTTGATCAAGGATACTTCAGCATGCAACTAGGGAATCGACTCAGTGACTTTCCACTTACTGGACCACCCGCTCTACCTCCTGAGCTACAGCCACGCTACTATTGGTATGCAGATGGATGCAACCAGGTTTCCTTAAGTTCCTCAAGTCCCTGTACAATTCCCCCAATAAAACCCAAGAGTGAGACACTGACATGAAGCCCAGACCAAATGCAGCTGGATCCGGACGTCCTTGTAGTAGATCAAAAACTGTAACTTGGTGGCCACACCTACTAGACAATAGGAAGTAAGGACCCATCTACTGACTGGATGTTTAAAAGTATATATTTTTTATATTATGATTATGTGAATATGATTATCATTATCTGTTGTCCTGCAGATTTCACATTTACATTTATTACAATTCTTTTACATGCTGTTGTGAGGTGACAGTGGTTCCCAAGACAAAGTGACCCTTTTTCATGATGCATGTCTCTGACCTGATTTCACCCTCATGTAACTTCAATGGCTCTAAATTTGGAACAGCTCATGTCACCTGTCAAATCTGACAACACTGTCACTTCTGTTCACTCCAGCTTGGCCGTGCATCCAGGCTAATTGTTCCCCAGATGTGAACATCCACCGCCATCTAATCACACTCCATTCTGATGTCTGTGTCGGAGTCCAGGTTAATCTGAACTGAGCGTGGATTTCAAGAAAAATCAAAAACATCCTGATTGGCTGACAGTCCTGGTTAGCTGTGTGATTTCAGAGTGACTATGCCATCTCCAATGGACCTGGACCTCCTACTGATGAGTGCTCGATGGAAATTTGTTTGAAAGACACTCCTTAGAGATCTTACACGCACACACACATACTCACGCATATACACAAACACACACTTCCATGCATATCAGAGAGAGAGAGAGAAAGTCCAAACTCATAACTGTCAATGATGGACAGGTTGATGCAGAGACTTTTTGAAGTGACAGAATGGACCAGGTTTTCCGCTGCAGACCCCTTCTGATTGTTTTGCATTTTACTCTGTTTGGCTGAGCTTAGATGTTCACTGGGAAATCACAATATTTCTATTGTTGGTATTTTTACACAATGTCTGTCTGGGTTGTTTGACTGGGCAAATTAACAGGTCTAATGGTTGGAATAATTAGGAAGGCGATGTTTTGTTTCGACAAGCGCTCTGCCAAACAGCTGAAAGAAAAAAAGGTAAGAAGCAATTCCCTCCCTGTGTATACATGCCAACACATGAAAGTCATTTAGCTGCACTTAACTGTCGAAAAACAATTAGGGCAAAGCATAACAACATCTGCATGCACGACTCCTGTAGCATTTTTTTCTGTATCCTCCTCCTTGCCTGCGGAACAAGTATTGGCAACCCTCAAATGCTAGGTACACTTCATGAATTTTACATTACGCCCGATCATTACCATAACGATGCTATCAAAGATATTAGGAGCCTTCAACGCTGTTTTCTCTTACACAGGGATCTCTCTCAGATCTCTTGTCAAGGAGGTGGGTATCATCTAGCATCATCGAGCATATAGCTTGCACGAGCCCCCTCTCCTAATGAGTGTGTGTGCATGTCTGAGTGTACAATATGTAAATCCTCGCGCTGAGTGATAGAGAGGGGGGTCGACACTGTCTGTGGGTGTGGGTTTGTGTGTCATAAATCCTTATAAAAGAGGCAACATTGTCTCCGCCGCTGTGTTGTCTCATTTGTCTTGGAATCAGTGAAAGCTTTCCTCGCTATTACTGCTTTATTTTCCGCAGAAAATGAGCCCCTCTTTTTCTTCTTTTTTTTTTCTTTTTTTTTCATCAGCTTGGACAAACTATTATTCCAGCTGTTTTTGGAGCAAGAAACTCTGAGGTATAATGTACCTATTTCTGCCCACATGTGAAGTGTGTGTTAAGCCCAGAAGATTTAGATTTATTACGAGTAAGTGGGTGGTTTGACAGACGTCCAATATCAGGTGGAGTAATTAGCATTCTCATCTAATGGTCTTATCTCTCTCCTGCTATTGTCTCTCTCTCTCTCTCTCTCTGTCACCCCCTCTTCTTCCTGGGCGATGTGACGTCCTCTGAAGCAGTAAAATGAAGCCAGTTTCTGTGTTGTCCTCCCTCCATCGCCACGGCTCACAAACAGAATGTAATTATTTTCTGCCAGGGACAGGATCAGTGTGGAGAACAAAGTGCACACAAAACACCCTTGTGACGATCAGACTGGTTTTGTACAAAATATGTGTCGCGCACACACACACACACGGCGCGCAGACGAGCACACACATGATCACAAGCAGACAGGCATGTTTCCACGGACGCGTGCACACACACACACACACACAAAAAAAATCGTGGATGAGCAAAGACACCAAACGAGCCCAACTTTTTCCCCCAGTTGTATTGTCATGCTGTGATTATTCCCAGGGAGAAATTGATTTGCCTATTAATGCTACAAATGCTGTCTGTTTTCTGGCCATTTCAAATAAATAAATAAATTGTTTACATGGGATTCATGCAATCATATGTTCTTGCTTTTATTAACAACATGCACATACAGAGTGGTACACACACACACCGCGTGCATGCACAGCAACCAACCATCTAACAATCACTCAGCACACTGTGGGTTTCTTCCTCCTATTTGCTGCCAGTAAATTGGATGGTCTCCCATACATATTTTCATATGCTGATGGCCACATTACTGGTGCAGGCATCCCGCTGAAGTGATTTGTGGTGCTCATTTGAAAGTGATAGGACGCAGGCAGCCACTGAACTCCTACTCAGCTGTGGCTAGAATCAGGCTGTCTTTATTGCTTTACAGCTAGCGCAGTAACCTGGGCACATTGATAATGGGCTGTTGTGCTAACAGGCAGATAACACATCCAATCCATCACTAACGTCGCAGAATGTGTGTGTGTTGTTTGCTTTTAAGTAACAAATATAGGGCTGGTAGCCGCTGAAATATACCCGGCTATCTGTAAGGAGCCGTCCGTAAACGAACGATGAATCCGTTAGATTGTGCCAAGTTCGTTTTAACTACGGGTAACAGGCGTCTTAAAGCGAGGAACGTGCAGTTGTTACTGACAAACGATGTAGCACATAAAATCATGAGTGCTATGTACAAAGTTGCTCATTATTCACTCTGAACTCTTTCTCTTATCAAACTGTCAGACTATGTGGTTGTTATACAATGTGATTACCTTCCTCTCTCTCCTTACCCCCCATATCCCCGATTCTCCCTGTCCCGCTCTCCTCCATGATTACCACACCGCCTCGAGCTAGTGAATTTGAATTGGGGCCACCTATTATTTTCCCCCCATGTGATAGTAATTATTTACAAATTTGTGAGTGTTCATGTGAAATACAGGATGTCCTATTAGAAGTTATGTGTAACAGTGGGGGAAGGTGGCAAGGTCTTGATTTTGAATATGCTATTAGTGCAATCAGATTAAAACACAGCCACAGGTAGTCGAGCAGTCAGGCTGCAGGAGCCCCTGAGACACTGTTAACCCAATCAGATTAATATTACAGATTGTCATGACCGCCTTTGTTTTCCATTTGGGAGAGGCACGGGCGGCTCGCGGGGTTGGGACACTGTGAATGTGATTACCAACAAGAAACAATAGGCTACAAAGAGAGCATCGCTTTCGGCGCTGCTGTATTCAATAACCAGGAGAACAGACCGGATTCTCGCCCATTATATTTCTTAATTTGGCGAATCTTCACGCAAATTACTCAGGCTGGCCTCATTTGGGTGGAAGTGCAGATTACAGAGGGAGGATGTAATTGCAGGAGACGTGGGGCCGCTCACTGGGAAAGTAGTGAAGCTGATTGCACAGGAAGTAGTATTATTGGCCGTGCATAAGGAGCGGCCGTAAGTGCTTCTGCAGAAATCAGACTATCAGTCCCCCAGTAAAATAAAGTAGCAAAACATTCACAGATTTAAGCTCTTCAATTAACATCGTCCCGAGCATGTAATTATGAGCGGTACACCACTGCGATTGGTTTTGTATAACCACCCTAATGCAGCTTGTGCTACACCATGGCACCCAGCAGTTTAGCTCGTGGCCTGAAGCATGCCACAAGGTGTGTACAAAACACACACTCAAAGCCAGCTCATTCTCTGTGTGTGAAAAACACACAGGCACAGACGCCCTGCAGAGACAACATTTTGCCACAAAAGCCTTTGTTCGTTATCTGATACTACAGACTAGGACATTTTACACTGTGTTCTTAGAAAGTCCTCCATTCAACATGTTGGTTTTATCACAGCTGTTTGCAGGCCAGCCATTAGGAAACATGGAGAGGGGGATACGATTTTTCCAAATTAGGCCCTTAATCCACACCCACACCAACACCACCGTCACCTCCACGCCCTCAGCTTTAATACCAACATGGGTAATTTCAAATACAGTCTTGGTCATTAGTCTTGTAGTGACACAGGTGATTCTATCTACATCCAGGCCCAGTGTTGCATGCATCTACTCAGCATGATTATAAATCCCAAAAAGGGGAAGTCATTAATTTCAAAAGGTGCAGAAAATATTTCTTCCATATTAGGCAGTGACAGTTACAGGTATATGACCTTTAAACAAAACAGAAGAAAAAATGCTTTCCATTAAAATGGTCATCAGAGAGAATCAAACCGTGAATGAAGAAATTACTGCAAGGTACTAAATCATGAGATCAAATCATGGCTGAACAAATTATTTTACTGGTTATATATCAAATTAATTTTTAGGGCTCGAAGTACTGGACAAATTGTGGGCAGAACTGAAATACTAAACTGTATACTCAGCTGAAATCGTATAAACAGAGACTTACTCATCTCTCCCTCACTGGAGATGGGGATCGCTCAATTTCAGCGAGTGATCATTAAGGAAAAGTCTCATTACATGATTGCTAAACTCAGGCTGAACATGTTCTGCCTTTTCTTTTGGAGCCCCCTGATTTTTGATGAAACATTTTGACTTTGCTAGCTTCATGAAGTGGCGCTAACACCGAGCTCAGTGCACGTAGATGACATGAGAAGAGGACCAAGCTTGTGTGTGTGTGTGTGTGTGTGTGTGTGTGTGTGTGTGTGTGTGTGTGTGTGTGTGTGTGTGTGTGTGTGTGTGTGTGAGAGAGAGAGAGAGACACTGCAAGGGATGAGTCCAACCACTGCGGAAAGCTAGTTTTCCTCACCAAGGTTCAAGTAAGGTCAGCATCCTTTTCTTGACGGTGGCAACCAAAGGTATTCAATAGTTTCATGGCCTTTTAGACACTGGTGCAACATTGAAATTTATTGATAAGAATGTCCCCTATACCTACCCCTACATATATGTATATACGTATTTATGTGTGTATATACATGGTACATGTGCTGTCCGTCTGTCTGAATTTTACTTGAAAAATGTGTAAGGAATGAAATGTCATTAATAAAGTGAGTACAAATGATCGATAGTGTTCAGGACTCTTTGGTGTCTTCACAGGAATCAATCAGTTGCAATCAACTCTCGGTCATATGTCATTTGTTTATTGATTGGTTTGCTCAGCATCAAGGAGGCACAACTTATCTAATGTGAGACTGTCAGATGGCAAATGCTAGGAAAGAAAAAACAGAGAGAAAGAAGAGGGGACATTGGTGTGCTAATGATAACGAGGAACTCTTTTGCTTTCTGTGATGCACAGTGACTAATGACTCTGACGTCTTTTGAGTTAATTTTCTATCTGTGTCTATTTGGGAGCTGTTGGCTTCACTTCAATAAATGAAGTGGCACTAACACCGAGCTCAGTGCACATTGATGACATGAGAAGAGGACCTAGCGTGTGTGTGTGTGTGACACTGCAAGGAATGAGTCCAATGACTGCAGAAAGCTAATTTTCCTCACCAAGGTTCAAGTAAGGTCAGCATTGTTTTCTTGAAGGTGGCAACCAAGGGTGCTAAATAGATTCATGGCCTTTTCGATGCTGGTGCAACATTGAGATTTATTCATAATAAAGTCCACTTTACCTTGCAAACAATCCTTTTAGTATTACTACTTGTGCTGTGGCAATCAACCTTTAAGTACAAAAGTCAGTATTTGACAAGTTGCGGGTGAGAGTCAGCTATCAACTTGAACTGGACCTTTGAATGCAGTTTTGGAGGTGAATAGCCTAGTTTAGCAAGACTGGAAGCAATGGAACCTTGACTTTGTCCGAAATTCAAAAGAGGCTTTTTCAGCTCATTCTATGTTAGGGTTAGCCCTATCAAAAAATAAGGAAAAGTATTGTTTAATTATTTGGACCCCCAGGATGTGTTTTGTAAGTAACCAGTGCCCTCACTATGTTGGAATAATATTGGCTAGCGTAAACCTGGTTTTGCACATGGTGTGCTCCCATTAACTGTCATCAGGGCCTCAGTGCATGATTCATCGGCTGGATACCAGTTACCTAGAACATTCTCCAGAAACCTAACCTTTCTCACTAAATGGAAGATACAACAGTACATGTCTGAATTCAAGTTTCTCTCTTTTTTCATTCAACTAAAACAAGCCCAATTGCCTTGTTTACTCCATAAAACAAACACCATTCAAACTTGACATCAATAAAAAAAAACTCACCAACACAGTCTGGTTTTTCTTTCCAGTCACATATTTGGTTGAAATAAATCTTCAGTTCAGCTTTACACACACTTTTCGTCAATTCTCTATCATATTCTTCTGCCACTTCATGCCTCTTCTGTCCCCATCTGTCACGTCTTCTCGTCCATAGTTGTGGTCTTGCTTTGAGCTGCTGTACCGTAAATCACCTCTGTACTATATCCCCCGTCTTTAAACTGGCATAAGTCTGGTATCCAGCCATGTTTGATGGGAGGCTGTTTGGATGTGCCATGATACTTGCAGTGACTACCCCATGACGTCATCCACGGTTGCTGTGTGGGCAGACTCCAACAGCTAAAAGGGCAACTTAGCTTCAAAACTACCTGCGCTTTAACAGCCCAACGACTTAACTGGTAGTCGCTACAGCGAAAGATAGCTACAGCATCTCCTTGTTTGAGGAAGACCCTGGGACATACACGGAGCTCAACCTTATCAGAGTGATAACCTCATTTACATTAATCTCTCTCATTCTTTCCATCTCTATCTGACTCTTTCTTACCTTCATGCAAAATGGTATTTTAAATGCATCAAGTCCTTGTCAAGTGGACAGTTTAGCAATGAATGGGAATCTAGAATCAGTAAAAAGAAAAATAAATTATCAGACTTTCTGCAAAACTGAAGTTGTAATTCTAAGCAGCACACCCCCTCTTTCTAACTCTATCCATCTCTATTTCTCTAGTGTATGTATGCAGCAGCTGCTGTGGCCAACATGCTGAAGGGTGTAGAAAGGGCTTGCGTGGAGTCGATTCAATATCACACATACTACACCTTAAAACAAAACAAAAAAAAGCACAATGTTATTGCCTGAAAACATCCAATAATAGCCAATTAGATCATCAAAAAACCTATTCCCAGCAATATACCCTCGCACAAATACACACAGCCGGAGCTCAAAAAAAAGGCACGAGGAACCCCACGGCTGTTAAACTTTAAAGCTCCTGCTTCAAAAACTACATAAAATAAATGATCTGACTAAAACCATAACCCTGGGAGACCTTGCTCACTGCCTGATAATTGTCTTCTTTCATGACACCATCCATCCAGAACATTAGGCTTGTGTTCTCAGGCCTGCTGGGTGCTATCACATAGGGCAATCGCAAATGAGGGGGGGGCTCCAGAAAGGCTAACCTCCACAGGGAGCTCTACAGCCCCCTGCTTATCCGGCCGTAGGGATCCAGGCCTACATAAACAATATCAAAGACAAGCGTAGATTGTTGCAAACAGCCTCGTTACACTGCCGGGGCACAGTATACTTACAAAACGTGATTTATACGCGCATAAACACATGAACGAATGCACACACACACAGGCTGGCTTTGGTTCTTACTCTTTGGTTCTTCACTCAGTCTTTTCTTTGAGGCAATTGCTGGTTTCAAACAGGATCTATAAAAGATGAAACAACCTTTGCACTCGTCTCCCTCTGATGTTGGGAGACATACCTGCAGCCAGTGTTATTAGTTACTGCTCATATTGATATGCACCATGCCCAGTGCAGCGTGTTGGCGGGTAAAAACCACTATGTGTTTCTCCCACGCCTCTTCCCTTTGGACAAACAGACGCACTCTGGCCTCCAACTGCAGGATTGTGTGGGATATGTACATCTAATTGGGTCTCAGAATAACAGCGGAGAGGAGGAAGAGTTCATCAAGTTTAGCATCCAAACTAAACAGGTTCAGTCAAAGAATTCAAAGCAGGATTACAGACAAACAAGCGTTTGATTGAATATACACATTGCTACAGAGCAGTTATATGTTGCCCGGGTGTGATAATAAATCCACGGCGATATGCCGCCGAGCATTCATCATAACAAGTGCAACTCAATTTTAGCATGAGCCAATTTCCTGCCTCCCATTGAAAGTCATCTAGTGTGGGTTGTGCTATTCAAATCACAATTAAATTCATCTTTCACGGCCTCATCTAATAGAACCCTCTCTAGTCAAATCCAACCCTGTTAATCTGTTCATCAATACAGCATGAGCATGCCTGCAGGGACAGACAGTGCAGTAACTTAACAGGGCCGATTTTTTTTCATCAGCGTGTCCCACATTATGTACCTGCGACGTTTATTTGTTGTGCAGATAGAAACAGTTATCAAGCTCAGCCTGGCAAAAATAAAACACTCTTAGTACTCTCTGAGGGTGATTACACAGCGCATTCATTTTGGTTAGCGTGTTAATGTGCTTGTGTGTGTGTGTGTGTGTGTGCGTGCGTGCGTGTCATCCCTGCGGGTTTGCAGGCGTCAATAACACTCTATAAATTCCTCCAACACGTCCATAATAACTCGCGATAGGGTTCTCTGCCCTTTACTTCAAAGATGTATTTTTGTGCTTATGTGATTGCCACCAGAAAGCAGTAATATCCACGAGGCATAGCTGGAGAAGTGAAAATCCTAATGATCATTTTTTATTAGGCAAGTGAATCTGTCACAGCGAGAGATTATGATGCTTTACTCAGAAGCATCCTGTAAATAAGGGTAATTAGGTACTCTGTTCTCTTCAAAGCAAACAGCAGCCTTGCTGGATTTACTGATGTATCTTTCACTGGCGGATAATCATTGCTGCAGTGTCTGAAATGGAAGGTGGCCGCACGAATGCCTGTAAACACCTAGAGAATAAGAGTTTTCAAAGCTGACAGATGTATGGGTTTATGTTCTCCGCTGCGTCGGTTACATGCCATTAAAATAATTGATTTGTTTTTGAACAAAAATACACGTTGAAACTACAAATGCAGTTGTGGCTCGCGGAAAAGCTGTAAATAAGGCAGAAAAACAAGAACAAGGTGGCACACTTACCACTCAATTTGGGTTCTCCTCTACAACTGTTTGTGAAGAGTCCCTTCACTGGTGTTTATCCTCCTTCAGCATGCTTGTTCCACCAAACCAACTAGTGCTTTACTGCTTTAACAAACGACCTCCCTATAGACTATTTGACCATTTACCTTGTGGAAAAATGGCTGAGCATCCAAACCAAAATCCATTTATTATCAACTTATTAACATTTAAACAGCATTTAGGAGGTGTGAACTACATGTACAAAGAAGTACTTTAACTACATCCTGCTATACCTTGCTGTTGGTTCAACTACATACATTTTTTGCCTGGTGATTCAATAGTTCAACAGTAGGCGCAGCAGGTGCCTGAGAAACACCCTACAGTGTTTGGAGATGAAAACACCCTATGTGCTGTCTCAATCTGCGTTGCAAACTTAAGAGCAGACTCGAGAGTAACACCATGTTCATGGCAATGCAGCTGCATATATGGCTCAATTCCAGCAATGAAGAGTGTGAATTTCTCTCCATCTTTAGCATTTTGTCCATAAGTGGGAAAAGCTTCCTCCACTAGACGGCTAATTTCAGCAGCAAATACTGGAAGGGCCTCACCGGGCAGGTGAGTGCGTACATTGACATAACTTTGAAATGTGGACATGTAAGCAGTCAGTCCAAATACAGCTTTAAGTTTTTCTTTCACTGTAGTATAGTCAGATTTTGTTGCATCAGACAGGCTATCCCAGTAACTAAAAGCAGAACCACCCAGGCGTGAGGGCAGCGGTTTAGTCAAATTGTCTTCATCATAATTAGAAGTAGCCTCCACCGCCACTTCAAAACGTCTGCACCATTTTGAAAAGTATATAACCCATGAAAATATGTGGAAAATCTCCTTTACAATACTGTGACATGGCATGGGATGAGCCAGAATGAAAGGGCAGTTTGTTCCAAATGTTATTGTGACTGGCCATGGTTAATTACAGATACAGCTCGACTGCAACAATCCATTGATAGTTCAAAATGAGTGCCTGTAACATAACAATCTTAGCTGTGGTGAGCTAGCAAGTCCATAATCCAGAGGATCATGAACAACCGCACCACGAGGCGGTCCCGCAGCAATCCCTCTGCGACACGAAGAGGCGCGAAGAAAAAAAAAATGTTGGTCTCTGGTACTTACAGGACGTTATCTTGATAATCCCTGGCAAAACTCAAATCTCCACAAACCACCAGTGTAATGCGGCCTTCAGTATAGACCGACTTTAATGATCCGTTTCGGGTATGGGTGAAGAGAAAACACGACTTATTCCGCTCACTCGATCACTTAATGACCGCCAACACCGTAGGACAACTCAGAACTTTACGATGTGACACGTTACCTCTTTCTTACACTGTATCATTCCGCCAATCTTAACCATCACTACCATATTAAATAGTTCCTAATCCAAACGAAGGAACAGAACATAACAACAAACAAATAGATCTACACAAAAATAAATGTCATCTTACAATATTTGAGAGTAATCTTAGTTGGTGTGGTAAGTCCAGGTGGACTGATGAACTGTGCACACAGTCTGTGATCATTTCATTTATATTTTATTCAGTTTAGTTTTTTCTTTTTTGTTGTTTCTTTCTTTGACCATTGCACATACGGGTATCAAGCATGTGACTTGTAGTATCATATTTTGTTATAATTCCGTATTACACGTAAATTGTCAATTTGTTCATTTGGTTTTACATAGCAGCTTGTACTACTTTTACAAGTGGCTTGAGTTAACCAAATAAGAAAGCACTTTGCTGTAGTTTAACTACTTCCAGTACTTGCCCCAACACATATAACAGCAGATTTGAAGACTTTGTAATTAAAACCTGTTAAAGAAAAATAACAATTCAATAGCCTTGAATTCATAGCTCGCAGTAAAATGAATTTAAAAAAAAACATACCAAAAATGTACAAAAAAGTGATCAAAACATTAAACTGACATTCTGAAGAATATCTTCAAATGAAAACGTGTGTGTGTGTGTGTGCGTGTGCGTGTGCGTGTGCATGTGAGTGTGAAGAAGAAGGATAGAAATGCAGGAAGAGTGTAGGCGAGAGGACGAGCAAGTCAGACCAGAGGCAAATGTCAATAAAGTTGAAGGTCTCCCGCCAGGTTGAGTGAAATTTGGAAGGTTTTTCTTATTTCTTTTTGAGACATGTTTCATCCTTTTAAGCCAGCTGTAATCCTAGCTGTAAATTAAGTGCGGCAGAGGGCTCGACCAAGTGCAGGGACAAGTGTTGCATGTCACCAGTCGTTTTCTGCGTTGTCACCTCTGCCGCTGGGTTGGGTTGCCAGGTACCTCGACATGTATCCAACACAGAGACGGATCGTTATGAAATATGGAGATTAATGAGGGAAATTACCAATCCAGAGCTGCGGCAAGGTTTTATTCAGACAGTGTCTTACATAGCAAAATTCAACAATATCAAGAAAAAACATGGTCTCCTGTGGAAACAAACAACCGGAAAAAAAAAAGCTGGCTGTTTGGACTGTGGCATTGCACAATTGACAGGGAAAGCATCCATCTGTCCGCATGCAGCCTCAGTCTATTTATAAGGCTGCCATTGACTGACAACTACTCCTTAGGCGTACTATAAAAGACCAGCGCTGGCTGCGAGGCTGCATGTGTAGTTATTGATTACCAGTCAGAAGAGCATAAAACATCTGGGAAACAGTGAGATGAGTAGCAATCAGCAAAGCTAGCTTTCCCTCAGGCAATTTATAGACCCATTTGCCTTTATCGTATGAAATATTCCCCTATTCTTCACCCTAAGGGGGGAGCGATAAGTAACACATTGTGCAGAAACTATGTGCTGCAAGTCTGGGTGCACCCCTCAAGGCACTGCTCCTCGCCAGCGAGATCCAGGCAGGGTGAGAGGTCAGATGTGTGTATATGACACACAGTTATTTTACATGGCTGGAGCTGACCCCGGTGGACTGTCACGGGGATTGTCTAGTTTTCTTGAATGCATTTTGTCCCATTTATATTCATATTCATCTCGTAACGCCACATGCACCCGCGCTCAGTGTTGAAGATAAGACTATAGCGCTGAGTTAAAGGCTCTGATTCATCTGTAAGGTCACGGGGTCGTACAGAAGTATGTGATGCACATACACAGTGCTGCTGAATTCAAATTTGTACTCATTGATTTCTAATTCTTAAACTGCGCGTTTGCATTTAGCTTTTAATTAGGTAAGATCATTCCAGCATCGGCTGTGAATCCAGAGATTGGCACACAGGTCAAGCATTTTGTTATCTAGAAGACTGTCACTAGTGTTTGTATGGCAGTGTCAGTTTTGTAATTATACATCTAAATGCAACTGGATTTGCATAAAATCATTATCTGAGTGCAAACAGTCCAAATTAATTCTGCGAGCCATCTGCTTTCTATTAAAATTCTCATAATCCAGAAGTTAAAGAATATGAATTTGGTTGCTGGAAAGCAGCTGTCCCTTTTTACCAATGCTGACTCTGGTTCAGAGTTTGAAAGCGAAGTTGCTGTTTTTATTTTTGTAATGAGCACAACAAAGACGAGGAACCATGGAGTTGTACTGTGATATAATTACAGAGGAGCCCCGACCCGTCTGGTCAAATGAGATCATTTTTCCAGAGCCGTGCCCTGGGCCAAGCCTGATTAATTTGCTACACATTGTGTTGGCTTATTGTACCGGTTGCATTACTCGTTCTCATTTTGTTGCTGATCATGATGAATCTCCTCTGATGCGACAAAAGCACAGAGGTTTTTCAACCCAAATTTATGAGGCAGCACAGGCTGTTGCTAGATTGGTCAGTTCAGGGACTGCATGAAATATCAGAAAAAGGAGGAGGGTTGTTATTTTTTTCTTCCTGATAACAGGAAGTAGCTCTAAAATGTTTGGGAGGGCCCTTTAACTCAGCCTGGAAGTCACAATATAAACATCAGATTATACTGTACAGCTATGTGTGCCACAGGTCATGAAATTGCATTGTGTTATATGAAGACAATAATCACGTCTTCATATCAGCAATAAAGTTTTCACATTCAAATTTACAAGTCACTAATAGGATCAATGTGATGAACCAAAGGGATATGGATCTCTGCAGGGATTAAACGGTACATTTCCAGAGTGCATATTATTCGTCATTTGTGGAGGAAAGTAACAAAGTACATTTACTGCAACAACACTACTTAAGTACTTAAGTAACTTTAAGGTATTTGTACTTTACTTCCATTTTCCATGTACGTTTTTTCTAAACCACTTCATTTTGGATGGAAATATGTATGTGTATTACATTTATTTGACAGCTTTAGTTACTAGTTACTTTGAAGATGACTGGCTAATAGATGATGATGTAACACTGTGATTAAGCTGCTCAGCGGTATATCAAGTACATACAATTAGCCCAGTGGATACATGAATCAAAAATCATTATCCAAAAACACAATATGCAATATTCTGAAATGGGCCATATTAAAATAGTGATTACTTTTACTCTCTGTGCTTTAAGTAGGCTGTATCTCAATGGGAATGCATATATCCTTTTTTTAAATATTGCCGTTTTAAAGCCAAGACCTGCAGGAGAGTATTTCTACACAGTATTGATACTTTCACTGGCCTACAGCTCCTACTTTTACCTTATCTAGAAAGGGGAGTTGCAGTAAAGTTGAAAGAAAGAAAGAAAGAAAGAAAGAAAGAAAGAAAGAAAGAAAGAAAGAAAGAAAGGAAAAAAGTTGTATGAAGTGACAGTGACAGCTCTCAAAAGAATGGCAGAAATGTTGAATAGACAGAACTTTAATACACTGTGCACTTTTCAAATATTAATAGCAAAGTAAGTTGTACCAGTTCGTTGGTGTCATATTAAAGTGGGGGTTGGTGTTGCATTCTCTTTTTCTGAAGAGGAGGTTCCAAAGAAAATACAGATAATATGCCCAAGTCCATTGCTTTCTTACTTTTTTCACACATTTGAGTTACATTGCCGCAGAACGCTAGTCAAACACTTCAGTTGTTGCTATCCACTCACAAGGTCACTCTTTGTAAGGCGATACCGCTGATTCTGTCAGTGAAGCCCTCTTTACAGAAAGTATTTGTCCACCTTTGAATGTACAACTGCAGGATTATTGACATAGCTTTCTAAATTTCACCAATTTCTGTCATAGGCACAGTTTCAGGAAGGGCTGTCATCTCAGTTTTAAAAACAAAGTATTCTTCAGGTCTCAGCTTTTAGTTTTAGATATTAATACCGACCAAAAACAAGCTGATGCGCAGTCCTGGAAGCTTCAGTGGTTTTTCATTACTGCACACAGAGAGCTGCTGACCAGATTTTATGTAAATCACATTTCCTACAACCCAAATGTTCCCTGAGGACAAAACTCTGAATTCACCCAGTCAGGTCTGACCTCCTGGCCTTGAAAATAACGGGTTCAGACGAGAGACTCAAAAGTTTAATCTGCTCATCCACTCTGAAATCTCTTTGTGGCTTTCCAGCCGAGGACTCATGTTAAAAGTTTCAACAGTTGAGTGAAGATCAAGGTGACATTTTGTTTTTTTTTAATGCGTAATCTTGATTTCCTGACCAGATCTGCCCATTGTCCTTCACTGAGGTTGTTTCATTAAAGAGGCCAAAAATCAAAGTCAACATTCTTTGTTCATTACTTTTTAGTCTGAAAAACTTGGCACAAAGTTTCCTGAACATGCTCCCACTGATCACAAGGTTTTGATCGAGGCAAAAAATGTTTTCCACACTTTCCACATTTTCATTTTTACATTTCATTAACAAGACGCAGAAACCGGAAGTTGTTTTCATTTGCATCTAAATGCATTTGACCCTCACACTGGAAATGACAGATAATTATTTTCCCTGAAGTGTTCCTTGTTTGCAGGGCGAGCGGAGCGGAGTACAGAGCCGCGGCAATTGCTCAAACATGTTTTCCAGCGCAAATTGCAGCGGTGGGCTGTTTGCTTTTTCATTAACATTCACCCTCTGTCTGATTGCCTCGAACCGGTTCGGCTTTCTCTTCTAGAATCTCCTTTAAAGCCATCCGGCTGTCAGGACACAGTGAGGCAGATTTTGTCTTTTTAACCGTTTAGTGAGATGAGATGCACTCTGGGACAGCTTGTTGCATGAGATTAACTGAGATGAAAACAATGAATTGAGATGACGTGACATGAGACAAGATGAGATGAGATGAGATGAGAATTTGCATTCTCACAGTTGCAAATTAGTTGTTCATGAACATGGAGAGAGGGATGGATGACTTGAGATGATCGCTGTGTATCTCAAGATTCAATCATTTAAAGAGAAGTGCTTGAGATCACGATCAGCAGTATAATAAACTTTTAAAAATCATGAGTTTCCAGAAACAACGTCCTTTCTTTAATGTGGCAATGCTTACTATTTGGGCGAGTGTGGACAAAATGGTCCAGAAAATGGATTTGAATCGAAGTTTAGAGCGGTGCTAGCCGTTCATTTTGTCACTCCGCACAAACGAGTGTCGTACACACCAGCCCAAGATGGCCTCCTTGTCAGTAGCGGGGTCCTTCAATAAGGCAGGAAGTGTGTTCCCTAAATGTATCTGCCACGATTCTCTGTCGAACAGATGTTTTGCCGAGCTACATCAAAACAAAACGCTCCTGAATGATCTGGAAGCGGAGTGTTGAAAAGGAGAAATAATTTTCGGGATCTTTGCTCCGCCTTAGTCCAGATTAGCATAAACCACTCTGAGTGACTAAGAATGATAAAAAAAAAAAAAAAATGTTTTAAAAAGATGTGGAAGTTACTCTGCACTGTCATAGAGTCACACAAGAGTCTGACGCAGCATCAGAGTAATCGTTCTAGTTCTTATATAAAAGCTTACGTGGTATATTTACTTTAGAGTACATTTCCCTCCTACGATTTCTCTCAATAACAAAACGTTAGGTGGCTAACTTTACCAGTCTTTTGTGTCACTCACTGTGACAAGAGCTATTAAAACATCACTGTGGACAAACATGCGCTGAGATGAGGACTGTGAACTTGAGACTTCCTGGCGATCCGAGCTAACTTCAGCTAATAGTCTTGGGATTGACTCTGACGGTCTGTTGGGATGGTTAGCAAACGTTTACCGTTGGCATCTGTTTCAGTTCCTCAGCTTAATCGTATTTGCTTTCCCATTTAGATTTCTTATTTTCATTTTTTGTAAACATGAGCGTAACCAAAAGTGTCTATATACAAACCAGACGGTATCGACTGAGTTCTCCATGCAGCAGCAGCAGCAGCAGCAGCGGTGGTGGTGGTGGTGGAGTGTGCTGTCTGCAGGGGAGAGCAGCTCAGATAAACAGGCAGCCCGGCTGGAAATAAAACTGCTGTTTGGTCGGGATTATTGATCACATTAATATGCAATGATTATTTTCTCTGGGTGAATTTGTTGTCTAAATACTGGTTTGAAGCCGTGTAATTAAAAAAAAAAGCTTTGAAGGAGACTGCAGTAAAGAGACTTGACATTTTAAGAAACATTTTTTGAAAACAGCTCTAAGTGAAGTGTTTGTTACTCTGCACTTCAATGGAGGACATTTCAAAATGAATTATGGTTTTATAAACCACGTTTATTTGTACCAGATCCACCATGTTGCCGTGAAAAAAAAAAAAAGAAAGAAAGAAAGAAAAACAATGATGCATCATTTAGCAGGGATGGGTTTCTTGTCTTCAAAATGAAGCAAGTTCTGATTTTGAGAAAAAAAAAAAGGCGCTTGATAATGGAGTTCATGTGTTCTCAGTGACTGTGGGCACTTCAAAGACTGTTTATGAACATGAACAACTGTCAGCGAGAATAAGAGACGAGACTCTCAAGTCTAATGTCATCACACCGTCTGAAGCTGGTCCACCGGCTAGCAGAACAAAGTTTGTTTTCTTTTGCCTTCTGGGAGAAATGTATAGCTCTCGACAACACATAAGGGATGCGATTCTATTTTTGAATTAATATCAGCTATATATCTGTTTAGTAAAGTAAAGGGAATCAAAGATAACAATATAGAACTACAGTGCCCACAGGCATGCAGGCTACTTTATTCATTACTTATAGTTCCTGCCTGCTGATTAAGCAGGTGTTTGTGCAAAGTCCTACATCGCCGGTTACCTTCAATGCCACGGAGCGAGGAAGCATTTGGAAATCGTGACCTCCGACGAGAAAATGCACAAATAAAAGAGCACAATATCCATTCAATTATAAAAAAAATTCGCTGAATAAAGCAATATGCAGATTTTGTATTTTAGAGGCATGTGATTGCGGTAAAAGTCTCCTCGTTCTGTGTTTTATGTTGTGGGATATTTTGTCAATTGTCAATTCAGTAGACTTATTCAAAGCGAACATTTGTCTAGTTGTGGGGGCCCTGTTCTCTCCAAGCGTCCCCGATAAGCCACGACATGAGTGTGACAGTGAACCAGCATGACAAAACCCTTCAGGAACCCTGAAGCTGAAGCAGCTGAATGGAACCCAGCCACCGTCTATCATATCTTGTATGTGCTTTTCCTGTTGTGCCACAACAGTCAAAATGTCCTCTGTGAAATCTGAAATGTTCTGACTTTAATCGCAGCAAACTATGTGAGACTGTTGCTGGAAGAAAAAAAAAGAAAAAAGCTACACAAATAAATTCATTACATTCTTTATTTATGTGAGCGCGCTTGATTATTTTCACTGTGATTAAATTCAGCATATCTTTGACTCGTTTGACCCCGTGTTGAATGAATGCGAGAGAGAGAGACAGACAGTTTTGGGGGGAAACAAGAGGAGGACGGGGAAACGCTCTCGGGTCAGAAATACTCTGAGCCCACTGGATGGAGCTGCAACGACACGCGGCAACAGAGGAACCCACTGTAACCAGAGCTAACCAGAGGATTAAAGCACAAACCAAAACACTGAGCTCCAAATGCTGCCACCGTGCACATATTCCATATCTCTTACTACATCTGTTGTTTAGGTTCCTGCAGTTATTTTAAAGCAGAATGAATCGCAATGTGTGTGTGAAACGAATGAGGCAGATGGGAGGTCGATAGAAGGCAGGAAAACGTCAAGATTGAACTGAAATTACTCTTACGTTTCATTTTGAGACAGTGTTTCAAGTCTCCGTGTTTACAGATGAAGCTGATACATCCAGTCGTAATGACTCCAAATTGATGGGACATTACACTGCAATAAGACAAGAAAATATTGTGTTTTTATAAGATAACACACTTGGATTACAACAACACAAGCCCCGGAATGCTTCATCTGAAAATAAACGGCTAATGAGTGTAACATAAACGGCTGAACGGAATGTGAACTTAATGCCCGGCTTGCTTTTTTTTTTTTTTTTTTTTTTTTTTTTTTTTT
>CAEMYA010000012.1:4184878-4189878 GCA_903131615.1 Diplodus sargus
CTCTTTTAGGCAAACAATGCACTACAGCCACACCTCCTAATTCAAATTGAACACTTAAAAAAAAAAAAAACATACAAAAATAAATGCAAAGCCATGTAAAAATGTACACTTGTAGTTCAACTATTTCATCTTTCATAAACTTTCAGACAAAATAATAATAAATAAAACACCAATATGTTTAATTTAAAATGGAGACATAGATAAACGATTCTAAATGGAGGTCTGTGAACAGAGAAAAGGTGTTTTTTGGAGACTGTTAGAGGTACGTAGATCTCAGACAGGTCTACATGTTTGGCGCAGCTCTGACAGCAGTGTTGAAGAGTTGAAAAAAAATAATAATCATCATCATCTTTGAAATCCAAAACAAGCCCAATGTTCTGCTGATGTCCGGATAAAATTTGTAAAAAAAAAAAACACAGTCTGAATTATCTGGAAAAATGAACGATGGAAATGTCACATACAACATGCAGAATTAAGCTAATCATATTGTAAACAACTGCTTGGTTTGGATTAAAAAACGCTGATCGTGAAACATTCCCAACAATCGGAAATATTCTCTAATGTCTAAAATCATTTTCGAACGCGACCCCAATTTCTGCAGCATCCCGAAAAATGTGCTCGTGTTTTCCTCGACAAGAGGACGACTGCAGCAGGATGTGTACAAAACTGCTTGAATACACAGGCGGTGTTACGTTTGGATATGGCACCTGGTGATGAGTGACTTTCCTCGAAACTCAATAAAATAAACGCTGCTGTAGATAAAGTTTGGCAAAGGAATTCAACACTCTGACAGTGCGTGAGAAAGAGAAAGCGAACAAAAAGAACCGTTGGGGTCTCTTTATCATTGAGGATTAACTGCTAGCTGTTTTTACTTTTTTGCTATTTACAGTATTGCACTTAAACTGCACACCATTGCATTTCAGTTTGACTGATGCTTTCTTCTTATTTTCTGAATTGCAAAAAAAACAAAAAGAAGAAGAAAAAAAACAAACGCATGTATACCCTTTATCCAAGATCATGTCCTTTTTGCTGATCACATGACAATATCAAATCCCCCTCACCCCTTTTTTTTTCAATTAGCAAAGTAGTATCTGCTTGTAGTGCCATTTGTAAAACAACCCACATACAAGACCTGAAGTGCAAAGGCTATCTTCACTTCTTTACCCGGGATACAACACAATAAACAGAAAGTAATAAAGACAGCGGGAGGGAGCACGTCGCGAGGAGAAAACGTCTCGCCGACACGTGCCCGGCAACACAGAGGAACGTCTGCAGCAAAGGAAAAACATGAGTTGTTGCTTTTTTGTTACAGCACAAGTCCTTAAGAAGAAGGGTATCAAACTGTAATGGAGACCGTTGTCGGTGTAGAGAGGGGGGGGGGTTGTCGTGGGCATGTAGAATGGCAGTGTTAAAAACAGCTGTCGAGCGTGTATGTCAGGTGTGAATAGAGGCCAGTCCCACAACGCTCCTCCATTAGAGCTCATGCACTTGGCAGCAGCAGGGAACACAGTGGTTGGAGACAAATATGGCCTTTTTTTCATGTTTTCTTTTTTCTTCGTTTTTTCTAGGGGTGAGGGCGGGGAGGGTCGGAGTGTAAAGGTGAGAGCTGTTCCAATGCCTCGATGAGGTGGTGTTTGGGTCTTTTTTTTTCCCCCCCATGCTCAACCCCCTCTGCATTGTCAACATGGCGACAGCCAGCGTCAGCGAGGCTCGGCTTTTGGCCCTGCTGCTGCCCTGCCAGTTTGTTCTAACATCTTCTGGTCTGACGGGCCCCGGCCCGGCCCTCAGACAGACATCCACATGTGTTTGTACGGTCCTTGGGATGTGATCTGTGCCTGGAGTGGACTGAGCCACTGGCCCCGCAGAAGTCCTGCCTGTTGGGGCGAAAAGTAAAAGGTGATTTCATTGGTATTTAATTACCGTTCTCTACAAGTGGTTTGTTTTGGCAGCTGGTTTTGTGACAATTTTCTCGCTCCCTCCTTCTTTTTTTTTTGTATTTTCTTCCTCCACTGTTCTCCCCCCTTTTCTCTCTCACACACACTCTCTCTCCCCCCTTCTCTGTATGTGTTCCTCTCTTTCATTCTCACTCAGTGTTTTTGTTTAGTTTAGTTTTAGCTGTGAGTGTCACGGCCCTTTCACAGGCTCAGTCTTGTGTGAGAGGCGATTATGGGCATCAGGCGAGCGGAGGGGCAGCCCGGTGGGGTCAGAGTCCCAGAGCCTCGGCGTGTTTTCTTGCCTTGAGTCGCAGGTCGGCGATGCTCGAGTTCTTGCTGTTGCTTTTGGCAGCCGCCGCCACAGCCGCTGCCGCAGAGGCCGAGTCGGCAAGCGATGCGATTGGTAGTCCGAAGGGAGGGGGCGGGAACATCAGGTAGGGAGCGTGAGCGGCCAGGTGAGGGTGCAGGTGAGGGTGGGAGTGGGTGACCCCGTCCAACTGGAGCTGGGCTTGGACCTGCAGGAGAGCAAAACACAATGTTCGTCAGCGTGGGCTCCTCCGGGGGGTGTGGGAGTGTGTGTGTGTGTGTGTGTGTGTGTGTGTGTGTGTGTGTGTGTGTGTGTGTGTGTGTGAGGATTTAGGTTTCACAGTCTGACACTATTAAATTCCACCTCAAATTTTACCCCCTCAAAGCTGTTGCTTACAGTGTGTTTTCTAAGAAAATAGTTAAGGGCTGCACTCTGCGCTTTAGCCCTTTTTTCATGTCAGCTATTCTACAAGTTAATGAATCATACATTGCTCTCAGACACCACATCCAATTTAATCGTCTAGAATCAAAGTCTTTCTAGGACCCAGAACAGATTTGTTTAATTCAGACTGAGGACTCGGTTATACCCTTGGAAATATGCAGTCTTGTTATCCTGATTATGTATTCAATTGCATAAATAAACAATTTTGCACTAAAAAGATATTCACATATTTGGAGTTATAAATATTTATCCAGACATATTCCTGAGTCAAGGGAAAAAAAGAAACCATAAGGAGCATAGAATATCAGTTTTCACATTCTTGGCAATTATTTTATGAGAAGTAGGTGAAAATTAAGCATCCACTCACTTCAGAGGGAGCGGGCTGAGCCTGTTGCCATTTCTCATGTGTTTCAAACGCCACAGGAAGAAGTGGGAAAACTCAAGTATTTCATGCTTTCTTCTCCAACCAAAATAGAACCATTTCAAGTCAAAGTTTTAGCCCGACTAAATGTTATTATTTTTTGTTCACTTTCCCTCCTTTCATATCCGCCTAAAAATACTGAAAAATGACTTAAGTCGTTATAAATGAAAGGGAAAATTAATTTGAACCGCAAATCTACGGTTGCTCGGCAGCGCTGCAGAGGCATCCAAACAAAAACCTCCTGCAAACAACAAGCGCTTGCACATATCTCCTTCACCAACAAACTGCGGCCGCGGCTGATCATTTCCAAATGTATCATGCAATTACCTCTGATTCAAGCAGTGGAAACTTGATTTCGTGGAGTGTTTCGGGGGGACATAACAGAATCTGATCCACTCCTGACAAAAACAGGTGGTGGACAGTTGACGTGCCTGCGCGTTAGGGTGTGTGTGTGTCTTATTTAACTCCTCACACACACTCGCAGTTTGCACTTTCTTTTGTTTATTAGGATTGATTTTTGACTTTTTGTCTTTACTTGTTTGTTGCTAGTGAAGGAGGATGAGAGGGTTTTTCCGGCCGGGTTAGACTCTCAGACCTTCGCCTGCACCTCACCCATCCAACCAACACCCATTCACCGGTTTTCGAATGCGGATCCTGCGTTGCAGTATCAGCGCAGCCCCCTGTGCGTGCCGCCTGTTTCAGCCTCAAACAGCGAAGCCTATCTCGGTACGCCGAGGCCTCGAGCCTCCGCCCCTGCCAGTGCAGCTCAACGCCAATATCCATCAGAGCCCACTCCATTCCCCGCTTTCATCATCTCTTTTATGTGCTCGCGCCTGCCGCACTGTTGCCTTAATTAGGCCGCTTGCATTTCACGAGGGTCAAGCAGACAAACACGGCAGCCGGGACGCAAAACAGATAGCGGTGGATCAGATGTCTGTCCGCCTCCCCTCTCCCTGTACGGCCCGATCCTCTGCACGCAGTCAGGAGGTGAAAGGTGCACTGAGGTCTGAGCTCCCTCTCCAACACACACACACACACACACACATACGCATACAGTCTCTCATCACTTGCGTCTAATAGCTGCACATGGCCTATAGATTCATCCGAGTGTACAAATATAGAAGGCCTGCTCTGCCTCTGATCGCACCACAACAGCCCCATGCATGAGGCTCCACCTCGCTCACTTTGACCTTTACATGTCTCACCGCTGCATCACAATGTGCTGAGCAATCATCTGTTTCTACAGTTTTGACTTTTCTACATTTAATTCTGCCTAAGTCCCTTTTTCCCAGACTGGATGTTACATATCACACGTTGACATTTCTTTCAAGCACTGTCAGCTGCTGCTCACAGAGGAGCGTGGCCTACCTGTTGGAAGGGCATCCGGAGGGCACCCATATTGACATAGGGTGCTACTCTGCACGCGTCGAGGTGACTGCCGCTGCCCAGAATAACACCTGGAGAGAAGGGAAAGATGTCTGTCAGACAGCCAGACAGTTGTTGTTATGTGAGATGGGGAGGTCAAAGGTTTTTTTTTCTTTTCTTGTTTCAGCTTTAAAATGGTGTAAAATTGTCAAACTGAAAATAAATACTGAAAAAAAAGGAAAATAAAAATAAGATCATTCAAAGGGTTATTTTTAAAAAAAAGCAACATTTACCTTTGTGCATCTGGTTTTCTTGTTTTCGACATTTTGCTCTCCTGTTCTGAAACCAGACCTACAATTGAAAAAGCAAATGACTTTAAGGAAAACATAATAAATTGAGTTTTTAGCAGACAAAAAACAAGTAATTGATGTCCTTTCAATTCTAATATCAGATGCTTTTCTAATAATACCATAATTTATGGACAGGTCACCTATTTGTAACCAATAAAAATAAATATTATGGGAAGGTAACA
>CAEMYA010000012.1:4199948-4226555 GCA_903131615.1 Diplodus sargus
AAAAAAAAAAAGAGGAAAAAAATTCAACATGAAAATACCACAATGTGCTGAACATTAGCTCACTCTCGACTGGGATTGTTCTGGGAATATGTTGGTTCTCCTTTTTGCATTGTTATTTTTCCCTGTTATTCTCTAACTGCTATCTACCCACAGGGCACCGGGGCCTCTTGTTGAGGAGAAGAAAAAAAAAAAAAGAAAAGGCATGAAATTGACATTATATCCTTAAATGCAGCGCGGATTTGCAGGGAAAACACAGTAATCCACTGACGATGTGTGAAAATCAAATACAAACTCCCTCTCTCTCTCTCTCGAACAAGCTATTTTGCACTCCAGGTAAAACCTTCTCGTTAATTACTGGCATCTCTCTAAAAAAAAAAAAACCTCTCCTCTCATTTGTGCCCCAAAAACAAGAGGGTGTTATGAAGATACTATTGTTCTGGTGATGAGATACTCCAGGGAAATGCAACAATTTATACAAATCAATAGCGTTCAAATAATTCATGGCTGATCACATGGTGTTTTAGCTCCTTATTTGCAGTAGAAAACCATGTTTTGTTTGGCTCCCAGAGGGCAACATGAAAGACCTGGGGAGAGGCGGGGAGAGTCGGGGAATGGAACTGAAGAGAGCGCATGAGGATAATAGGAGGACATTGATCATTTGGTGCAAGAGAAGACAACTGAACCTGCGTGTCAGGGCTAACAAGATGTATCATTTATACATTATTTAGATGCGTCTGGGCTTCTCGTGTACATTCTGTTACATCAGGTTTGCATCATCGTCTTCGGAGGGGGACACAGCCCGGGTGACCTGAAGAAGAAAACACTGCTTACGTGATTGTCCAATTTCTTTTTTATCGTGCAGGGAAGAAGAAGAAGAAGAAGAAGGAGAAGAAGCGTTGCACAAGACTACAAGCAGCGTAGCAGTCGGTCCGGTGTCACTGCTGTGCATTGTGGGAGCAAATAAATCCCCATTTGGACAGTGTTAGTCAGTCACAGCTTGTAATAGAAATTAATTTTGTAAATGTGGAGATGGATCAAGTTCCCTCTTGGCAGGGGAACCATCCCACAGACATGTTAACAACGTCTACAGAGACCAATGAGGCCCATTTACAATAAGTGTCTGTTTTAAGTTGCTGTGCTTTGTGTGTGTATGTGCGCGTCTCGCCACAGCAGGCTATAAGGGGTCCCTCTGGTGTCAGCCGGAGAACGGCCTTTTGAGGCAGACTGGCTTTTATGGAGTGATGTTACACTTTCTCAATCACACAATTAAAGACCGGTTGAGAGAGGAAAAGAAAGAGAGAGAGAGAGATAGAGAGAGAGAGATCGAGAGAGGGGGGGAAGAAAGAGGAATAGCTTCTTTTACAGAGAGTGATTTATGTTGTGGTGTTGAGAAAAGAGGAGTCCTTGATAGATGACTTCATTAGATTTAATTAACAGAGCCCAAGACCCGGCTCAGACAGAGGAGACGGAGGAGAGACAGAAGGGGAGAGAGTGGATTTGAGGGGGGATTGAGGGATAAGAAAAAGGTGAGTAAAACACAGAAGAGGGGTCTACCCAGGAAAACAGAGAGGTAGAGCGCAGGGAGCCGGGGGTGAATGGAGAACAGATGCCGGAGATTAGGATGAGAATGGTGATGCATGAAGAAGAGGCTTGTTTTTATGTGTTATGTGGCGATCAGACAGGAGAGGACGGACAGACAGGCCCCATGAAGCCCCATCACAGAGACAGTGCACACACTTACATTACATTTGCGACACACCAACACCCGCATGTATATAAGACTGATCTGGCATGTGCCGCAGGCTGTGTCTGTTGGCTGAAGGCAGGCTTTGATGTCCATCAGCTCATCCTTTTGAATTTCTCGTCTCTCACTGAGACAGAGGCCAGAATTGCACTCATAAGTCAAAACTCAAGTCTCACTTTTCGTAGGTCTCAAGGTCACGCTTTACAATGTGTTGCACAAGAATGTGAGTGGTTACCACGGAATGAGCCAGGAACTATCTGACTTAATCAAATGAATTGTTAATGAGTGACTCATATAATAACTGTATAGATAATGATGAGTAACTAGAGAACAGACTTCCCCTTCATGGTTAGTGAACACAGTGAGTAATGGTGAGATAATCAAGAGGTAATGCGGGACCACTTAGTAACTACTTAATGAAGGGGCACAAGAAGAGTAACTAATGATAAAGTAATTATTAATGAATGAGTCGTTACTAGTTTGTGCTTCTTGATGGCTGACGGAGAAATTCCATATGTGCCTGTGCGAACGCTTCGCTGCAGTTTTGCTCGGTGTTCCCTCGTCTGTCGACACCCACTGGCTGCGTTTTGAGTGGACCATGGTGCAGCACTGCCGGACAGCTGGAGTGGCGACACCAAGGATTTTTGCGCCGCTGCCAGATGTTATGATGTTCTATCGATGTCTGACTTCCTGTCTGCTCTGTGCGGAATTTGGCTAAATTGGTGCACCGTGCTCCGGCATCTGGCAAAAATAGAAACCTTGCGTATCCACTATGGAAGGGTCCAGGTTGCCAGATTGTCCACAACGCAGCAGAGCCAGTGGAAGTATATACATATAGACTACAGTGAAACATATAGACCAGTCAGCTGAACTGCCGGGGTCGATCAGAGACAGACTGAACACAGATCTGGTGGAATGTAGTGGTAATTCGCACTTGCGCCTTGTTTCTACATAGCTGTGTGTACATACGTGAATCAACCTGAAGTTCATGAACTTCCACGATTTCCGTTGAGAATGTGAAACTCTTGCTTCTGTACTTTTTCCCAGTCTGGAATATGCCTCTATTACCTTGAAATTTGAACTTTTCTGGCATGTTTTCAGACTGTATTCACTATGTGCCACAGGAAGCAAGCATTAAAACTGAACTAGCTAACTGACCGACCGATGAATATACAGCTCTTTTTATATATGTTTTTCTAAGCCAACATTTCAACAGCATATTTAGCTAACATTAATAGCTAGCTCGCCGTGTAACAAGAGTGCATGTTTTTTTTTTAACAAAATATAATATTCTTTTTAAACTGACAGCACACATGGCAGGTCAACATCTTAATTTTCTTTTGTTGCCATTCATTATTGAGATTTTAGAATTATTATCTCATTTTCTCGGTGCAATCCTATCCATCCATAAAGAATTGCAAGTCCTTGCGATGAATACGAGGGGCCTGGGTCCGTAATTATAAATAAAAACAACTGCAACAAGTCATTATGCAAGTAGCTGTTATTTTGATTCACAGATACTTATGAAGTAACCATTACCTAATGAGTCATTAATGCACGGCTCTCCCAAACTGTTCTCTAGTAACTAATTACTGTATAGTCCTAATCAGTAATTCAGGAACTACTCATTAATGATTGATTGATTATTAGACTGTTCCTTATTCGTTCCTTAGTGCCTAGACACATTTTTGTCTCATCTTTTTTGTCTCATCTTGGTTTTAGCACTGGAAGAAGGTAAATGTGATTTGAGTCAGATGGACAAGGATGCAGATGAAAAAAGGAACATTGAAGAATAGAAATTGCATTTTTTAGCTGAAGCACTCAAAACATCACATTAAAATGCAGCCATTAATTATAATAGCGCAATATGAACTTTGTTGGGTCATGATATCATATTTATGTCCTCTGACCACTCAGTAATGAGATGAGAAAGCTAAACATCACTGGCAATAGATTGGGTTGTGAAAATGATTTTGGATCATACGTTTATTGTGTTGTTCAGCACGTTGGTTGGCAGTGGCACCCGGCCCCTCCTGGCGGTCATTATAAGCTGCTAGTAGTTGCTCAGTGAGCTGCTTTAGGCAGAGAGCACCTGTCACTGCTCATCCATCCATCTTTGTCTGCATTCACTCAGGTCTGATGGAGGGAAGAAGACCCTCAGAAGACCACAGCAGCCTCACCAGCTGAGAGCAATAATTAATCTAATTCCCGCTCAATTCATTTGACACACCTAATCTATAGGTGCGGGCAGCACAGACGAGATACCGCAAAAAGTGTCAAATCAAATATGGACTACATTTTTTCTTTTAATTACATCACCTTTCTCAACCCTCCTCCCATCCCCTCATCCATCCGTCTCCGCTCAGATGGATTCGGGCACCAAACACGTGGTCACATGACATGAATGGGTAATCAGTAGGTATTAGTGTGTGTTAACAACCCCTAAGCTGAACGATGATTCCCCTCTTGATATTAAAGAGATAGCACGGTGGAGGAGCGAAAAAAAAGCAAATGGCCCTAAGCCTCCAGCTATGCTCCCCTCCAAAGTTGTTTTCCTGGAAAATTAGGCGATTGACTAATGGCGTAAATGCTGTTAATTACCGGCACCAGTACCCCAAACAGTCGTCTCTGCCTGTAACTAATAAGAAATCAATTAGTTAATGAATTGGTCATTAAGTGAAAAGCTAATCTTGGCCGAGGTATTTTTTAATGATTATTTTTTGCCTATGATCCTGGCTAATTGCCGTTGTCATACGGCGCTCTCAGCTTTCAGCATGCCTAATGAAGCTTCATTAGATCATAACTGGCACTCTTGGAAGATTCACGGGCAAACCTGCTTCCCAATTATTTTTAATTGCCAGACATTCTGCACAAACAAGTGCTGCTGCACCTTGCGGAACAGGAGAGCTCAGGCTGGCTGTGCTGTGCTTCCTTCATGACTTCATTTGAAGCGATTAGAGCGCGGGGCAGGGTCGTCGCCGAGCCGCTGTTGTCTGTGGTGGATTTAAAGAGCCCATCAGCTCAAACTGCTGGGCTCATTGTTACGCTTCCTTCCTCACTTTGATTTGGACCGAGGAGAAAAGCTGCTGCCTCCAACGTGGCTGATCTGGCTCCGTGTCGCCCATGTGCACAGACACTGACGGACACGTTGTGCACACATTGTGCACACAGACAAAGACAGATTCGCGCGTTTCAACCGGTATTTGTGTGCAATCAGAAACGCAGACAGAGACACAAACACAAATATATAAACACGCGCACAAACACACTGTCTGCACACCTGTACATGTGTCAGCTGACAAAAACAAAGGAGAGAGAGCATCCCTCCCGGGCATGAATAATTAAGAAAAGACAAAAGAGCCTTGTTTTTTTTCCTCCTGTATCTCCTTCTTTTGTGTGTCTAGTAAACCCCAGTGTGGTGTACTCTGAGTTCTCCACTAATAAGATGGAGGATCGTTCTCTCCATGGTGCTCACACAACACATGTTTCCAATCTGACCCTGTGCAAGTATCTCTCTCTAACATGAAGAGGCTTGTGGTGAAGACAGAACTGCTGAAACTCAGTTTATTTCCGAATTTGCCACCAGGTCTTTTCCCTCCTCCATTGTTCTAGATGACAAACACAAACAATGCCGCTTCAATGGCACAGGACTGAAACACTGTTTTGTTTTGCCGGTGCGAGCAAAGAGACAAAAGAGACATGTCCGCGATCGGTTGCTTGTTCTCCAAACGATGTTTGTGAAAGCTCAGGCTCGGCTTAGCCAGGCGGGGAGTTACACGAGGTGATTACCACCTGCGCTCGAGATGATCTGGTGATACACATTAATACAGATATCAAGAAAAGGCATATTTGTCTCATCACAATGCAGCATTACGCCAAAACACTGTGCCTTTGAGAAAGACGCCAATCTTTCTAAAGGGGCTTGATTTTGTGGCCAAGGCCTCTGAGTCACAGTGATGCCAAACACCTCTCCCCAGGTGTCTTTGTGCACATGTGTGCCTGTCAGCCGTGTGTGTGCGCGTGTGTGTGTGCACGTGTGTGTGTGTGTGTGTGACACACTGTAAAGGGGGCTGGGACTGCTTCACGCTGAAGTTTGATGGTGGATGAATGGCACTCCAGATGTCTATCAATATTTAGCAGTAAACATCCCAGGCAGGCGGGGAGACGTGGCAGCTGAGAACATGAGGTGGTGCAGCTATGAACTGTTGACTTTCAGTTTAACTGGTTAAACTGGGAGGTAAAGATTCTCTGGTGCTGTCACACCAGCCACAGCTGTTGACAGCCTCAGATTTTGTTGGTGATTTTTCACCGAAGTGTACACAGACATTTTGCACGTGCGCAAACGTGCAACAGTGTTTCTGGTAATTAAAGGTGAGGGGGGTTACGATCACTGCAAAATGTTAACGAGGTACCCTTGCTTATTTAAAGCAGCAGTCAAGAAGTTTTGTCTTTGTTGTTGTTATATATTGATATTCAGTAAAAAAAGTACTCAACCAACGAGATAATGTACATCTTTTTTTAATGTTTTTTCTTTTTTTTAGCCTTTTTTAACCCTTTATCAGATGCTTTTGTTACTTACAGTAATTCGTACATACATTTATACATTGATGGTGGTGCCGACCAGCACATCAGGAGCAGTTTTTGGTTCAGTATCTCACCCAAGGACACTTTGACATGCAGACCAGGGAAACTGAACCAACAACCTTCCAATAATAAGATGCTGGCTCTATCCCTGATCCACAATCGCGATGAAACAAGATTACATTTTGACCAGTGCTTATTTTGCTCTCCACACGGAGTGTGTTAACTGTTGTGGTTAACGTTGTGAAGTTGTCGCCGTTAAGCACAAAAACTACTGCTCAGGTTTAGGAAAAGATCATGGTTTGGGTTCAAATAAGCACTTTAAAGTTACGTTGCTTTGCGTTATGTTGCATTACGTTGACTTTTGGTTTAACACACACGCGGTATGAACTGTCTCCGGGGCCCATCCAGCCGAACTGCTCCCTACACTGACTTTGTTATTCTTTATGCCATATCACCTGACTTTCTCTATTACTGCTACGGATAGGTTGACATTCGAGTTCGTCAAAAGCCCTCAAGATTCCGACGGGCATGATAAAATGTCGCTACTTGACTACCTGGGAATAAGAAAAGTCTGCAAACAGCTAAACTGTGTCTTCCTCTGCCTCCCTTTCTGCCTTAAACCGACACGCTTGGACTTGCACACACATACACACTCAAATCGCATTACAAAACATCTAATTGAAGTTTATGATGCAGAGGAGAGCATATGCTCATTGAGCCAATTGAATCATTAGAAAAGCACACAGTAGGCAGAGGACCTGCCAGAACTGCAGCTGAGGAAAATATGTGAGGGCCCGGATCGGCTGTCCAAGACCGTTACCGAGATGAAGCATGTAAACACGTCAACACAGGCACACACCGAAGCACACACTTCACATTCAGTGTGACATTCTTCCGCTATGCAAATCCAGCTTAAGGCTGTGTGATTGTAGCCAGGTCTGTGCCTTGACATCTCCCCACACCTCACTTCCCCCTTTTCCTGAGAGCCGGTTGAGCTCTGACATCCGTGCACGTCCGCACATTCTGTCTGACATCGGGCCCTGTGGTGAGATGCTCCTTGACCGGCCTTGATCCACAGAGGAGGGAGTAAGTGGAGGGGAAGTAAGATAGACAGGAGCAAAGACAGCCTGTCAGAGTTAAAGGCAAACAGACATTAGGCTTTCCAGAGCTGCAGTTGCTCTCTCTGACTCTCCTCCGCTCCACACTTTATAAAATTTACATGACGCATCAGAAAGGCCACAAGAGCCTCTTTGATTGTGGAACTATGCCTGAAAAATACATCAGTCGCCATCTTTTCTGGCGGTGAAGCTGGGAGACAGAATGAAGATACACCCGGCGCGCTCGCACGTCCTCTCGCGCTCTCATCCGCAAACAACATGGCACACACAAAGGCGAGAGACAGAGGGAATAGTCGGAGACACGAGACACACAGACATTTACTCGCATGCAGGCTTCACCCTGTGTGCCTGTGAAACAGTGGGATGCAGCTCCTCAGTGTCATCTCCAATCGCTGTGATCTAAATGTATAAGAATTGATGGTGCCTTCCACCAAATGCTGTTATTGGGGACCTGGTTTGTTTATTTAATGAAGCCGGTGTCACAGTGGATCTGCGTCCTTGCCTTTGGAAACGGTGGCAGGTGTTGGTGGCAGATTTCCCTCAAACAGGGCCACTGAATTAACAAATCAAATTAACATAACACTGGCGTCAGATCTGGGGGCCTGTTTCTCTGGCACGGCTGTCCCTGTACTTTGCCTGCATGGACGCTCCCCTCTTGTGTCCAGATGTCCCCACAGTGCCAAGCTTCCTCTGCCCAGAAACCACTGAACTGGGCCCAGGCTGGAATTAAAACAAATCGTGGGCAAGGACAGAACATTTCCCTCAACGCTTGCATAAAACTTTTTTTCCGTTTAATGTCATCATGGCAACACATCCTTCCATTACATCTTTTACTTGTTGAGGTTGACATATGGCTCCTGTTTGTGAGTGCGACTTTGCTGCTGACACACGTGATGACATGCGGCAGTCTGCACGGTGATAAAGTTCTCACCATAGGAATTGGGGAGGTTGGCTAACCACAGAAACAAAGAGGAGACAGCGTTAGCAGTAAGCTGGATAAGACTGATGAAATAAGATTTCCAAAAAGCGATACGTGGATTTGAAGACGCTGTAATGGCAACCAAGCCACCAAGATAAATGTTGGCTAAGTATGCTTCTGCAAAACCGCAGATAAGTTTGATTCTTATGTTTCTTTATGCTGCAACTTAACGTATGTTAAGGTTCAGCTTCCTATTTCTCTCTTGACATAATTCTGTGCTGGTTTAGAGCACAAAAAAATCACAAGGTTAGGGTTAGGAAAACATCATGGCTTATAATACACAAAAAATGCCTGGAGACGGTCCAACTTCCCAGTAAAAATAGCCTGTTTTGGTCACCAATCAAACAAGCGGAAATGCTCCGCCTTCCCCGTGAAAAGCATCCACTTTTAGTCTTCACAAAAAAAGCCCTGAGATGGTCCGAAATGTCCCAACAGAGTCGAGCTGTGGTCACTAGTCTGGCAGCCTTGTAGTTTGTAACAATGCCATCTCCTGATGCGAAAGTCCCTTAATAAGCATATAATGTGAACGTGATGTGCCACATCCGGCACAAATGTCAACCTCTGACGTATCTGTGGTTTGCAGAGATGTTAACTGCTCACATTACATTCTGTTGGCTGACAGACAGGCGCTGACCTGAAATGGGTCAAATCTGAATGGAAGATAATGGAAGGGTCATAATTACAGTGGGATTGCAAACCATTGGGATGGTTCCAAAAGGATTAACTGTAATCGTACCACAACCAGTTTATTTGCCATAACAACAGTATTTTTAGAACCAACCTTCTGAATTTTCAGTGTTACCAAATCATACAGGTAATGCAGAAAGCAAGATGTGTTATTTACAGTTGCAGAATAATTTGTAGTATTGATGTTGTTGTCTTGTGACAGAGTTGATATAATGTACTAAAGGTGGATTTAGCCTGATAATGACACTGATTTCTTAATCTGTTTTCATTTCAATCTGACACTGGGTACAAGCTAGACTATGTTTTTACCTGTTGTGACTGAGGTATGGTCCTGTTACACCTTTTTCAGTCAATATGGGAATAGAAAAAGCTGCTAGGAAAGCTGATATTTGTTATGTCAACCAAAGCAATATGGTATTTCTGGAAATTGCTCTACAGTCACCTGTACAGCTCTGTCAGTCTCATTCAGACTTTTAACCTTTTTTCTGTTGCTATTTTTCAATCTCTGGCACAGCAACGACATCCCCATTCTTAATCCCAACGACAGACCTCCGAGTGGTACAGTTGATTTTCAAACCGTGTGCACAGATGTTAGTAAGCGTGATGCTAGGCTGAAAAAGAAAAGAACAAAATGACACGGTTGATTATTTAGAGGTATGGAGTCATGCTGAATTGAAATAGGATTGACTCATTTGTTTCATGTGGGGGAAAAAAATAATATTAATTTAAGTCTACTAGACTCACTTTACTAAGTGTAATAAAAGCGCAGCTAAATGCAGCATATCTAAAACCGTAGTTGTGTGTGAGAGGGGTATGACAAGTGACATCATGAAGCACTGACAAGCACAACACTATATAAATCTTCAGCAAAGTGGCTGCTGTAACCAGTACTATGCCCTCAGTGCCGCCTCCTCACTCTGATGCTGACGGGCCAACAATGTGACTGTCTTGACCTCATCATGGCAGTTATCATTATAATAATAAGTCAGTGGTTATTGACTCAGGATACAGTTAGCACCATTTTTAAGCATCTCTAATTTGTGTTCCCTAATTAACGTCAGTCAGCAGCCACAGCTTCATCAGTGGGTAGAAGACATCCAAGTTCAACGCATTCTCCACCGCTAGACGAGGTGAAATGTCACCGAGCCGTCTTAAAGTTTATTGTGAGAGATTTACAGCCCTTCACTACAGAGGAGCCCAGCTGGTTTAACTGATTGCTTGGTAGACTAAAGTTGAACTTTGTTCTGTCTTGAAAAGCAGAGATTACTGATTTGTATTGCCTATTGTCATTAATATTTCAAACTGTAGGGAGGAACCCACAGTCCTTAATTTCTGCAAAAAGTTCACAAATCTTTTCATGTCATGTCTTTATTTTTTGCAACAAATTATGAGTGGTATCAATAGGAGTATTGATATTGATAAGAAGTATCCGCACTGATATTGGTATTGATCAAATATTAGCCATAAGTGGTGTGTATACTTCTTCAATGAAGACCGCTGCCTGCTGCTGCTGGAGCAATGAGACTGAGTGAACTGGTTAAGCTGCAGGTCAGGCTCCTTTCACATAAAGCATAAAAATCTACCATTCATACAAAAAATACCAGTGTGGCTTTAAATAAATGTACATCAGCAACAGCATCAAAATCTACATATCTATTAAAAATAAAGGCAACATTTTGTACAATAGCTGCCATTTTATTTACTGTTTGAAAGTTAGTTGGTTCTTAATATTTTATAAGCCAATGGTATATTTGGTATGTAAAATCATAATTTATTTGACTAGACTGAGCTAAACAGCACTGTGCTGCTTGCAGGCGTGATGTAGCTTTGCAGAAAAGCAGAAGCGTCTAAACTGACTGTAAACTGGCTGTCACAGTCATTTATGGCCTCCTTATCCATCGACCTGATGTTGTGGATGTGCTGGCAGCACAAACAGAGACAGCCCAGAGACTGTCTCCCAGTGTTAAAAACAGTTAGCAGCATTTAGCCGTATTAAACAGAATATTAATGGATCTGGAATGAGACTACCGAGCACCATTAAAACCTCAAAGTGAGCTGATATGCAGATATAGATTCCATTACCTCCGTTTACCTTGCCTTTTATTCACCCGTTGACAGTGGTAAACAAAAAGCAAAGAGCTTAAAATGAACGGTTCCTTCCTCCTCCGCACAAAACATTCATTATTACCGGCGGAAACCGACTGTGACGTTACATTTTCTAATCACCCAATCACGCCGGAGACTGCCGCCGCCAGCCGCACTTCAATGACGCTACCTGTCCTGAGGAAGAGATTCAGAGTGAAGGCACACGTCCAACTGACTCAGTGTTCCGCACGCGTTTACGAAATGAAGCTGGACACAGCCGCTCAAGTCAGCCGCGCCATAAATGACATGAGTTCTGATAGAATGCAGGAGGAGGAGTTTCTTATTCATAATTATTGGTTTCAGCCTCCTCCATAACATGCCGCTACAGTAGGTAGATAAACAGTGACGGCTTGGAGAGAGTTACGCTAATGGATGTGTACAGTGACAGCCGATGGCTCAGTCAATCATAAACACCTCTCATCTCGTAATCACAAGCCCGACGCAGGCCAGGGATGCCTGCTAGATACACTACGGCACAACACTGACAAATATAATGATCAACAACCACTGACAATCTGCAACCGGCGCAACTACACACACATACGCGCGCACACACTTTTCAGATCCGCAGACGTGACAGAAGATCCAAACTCTGGAACACCTCGTCACCGCGCCTGTGCCCGCATCTTATTTTAGAAGTAAGCAAACAGCGAAGATTGCCTCCGTTTAATGACAAAAGAAGCCCCGAATCAGGCGCAAAATGAAAGTTTGCTGATCCCTTTCACAAAGGAATACCAAATCTGTCAGAGTACTCTCCAATTCCCCGCTGTCGGGAGTTTGGGGGGAAAACACAGCGGCAGCCACACAGTGCCTCCCTCAGCTCAGTCCATTTCCATAAATGCTGCTGGCTGTCTTACCTGCACCAGAAACACTGCTCGGCTAAATGCCCTGGCATATCGTTTCCCCCGCTCTTTCCCTCACCTATTCCGAACCAAATGTTCATTACCATGCAGCCTTGCCTTGGAGAAAAAGAAGGAGAAAACGACTAAGAGTACAGAGCTGAGATCATTGACAGCTTGATGTGACGAAGGTCAATTGAAATAACAGGTTTTTGTGTGTTTATATTTTAAATGGGCCACTTGTGTCGGCTGTTCTTGGCTCTCCGCACGCGGGGGAAGCTGGGGAGCACTGCTGCGGCTATAGGCCTGCGTTGAAAGTGTGAGGCCGACACACACACATGCACACGCGTGCGCTCACACACACATGCTCACTCACTGTAATGAGCAGGTTATGCTAAGGCACAGGCTGCTAAAATCTGTAATTATAATCAACCTCTCTCTCCACCTCTCCCCCTCATCTCCATCTCCCTTCCCTCTCCCTTTCCTTTTTTTCGGTCTACATCAGTGCGCAGGCATCAGGGAATCCTTTCGCTAAGCACCGGAGGTAATGAGTTTATTGATTAACATGCAGAGATGAAGCGGCTCTCTCAAATTAGTGTTGTTTTACATTATTAGATCGACTCAGGGCACTTCAGAGCGCTACAAGACCATTACCTCACCGGGGTCCCAAAACTCACATATGCATCAACTCTATTACTTAACCTTAAGCAGGGAAACCGTTGCCAAACTGCGCGCAAGGTGTTCGGACTTCTCAACATCCTGAGCGGCTTTGTTCGGCTAGTTTCTGCGAAAGCAGAGCTCTGCGGTAATTTTTGATGAATGCCGCTCTCTGTTTTTAATGTGTTTGTTTATATGCGGGTGGGGTGTGCGCTCTGTCAGACGACTGGCAGCTCCGCATCTGGCAAACCATCTGGATGTGGAAGATCACATGTGACCCACATAACTGGTGTGTGACCCCGCTCCGTGACACGTCTCAGAGCCCTACAGTAACTGCAGCAGGAGTTGTAAAACGAGTGCTAGGGCGATTGTTGGGATTTTGGAGAAAGGCGCGGATGGCGTGGAGGAAATTCTTGGCGATTTTGAGAGTTGCCGTTCTGAAGAATTACAGACTTGATGTGATGAATCAAATCTCTTTGAGAAGACTCTGGGGTGGTTGTTCTCTCCAGACTTTCAGTTCCTTGCCATATATACCCTCAGGTAAATAACAGAACATGCACATTTTTGATCATGGCTTCCTCAGTGCAATGACCCTTTAATGTTAGTTCTCAGGTGACTCACTGCTGAATCTAATCTGACTACCTCGTGACTTAATCACAGAGAATCACATTCACATCAGCAAATCGATACATTGGTCACTAAATCCAAAAATGTGACTTTACCACAAAGATTTAATCGAGTTAAATTCTACATAAAAAGTGTGTAAATATTTATGAATGAATCCCTCAAATGCAGAGCAACAGCAGAACCATCCTAGTTGCAGGATCCACTACAACTCACTGACAGTGATGACTAGTATGTCACATCTGACTGAGGTGGGTTAATCAAATCATTTCACAGACAGATGAGTTCCTTTTCCTTCATTTTCTCACTCGTGCCTTTCAGCATTGGCAAATACATCGTTATTCTGCATTTCAATATGAAAGGAGACCTTGTCGAAGACGAAGTGCGACCAGAAAGTATTCCTTCAAGATCTAATTCAAAACCTGAACACATTTGTTTTTACTTTCAAATGCTTTTAGATAATATGGTAAAAATATAGGAGATTTTCCCATCAAATATAGAGAAATATTTTAAAATGCCTAAAAGGGCTAAATGAGTCTCTGATTTCCTGTGATTCAAGAGGCAGAGTGGGTCATCGGCTAATAGGGGTTGGTATAGTTATCCCCGATTTCAGCAGCATGTCAGAGTGTCCTTAGGCAATATATTCAACCCCAAGTTGCTCCCAGTGGCTAAGTACATCGGTCTGTGAGTGGACGTGTGATGAAGACACAGATATATCATGACATCATCTTTGTTTAGGACGCCCCGTATCACTCAGCTCAGAGCAGGTCAGCACCTTGCATCTGCCATCAGTGTATAAATGTGTCTGTGAATGTGGCAAATGGGGTCAAGTTTGTCTACTATTTTGGGTCTCAAAAAACTCCAGGCCATTGGGATTTGTCACCGCAAGGTCACTGGTTTGAAGAATAAATCTGGTTGGGGAACGTTTAAGAGGAAGCGTCGCCTCTCCCTCATCACTGAGCTGTCCTTGATCAAGACCACGAACCCCCAGCGGCTACAGTGGAGCTACTCAGTGGCCAACGAAAAAGACAGTGGTTGTACTGGTCAGCTCACAGGTGTGAACGTAAGAAACTAGTGTTACCGGCCTTCCTAGATAAATAAAGGTTTGGCACACTATAAGTGTTCCAGCATGGTGAGGCTGGATTTCATGACCATTTTTTTAAAACCAGTGATTTACCAAAACATCTCTTCCTTCATATTTGAACCCATCCACAGAGGGAAGTCACACTGCTGTAGGACCCCAACCCCTCTTCAAAACAGCCCCCCTACCCCCGTCAACAACACAAACACACAAATACAAATCCCTTTAAACAGCCTGTCATGTACTCTCAGTGTATCACACGCTCATCCTCCAGGAAGGTTACCCATGCTCACCACTCAGCCAGAGGGGAGTCCCTCAACTCAGGCTTCCCCCTTTGCCACCTGGATACTTCCTCTGAAGGTTCCTGGTGCGCAGCATGTCAGAGGCGCTATGAAGATAGCAGCAGAAATGGCAGAGCAAAGGAGTGGCGTCAATCTCTCACCGCCGGTGCCTCTCTCGCGCCACTTTGATGTGATGGCTGCTCTTTGCTTTGTGATGTGGAGGAGCTGTCAGATTAGCGGGCCTGTCATGGCTCTGTCTGCTTGTCTGTTGGGCTTGACAGAGCCTGTGATGGAGCTCAGACTAAACAAAAGGGCTATCACCTTCCCTGCGCTCGACCGCGCTGCTCTTTCATATACGGGGAGGAGGGAGGAGAAGGCTTCCATCCTGCATGCGGAGAGAAGAGGAGGAGAGCATGTCACCCTTCAGCCACCGTCAAAAAAAAGATGTGAGCGGGAAGAAAAACGCAAGCGATTACCAAGCCTATCTGCATCCATCTGCATCTGCATATCAACCGTATCAACATCTATCTCATGCATATAACAATACCGCACATGCACTCATACATGTAGAGAGAATGCACATATCCGCAATGCTCGCATATAGGCAAGAGCCACTAGGTGAATTGGTACAATAACCCCCAAGCATCCTACTACAGGAAGTCCCTGCTGCATGGACTTCCTTTCCGACACAGCTGTTACTTGAAATGAGGCGTAGAAAAAGCGATCCATTCTCTGGACACCTGGCGCCCACAGTCTACAGGTGCAGTTTGTGTGTGTGTGTGTGTGTGTGTGTATGTGTGTGAGAATGTTCCAATGAGGTGAAATAACACCGTAATGAAGAGAGAGTGATCACCACTGACACAGCCAGGCTCACACGGTAATAGGAACTTCCTGTTACAAGTCATTTTTATTTCCTGCCCGACTTGTACTATAATTAAGGGGCCGGGGCCTCGACTACAGTTACTGCAGCCTGCATTGCTGCGCGCCTCCGTGGGCAAGTTCAGCACAAAAATGCACAGTCCAGATTTAACACATCCCCATCTGTAAATGGATGGATGATTAGAGGGATCGCCTCCAGCAACAAATTAATATCTGCCATCCGGGCACTTGCGCAGCCCAGCTGACTCATTATAAATGCTTCTGTTTTCTGGATGTGCAGAAATATTCATTCTTACCCTTCGACAGCGTGTTGACGCAGCCACGGTCAAACGCTCTAACATGACTAACAACACCACGAGTTCAGTGAAACGCATCATATATTCTAGGATCTGGTTTCTCAGCCCTGATGCGTAGCTAACAGTGTGTAAACTTTAAAGTCCGCCTCCAGTCAAAAGTGTGTTTTTTTTTTCCTTCTTGTTCCTACAGCTGAGTGTTTGAGCTTCACTGTGTCGAATGATGTATGTGCAGAGTTTGACACCAGAAGGCTGTTTTCCACATTCATTGCTGCAAGTGTAAATTCTCTCTGTGCTCATTTAACATCTGATTTTAAGAAGCGGGACTACATCAGAAATACTTTGGAAGCCAATCCTGGATCAATATCAAGCAGACACAAGTGTGATGTGGGAACTTGAACCATCCAGTGCTCCTTTGTTGAGAACGGACTCCAGGAATTAAAGCTTTGAAATGAAAGTAATGACATAAATGATAAATAAATAATTTCCCAGTCTGGGATCAATAAAGTAATTCTATTCTATTCTATTCTATTTGCTTATACAGATATTCTGAAATTGTTTTATCAGGTAAGAGGAGTAAGTGCCATTTTACATTTTTAAATCAAAATAATTTCAGACATACATTACAAAAATGTCATGTACACCCTAAGGGGATCTTTAAATCACTTTCTGAATTTAGACTATGATTTCACCAAATTACTCAAATCTTCAACCTAAGGCCAGTGTGCAGGGACGTCCCTAATGAACAACACCATTGGCGTTGCACCATATATACAGCTGCCGGCCAGCCTCTACTCGGTTTGACTTGGTGCAACAGCCCAGCCCGGCATGGATTTGCATTTCCAACACAACTGGGCTACCTGCTTTAAGATGCGTCTTCATCTAATCTTAGTCTTCACTTATGTCCATCACTGCGTAACTACTGAAAAGTGGCTAAGCTAATTCAGTTACAAACATGTTTCATTTCCTTCAACTTCTTCACAAGAAAAGCCCCTCATAATTTAGTCATTTAAAAGCCTCTATTATGACGCAGCATTACAGGAAACATTGCATTTTCACCAGCAGTAGCTACACGTCTACTGAAACACCTGAAGGAGAACACGATGAATCAGTAAAACATAGCTGGTGTTTGAAAGTACGAACATGACGAGAGAAATTAAAGAGATTCAGTTAGAAGATACAAAAAAGAGCTCAACACGTTGACTTTTAGAAACCTCTTTCAGTCAGATTTCTAACACACATTTGTTTGAGGGGGAGACGGTGTTTGTCACAGGTTGGCCACAGTTGCAAGACGTCACTACAGCCCGCCGCGAGGCGGGACAGGGCGGGCGCGGCTTGGCCCCGCTTCGGCGCAGGTGCTAAAAGTGCTGGTGGAAAAACACGACATATGGTCTGCCTTTGCCTAAGAGGCAGCTGAGGGGCTGATGAAGATCATTAACGCCACACATTGCAGAGGTCTTCTTCACCTGACAGATTATGAAAGGATTTAGCATGCGCCGCTTTCTTCCCCTGTCCTCCTCTGGACAAGACATCTGTTATTTAAATAACAGTTTCAAACGGGAAGCAAGAAATTGTTACCCAGCGCCGTCTCAGCAGCTGATGACAGAGGGAGTAAAGTCGAAAAGAAAGAGACAAACAGAGAGAGAGAGAGAGAGAGAGACAGAGCATATTGAGTAGGTTAATAGTAAAAAAAAAAAGAAAAAGAGAGACAGTATGAATTCCAATGACAGAGGAGGAGATAATGAGGTGTTTTGATGTGACACGAAAGACAGAGGGATCTAATAAAGGTAGTCAGCTGGTGGCGTGCGGCTGCACTACAGGTCATTCTGTTCACACACACACACACACACACACACACACACTCACTCACATAAATGCACAAACACAGCTACTGCAAACTAGTTGCATACACTCAATAAAATCCATGTGCATAAAACACACACACACACACAGGACTCTGACCATGTCTGTCAAATCCTGCAGTCTCTATTTTCTACCTTGACCCACTGATCTGTAAAGACACACACATTCACACCAGTTTTTATTAGTACTCTACATATGCATGCGTCCCTGTGTGTGTCTATCTCTGCGGAATGCTGAGTGTGTATATTCTCATAGCATACACACTGTACTGTGCGTGTGTGTGTGTGTACATCTGTGCATTTACATCTGCTGCATTTCCATTTGAAGGCGTCTATCTTGGCAGAGATAATAAGAAGCGGTGTGTGCGTCTCCCCAGAGGAGTGAGTGACAGTCTGAGGGAGCGTGGCGATACACTTATTCACACTGATGGAGAGATCAGAGTGAAACATGGCAGACGTTGTCATTGCAGCCTTACACCAGAGAAGGGAACGCTTCCTAACATTGATGTTACAGTCCTGTCTGGCAGACAGCGGCGCTCTGAAGACAAACAATCACCCAGGACAGCTTGAAAGTGGCAAAAGGAGAGAGGGAGGACAGATGGGCAGGGAAGAGGAGGAGAGGGAGGAGACTGTCGGATCCGTCTCACCTTAAGCTCCTCCTTTTCTACCATTTTTCATTAATAATTTCATTTTACCTCAATCTTCGTGGCGTTCTGGGGCTGTCTCCACTGCTGCAACACAGCCCTAATCTGTGTGTGAGCATTGTTACCCCGTGCACCCTGCTTCTTCACCACAAACCAACGAGTGTTGGAGACTTCCAAAAGATCCCCATACGCTGATATCCAGTGTATTCAAAATATGATGTTTATGTTGAATACAAGCATATTTTGAAGGACTGGGGTCCACTGGTTAACTCAACTCCCAATTCATGACAGCACAGAGACCAAATGTCCGAGGTGAATGCAGGTTACTTGCATTCTCTCAACAGACCGCAGATGCCGTGGCTTGATTCCTCTGGCTAGGTTGAGTTCTCATAGAGCACAACTGTTATATAGATGATTTGAGGGTCACCCCCCTCTCCATCCCCCACTACCAGAGACCAGAGAGGTGGTTTGTTGTGAGAGTTAGTCTAATCCGCCTGACTTTGCCCTTTAACTCACTGAGGTTTATGTCATGGCCTATAGCACAGGACCTTTATGCTGTAGACCAGTGTCAGTTTTGGGAAAATTAGTATATATAATTTTGGGAGTCACTGGCAACCCACCTAGTCAGTCATTTAGGTAGAAGGACATGTGGAAATTAGTAGTAGCTTAACTGTGATGTGTGTCAATAAATTCATGGTACTGTCTGGTACTGTTTGAATGCACAATTCAAATTTTGAATTGTGCATTTTTCTTGCCCTCTAGTCAGTTCAATCTTGGATCTATAGCAATTTCCTGACTATATATCATATATACACAATTCTACACTATATTGTCACCTGTATACTCAGAGAGGTTTACAGGGTGAATCAAGGTAACACGTAGCAATGTGTAGTTACGGAAGAGCAAGAGGATCAAAGAGACACAATGCTGATTGTAGTATTTCTCTAATATTAGTACGATCATTCAGAAGCATCTGTACTGCTGAAAATGACCAAGGCCAAGACACTTCTGTGATCAAATATTTTTGGGGATACAAAAATACACATGTAGTTTTCATCCAGCAACAGTGTCTTTGCTCCCATTGGGACACCCCCCTGTTATAAATGAACAAATCCCAGACTGCAACTGGTAGCCATTATAGATAGGAAGCATGTGCTCGGTCTTGGACCAAAACCATGTTACCAAGCTAATTACCCCCACTGGTGAGTCAGATGACCATGTGTACATGTAACAGCTCCTCGCTGGCTGCTTATACAAGGGTCATTATTTATTCATAAATGTATTGCATTGAAATGACATATCCCACAAAAGACTTTGCATGAGCGCTACACAGAAGACAAGGAGGCTTGTTTACATGCTTCAAAGCAAGTAATCAGAGACAGCAGCTCTAATGTGAAAACCTTGAAAAGCTCTCCTATCAAAGACAGTCACAGCACAGCAGTCAGACCTTCAGTTTTCGTACCCAAAACCACCAAACATTGCTCATATGTATTCAAAGATGGTTACCCAGGGAGAGGTGCACCGCTTGGGGAAGTGGTGCAAAACGATCATAAATTAATATGGTGCTATGAACATCTTGTGATTGGAATAAAAGATGTTATAGTGATAACTCTCGCAAAAATGCAACCGAGGCTTTTTTTGTGAATGTATATGAGTCGAACCTTCGTGTAAAAGCATAATTACGATGAAAGAGGCACTTTCAGATGTTGTCCTCAGACAATTTACCGTATTTTTCGTTTTTGGGTTAACGTCATTTTTGCTTGGGGCAAATTAGCGATAGCATCAAAGTCTCGACACAACATGAAACTTTGCTCGTAGTATCACCAGGGTCTCTACACATGAACACGAGCATTGAGAACATTGTTTGAGTACACAGAGCTTGCTAAAAAGAAGGTTTTTTAACAACTCACCTTAGCAGTAGCTTGTTCCGCTCGCAGTCGCCATGGGTTAGTCGCCATGGGCAGCCGAGAAGTGTAAGGCAGGCAACAACTATCCACGCGATATCTCACGTGACTTTTCTGGCTTTTGATTTTAGTATTGTTTCTAATATGAGGCTCCTTTACCACGGAGTACGGCGGCTAGCGGAGGAAACATCTTCTAACGTGAGTTATCAAAAACCTTCTTTTTAGTAAACTCTGTGTACACAAACAATGTTCTCAATGTTTGTGTTCACGAGCAAAGTTTCATTTTGGGTCGAGCCTTCTTAGTGTTTTAAAAATAGCGATTTTGATGCTATCGCTAATTTGCCCTCAATCTCAAAAGTGCCTCTTTCGTCGTAATTATGCTTTTACACGAAGGTTTGACTCATATACATTCACAAAAAATGCCTAAATTGCATTTTGGCTAGAGTTTTACTTTAATGTAACAAACCTCTATCCTTTCAACAAATTACAGAGGGCTTATCAGGAAATAAAAGACTGGCAGCTGCATTTCAGTATGCTGTGGCTGTGTCTTGAGCTGAACACTAAAGTCTGCATGCTCACATGCTCACAATGGCAGTTTGGCACATCAGCATGCTAATATTAGCCATTTGGCACTTACCACAAAGTATAGCTAAGTCTAGCGTGAATGTCATTAGTTGGCAGATATTGGATAATAAACCAAAGAATTTGACAAAGTCACATATTGCTCCATTCAATAACTGGTGAGATGGTGCAGTCTCAACAAAAGTGGACAACTGACTGACACTGTCATCCCTCAAGACTTAGTGTAACATAAATAGACAGCTGTGTGTCCAAGGAGGCAAATGTCAGTTATCACCCCTTCTGATCTCTATTAACAGGTGTCTGCATTGGTGGAATTACAGATATCCATCAACACGTAACAATACCGCAACAGTCAGACATTTAGGAAAAATGTCAGGTCGGGTAAGGTCACATTAATTAACATTGTGTTTCCAGAGCTTTAAGAGAAAATAACGTGTTTAAATAAGTGATAACCAATAATTAGGGATGTACCTACTGTCTGTGTGCGGGATATGTTCTGTTAAAGTGCTGGAGTTTGTCACTGATGTGACGCTTTAACGTAAAGCAAAAATTGTAACTTGACAAAAACCATGCAAGGAACTTAGTTGTCAATGCAGATCACAGATAAAAACAAAACAGACTCAGTTATACGTGAACAGTGGGGGAGGCACTCATAGTGAAACATACTGAGAGCTGGCGAAAACCTTGAACTTGAATCTTCGATTATCACATTTTCTTGAATCCAGCCTACTTGGCGCCTGGTGGTGTTGTGTCAGATTGTTTTGCTCGTCAGGCACTATGATATTAATTAATTGATGAACTTAATATGCTTTTTTTTTCTCAAGATTAATGGGGATTTTAAATAAAAGATTAATAAAATGGATTAAAGGAGGAAACCATTAATACATTTGCCTAAGGCCTCCAAAGCACCAAGTCCACCCCAGGGTGTTCTCATCATTACACATGTAGGCTGACCAACAGGCCGATCTCCTCTCTCCCTTCTGTTTTCTCGACATGTTTCACCAAGGGTATTGTGCTGGTCCCATGTCTGGCTTCAGATAGGACCTAACTGGGGCCTAATGGGGTCAGGTTCCAAGTGGACAGTCTATTCATTGGAAACAATAAGAAAACCATGCATGAAAACCAGAGGACGGTGAAGCACTGATGTACCTGTTTGGTTAAAAAGGAAAGTAAGATGGAAGACAGAGGGAGGAAGGAAGGAAGGAGGACAGGGACGGCAGATGATTTAGGCTTTAGGGGACGCGGGGCCTTGGCATGGTAACAAAGGCAGCAGCGCTCTCTCATCTGTCGTGGCATTAGGACTTTCATAAGTTAGCTGTGTAAGCACTGTAAGCATTACCGTCTGATGATAATTAACTGTTTGCTCTCGGGGATTTCATGTCTTTTTTAGCAGCGTTACTTGAGACGTTGTCTCCGTGTAAAACTCTGCAACTGACAGAGCCGCATTCATGATCATAACCCTATCTGTAATTACATTGGAATTATCATTATTAATCATTATGCACAAAACTGCTGAATCGGTGCAGGTAGTGTGTGTGTACGTGTATGTGAGAGCGTGTGAGAGCATGAATGCCTTAATTCCAGGCTGCTGTGGGATAGTGAAATAAATCAGGCCCAGCTGATGTGTGTTTACCTTCCCTAAGCCCCAGGAGACTTTGGGTAATTGAGCATGAGCAGATCTGCAATAGAAAACCCATTTCACAGGGAGATAGACACACACCCCTAACATGCTACACTGCAACAGCTAGCAATGTGGCACACGCACTCATACACACACACTCACACAGGCCCTTGTTGCTCACTGACCCTTTGGGACAACATGGACATGTTTAATATGTCTCTTGTGAGTTTATGAAGACAAGTAAGACCATAATCTAAATGTGAATTATTGTGATGTTACAGAGAGCCTCCCTCCAGTCTGAATCAGAGCACAGATGGGTAATAGTGTGTTCACCACCACCAAATTTTTGTGTTGTGAGAGTTTGACCGCAGGATCATTTGTTTATTGGTACTTCTTGCATTTGCCCCAAGCAGCCAGATTACTTTACCGAGTATCAGCTGTAAGATAATGAGCAATGGCATGTACTTCAAAACCACAACTTGTTGTTTTTGCACTTTGGTTTTTGTCCAGATTAAACAAACAGGACGAAACAAAAATAAGTTCTACGGGCAGAACCAGGACAGCTGTTTTGCGACTGCTTCCATTATTTATACTAGCATAAACTAACCAGCAACGAGCTGTAGCTGTAGATATTCAGGGTTCATGTCAATATAATGTTGTTTTTCTGTGAGAACAGTGCTGTTAGACTGATTGAGCGGTTAAGAGAAAAAAAGAAAAATCCTAGTTGGTTTGATTGCCATTAGCTTGGTAGATAACGTGAAGGCTACATTAACAGAGGGTTAGCTAACAATAGGCTTTCAATGCATTGGGTGATGGAACATTCAGGGTTGGGCTTTTCTGTCTCTGTTGTAATAGTTTGTATCACATATATCATAAACCTCTGTGTAGACACACAAAGCCAGAAGAAGCCTTCCTGCATCTTCTCGGTTACCAGGGTGACGGGTGTCGTGTCCCACCCTATTTATTATATGACTGGTTGCCTGATACTTTTAACTAAAAGCACTGGGAGCGGCTGCACAAAAACCTAAGAGCGGTCTGAAAAAAAGACACTTAGTGTTGCACTTTATGTCGAGGCAGCCGCACACTGCCATGTCTGCTCTTTTCTCATCGGAAACAAAATGAAAAAAGAGACACAGGGCCTTAATGGACCGATATTAGAGTGGTATTTATTCTCATCTATATCTCGAAAAGAAAACAAACGAGCGTATTTCCCAAAATGTGGAACTATTCCTTTAATCACATACTGTAGCTTACCCAATAATGTAAGATATGTGTGTTTCACGGAGCTACAAATATAATAATATTGCAAACCGGAGTAAGACAGCATCTCCTGGTATGCATTCGCTCATCTGAATAAATGCATGGGTTTACGTGTGTCTGGGATTTCTACGCGTGTGTGTTTGTGTGTGCGTGTTTCTGTCAGTGTGCGCATGTTGATGGCATCCCTGTAGTCGCAGCTCCCCTGCACTTGTAATGTACCCATGTAATGGTGTAATGAAAATTCATGATGAGAGCATGTTAACTGCATTAGCCAGTCTCCCGAGTTCCAGCACATGAATAAAATGAACAAGGAGAGCAGAAAAAAAAAAACAGGGAAACTCATTTTGATGCCTAATTATTTTTGGACTTGACAGCCTGGCAGCGGCCTGGCCTGTGTGTGTATGTGTGTGAATGTCTGTGTGCGTGCGTGTGTGTGTGTGTGTGTAGGTCGTCAGTGTTGCTTAGTAGATGCACAGCGGTAAGCAGGGCCCTTCATTATGGGCCATAATGAGTACATCCACCCCAGATACAACAGCCTGGGAACCTTTGTTGCATTGTTTTGTTCCAACACCTTGAGCAACAAATCAACACATTTTACACGGCTCAAGTACCTGCAATTTTTTTTTTTTTCCTCTAAATATGTAACAGGGCCACATCTCGCCTTGGTGTATGTTTTTTCTCCACACTTTCCTTTCATTATGTTCACATGCACATTGTGATGCGCAGAAATCATTATTATCAGAGTACAATGCTGTAAAACCATTAAATTGCTCTAGGAAATGTGTGTTTTATAATAATTGTGCTATTATACACATGCGCAGATTCCAGCTGAAAAGTGTACACATGCAGGCCACACACATTTAACTACGTAACAATATGTGATATCTCCGAAGAAGGAAAAAATTAACTTCGCCGAGCCGTTTGCTCCACCTTCGAAACATTTCACGGTACCCGTTCTTGCATTTCTGTCGCCGCTACAGGTCTTTCCCTTCTCTCGCGTCGGCATGTAAATGGAAGGCTGTTGACTTAGGGGCTGAGCTGCATTCGGCGGAGCCGAGCGTTTCTTTGTGGTTACTGACACGGATCTGTGTAATCCTTACACAGTCGCTGTTAGTTTAGTGGAGTCAGATGTTGTCCTCAGCTCGTTTCACTCATAACAAAAATAGATTCTCCTGGAGACTGCGGTTTGTTTGATTTTTTTTGCGAACGACGTCTCAGGGAGAGAACCAAAAAGGCAAAGTGCTGAATGTGATGGCTCTGTGAGGATTTGGAGGAGATGACTGAGAGTTTTTTTTTTCTTAAATAAATCTCGTCTTTTTCGCTCTCTATGCTCTTTGTAAGGCAAATGCCCCTCATTTGGCTAATATTCAGCTGAGCAAAGGTTTCCTACCTTAGATAATCAGAAGCACCTGTGAGGCACAAATGACTGTGTGTGCATGTAATCAACCCAAGGGGACCGACTGAATCCTTCCTGCCAATGATGGAGACGCGCTCCAGTGCAACGGATGCAGCAGAGGATTCCCGAAAATCACCATCTCCCAGGATTAGACGTGGAATGAAAGAGAAGCGGGGCATCCGGATGGCCTTTATTGGTTTATGATTGCCCTTATCCTAACCACATTAACCTCCTGATTGCTCGAACAGACATTATTAGATGCTTCCATTGGAACAAAAAAGGAAAGAGGAGAAAACAGAGACTCACGGGCAATCATGCCCAGCGGCCCATGTAAGGAATTTTAGGGCCAAGGACACAAAGAGACAGAGGGAGCGAGAGAAGTGAAAAGGAGGGGAGAGGGAGAGAGGAGAGGAGGCGGGGGAGGAGGGGGGAGCGGGAGTTCGATCGTCGATTAAAGTGCAATTGTGCAATTTCATTCCTGTTCCAGCACAATGAGGAATGAGATTAAGCTCAATTTGGACCTGTTCAAGAGATCTCCTCACCTCTGTCTGAGGTGCAATGTGCAACACACACACACACACACACGCTCGCAAGCACACATGCACGCACATGCATACACACACCTACACACCCCTGGAGCCCCTCGCCATGTCAGCACCCCTCCAGGGAAATCAGGCGTCTGGAGACAGGTCAGCCCTGGCCCATGTATATATTCATGGGCTTAATCTGGCATCATTTCTCTCTGCTGCCGGAAAAAGAAATGTATTTAATTTACACAATCCCCATTTGGCCTGTTCACCAAGGAGAAATACATAGGGAAAGTAGGCCCACAGCGAGGGCTTCACCCCTTCAGCACGGACTATTTTGCAAGAGTGTGTGCATACACAAGTTTGTGTGTGCGCGTCTATATACTGTATGTCAGCATGCATAGTGGTGTTCTGTCTGTGTATAGCAAAAGGGGAGAAAAAAAACCCCAAAAACATCTTATCATATTCCAGACCTGTACAGTACACCCAAACAGTGGCAGCTGTGCTAGTCAGTTTGAATGGGAGGATGGGAGTTGTACCCAGCAGATGCTGTGTGTGTATTAAACAGATTAATTATTAAAACATGCTTGACAGATGAAAAGTGGGTCCTCAGGCTATAAAGGAAAATGTTTATTCTTCTGCCATAGACTGTAGTACACTTAGCTTCTGCTCTCAACTTATCCAGCGCCTCAATGAAGAGAGTAAACACTTTCTGTGCTCTGTGTGGTTGGAATCACATACATAATAATTTGAGATGGCCGCCTGGGATAAACCTTCAAATATGAATGTGTGTTTAGTGATTGGGGTGAAATATGATTAGCATGCAGCACCAGCGTGTACGTGTGTGTGTGTGAGTATGGAGTTAGGTAGCCTGAGGACAGACCCAATCACCTTTTTTTT
>CAEMYA010000012.1:4242292-4252643 GCA_903131615.1 Diplodus sargus
ACTCTCCCTTGTGACTAATTACTACTCGACTCTAAGTGATGTTTTACCCCTAGACGATAAAGAGGGACATGCTGCTTTCACACAATGAACTAATACATTTAGCCTGTATCAAAAAAAAAAAAAAAACGCTCCTGTTGGAGTGATTTGGCTGACAAATCAGCGAGCGTGTGAGCCAGTTATTCAGATCACAGTGTGTAAAGGTTACCTCCTACTGTTTGTCCCTCAGATCTGAGGGACAAGCAGGGAGCCTGCTGGCTGCTCGGCCTGCTCGCTGGCTGAGTTTTCAGTCTCCTGTGTGTGAGTCATTAGAGAGCTGCAGCAGCAGGAACCATGGGATGTCTCTGGTCGACGGCGCGATCCAGCAACGACTCTGAAGCAGAGCAGGACGGCGGAAGTGCAGCAGATCGTGGAAACAGAACGGGACAGAAAGGAAGAGAGGCACGCCTCGTTAGCGCTGTCCCAGAGGTGAGGGGAAAGGGGCAGGGCGGGCTTCCCACTGGCCTCTCTGTGACTGATGATGTCATCAAACTGTTCCCATTTGTGAGTGGGATTGAAGTGGAACAGCTGGAGCGGGGGGGTTTCTGCAGGTGACCCTTTAATCATGAAGCTGCAGGCCTACCACCTAAAGGTCACAGCGAACTGCTCGATCGCACTCAAAGAGGAAAGACACAGAGAGCGTGCTAGCATGAAGCGCGAGGTGTGCAGGTCCAATCATACTAAGTATGAGGGGCTCTGCAGCGAACTGCCTCACACACACACACACACACACACACACACACACACACACACACAAACGCACACAGCCAGCTCTGATGTGCCATCATCATCATCATCATCACACGTCCGACAGATCGGAATCAATGGGGACTACATTCTGAGGATAAAATCAAAGGCCGAGGTTGGAGGGTTGACATTTGACCCCCTGTCACTGTGGAAACTATGTCAGGGATTTCCTTAATTGGGCCACAGTCACTATAGCTCACAAAAACTACACAAAGAAACAATCACATCGCGAAAAGATGAAACCGTATATATGTGGAAAAGAACCTAGAACCTGCTTTAAAAGCACGGGGAGAGTGGCGTGAGTATGTCAGTGTGTGTGTGAGTGACAGTTAGTGTATGTGTCACACAGGCTTTTAAGAGCGATCATGAGACAGAGAGGGGGCCACATGTTACCAAAAGCACCGAGCAGGTGTTCTAACAATTGTCCTCAGATCAGCTGACAACTGTTGCTCTCAAAGCACTGAAGCCGGTGAAATAAATGCTGTGTGTCCTTTTAAGTATTCCAGCCGTCATGGCCTCCTCCGTCTCGCACCCTCTACAGCTGACAGTTGCCAGCGATAGAAGACTGTGAGTAACATTATAACAGCCTGCTAAAAAAAAAAACACAACGCCCGGCGAACGTTCCCGTAGGTGAAGAGCGATCAGGGCCAGAGCGTTGCAGCGGCTGCATGTTTGAAGGCTGCTGCTCTCCGGTGAGCCGCCAACTCCTCCATTATTCACATCGCTCGCCTCTTCCCGTGGCCCCCGCTTCATGCCCTGACAGCGCTAATCGCGGCCGCCGTAATTGCATGTGATTGAGCCACGCCAACTGTCCCGTTTGATACGGGCCCAGACTGAGACCTCTCACTCAGCTCCCCGGAGGTCAAGGGGTCGACTGACGCAGACAGACACGCACAAACCGTCCCCAGAGCACGGGCAGGTGACGGAGAGATGATGCCAGATGATAAAATGGACGCAGACATTCAGTCAGGCGGAGGGGTGAGGAGAGGAAGAGTTTTCAGAGAGGAATGGAGCGAGGACGGGTCAACAAGGTCGGTGAGGGCGATGGTGATTGATTGGATACATCACCAGGTAGCTATTTTAGGTTTTAATCAACCCTCCAAACACCACACACATGCACAAGCAATACAATGTATGCACACACACACACAAGTACGGCATGAAGTGCACAGCAGAGGACCAAGAATTCCTTTTAGCTATGTTTGGATTACAAAGTGCTGGTGCAGACAATGTCTCACTGCATAAAGCGACCCTCCTGCAAATAAATAATATAAAATATATTATATATTATATTATATCTTATTATTATATATGTGGTTAGGAAAATCAAGTACTAAGTCAAAAATCTGCTATTGGCATATGTCTTGGTTTTGCCTCTCTGGGACAGCAGAAACAAGCTGTAAACACAACATTCATTAATCATCGCCTTGTAAGTTGATGAAATGAACTTGTTAGCAGAGAGCCGCTTAGTTACACATCCAGCAGTTGTTGTGATATAAGCTTTGTTTCATTTCGTTTTTTCTAATCGCCTGGCAAAAGTGAGTCAACTACTCACTCTCGTTTTATCTCAGTTTTGGTCTCCACCAACTCCTGAGTGCTCCACTAGCTCCTTTTCTGGTGCTGGGCTGGTCGTATACACTGCTGTTACGTGGTACTTTATCATTAAAAAACTTAATCCAACAAAGATTACCAACATGAATCAACGTGGCATTCTGTACAGATATTCATGGTTCCCAAAGAATCAATTGTAAGCTTTACACCTTTTTTAATAATAAGCATGTTAGCAATGCTCAAATCACCTGCCTAACTACAGCCCAACAGAGACAATGGCATGGCTGGTGGGACCCAGACACAAGATGGCTGTCATCCAATGTGGAGACCGTTGGTGCACAACCGTGGCTCTCGTTGATGCGGTTTGTCCCGCACTATTGGCAGCCATTGGCGGCAGGTTTTTGGCCTATAGAGCATGTAGAGTTGGCGGTGCCCCCGTCGGAGAGAAATCACTCTGATTGGTTGTGCAGCTAAGGTTATCATTGCACAGGAAAAACACAAAAACAAACGGGACCTTAACCCAGAAGCTCTAATGTAGATGATTTCACCTATATGGTGCAGTTTCTCCCTATGTTTTGGCACTTAAAACAGTCTTTGGTCCAATTGCTTATATAAAGGAAAAAGAAGAAAGTTGTAGTGCAGTCCGACTTTATAGATGTTTGTGGTGTTCCTCTTCATCTCCGGCTGATAAATATAACACGTCGAACAATATATTTTCCAGACAACAAAGAAAAAGTTTATTCGTGACTCTTGTGTACCCTTGCGCAGTGCATCAGATAACAGAGCTAATCCCAGTAGCTGCAGAATATCAAAGAACATTCAAAGTTACAACAGGTCACCGTGTTAGCCTTTAGTCAAATGGCTTTCTGCGTGACTTTAAGAGGCCAACTGTCCCATTTGATAAATGAATGTAAGCTTTAAAGCATTCACTGTCGTCCAATTAAGATTCAGATAATGTGTTTGTTTTATGGTTATGAGATGTAAATATAATCAGGAGCATATGTGTTGTTTGTAAATCAATGCAGTTTAATGCACTGAAGGCAGGCTTTTGTTGTAGCTCTTTTCACACACACAGAGACAGAAATACACACACACACACACATTTCACCCGGTATTGCATTCCTTCAGGAGGCAGGTTGGACACATCTCACTGTATATCTTTATCAAACTTGAGCTGCATTATCATAATTGTCAGCTCTTACTGTATCTTGTCTCTTTAACATCATTTTGGTTGTATTTTTAGATCTGCAGCCTGCTTGAGATTCAACACGGCTAATTAAATAGACAGAGGCGCTCACCATGCCAAATAAACTGATGTCTTTTCCCAGGAACTCTCCGAAGACTGTCAGATGAACCCAAACACACACAGACACAAACACACAAACACACACACACACACACACACACACACACACACACACACACAACCCTTCAAAGCAAACGATCCCGCCAGCAAGAGATGCAGAATCCGTCCTGATTACGACAATTGTCACAGACTGACCAGCGAAGTTCTGAGGAAGCTTAAAGGGATGATTACTGCAATAATAAAAAGTTTACCTGTCTTATAAAGACGGAGGGAGACAGTGAGGGGCACGGAATGTGTTTGTAATTGAGTGTGTTTCAGTGTGTGTGCGTGTGTGTGTGAGCGAGAGAGAGAGAGAGAAAGCGAGAGTCAGCGAGATAATGACCTACGTGATTGATAATCGATGGCCTCCCTCTCCTCCTGTCTCGTGTTTCTGTTCTGGGGTTGTGTTTTAATGTCGCTCCTGTGCTCGCTGACCTCATTAAAGGATCTGGTTACCCTCAAACAGCTTTTTAATTTAGCCTAATGATTTTTTGCATAATAGATCAGATACTTGGTAAGCCCCGGGGAGCAGCCCTCCTCTTCAAGGTGCCTTTATAGTGAGAGGAGCCGAGGTTTGGGAGGTTGTTATTGTGCTATACGTGTTTTTGCTTAATTCCTGTTTTTTCCGTTTGTTTGTTTTTTCTTTAGCTGGTTAGCTTCTTATTAAATGTCTTTGTTAGTAAATGATTGTGTCTGCGAAAACCCAGAGCCCTCCTCCCTAACTCTCATTGTCTTTCAACCAGACTGAGCTATTCTATAGAAATGTTCCACTTAACGCTTGAAGCTGAAAAACATTCAGGCAACATATTTGAATGTCATTCACTTGTCATCACCTGACACCGCAGAAAAGTTTAGAAAATCAATTAGTCTCTTTTTATGGATTTTCTTTTTTTCTTTACGTTGTACTGCATGGACAGATGCTTTAGTGACCCCAATAAGTGCGTTTAACCTCAAGAGAAACCAGAGCTGTGTGTCATCAAAAATAGGAAGTGCATCCTCAAAACAGACAAAAGTGTGTGAGACAGTAACATAACAAGTGCTTTTTTCTGTATGAGATGTGAAATGGAAGCGCTAGAGCGAGGAGGTCCTCTCAAAAGACGTCCAGGAGTTTTTAAAACAAGCAGATCAGTTCAAATTGATTTTCACCTCGATTTAATGCGATTAACGTCTGACGCTCCACCACTGTAGTTTGAAGTCAACGAGGTCCTTTCACAACAAGCACAGCTCAACAAAATCTGTTAGTGACAGAAGGTAAAAAGGGAAAAACAGAGAGAAGGGTATTTTAGAAGGCTAAGTCTGGTGCTGTTCTGTTTCTTATGTATTGCCAACAAATCCCGTGGAAAGACCACAGCACACCACAGTAATAGCTGGTACGGCTGCATGATATTGGAAAAAGCTGCCATTGTGCTATTTTGGCTGTCGATATGAAAGAATACAGGAATTTCCTCCAGATTAGTTGAATAGGTCTATTTGTGAGAGACAAAAAAAAATCATTCAAGAATAATTGGGCTGAGTTTGAGGGTCCATTTCATCAGACAACCAAATTAGGACTTGCTTTGTTTGATAAACTGATGAAGAATGGTTGTGATTGGTGGTTTGCTGTGCACGCAGAACCTGCCCGTCACTCACAAGCAACAAACTCCCATGCATCCATGAAATCTCAAATTGGGCAAAATTATGTAAAATGAGACAGATGCCTCTGGTGGATAAGTTGTGGAAAAAGAGAACAGCGTGAGCTTTCCTCTTGTTTCAAGCAGCGTGAAAAGTCATAGCGCGACGTGTTTGAGTTATTCTGCTCTACTTGACGTTGTTGAATCTGCGATGTGATTACCGCAGAGGTGCGAATTTCAGCGTCGACGCTGAAACCTTTTATTTTGCAGCCCCCGAATATTGTCACAAATTGTTCCTTGTTGTCATGAGTAAGAACTTGCATTTGGTGCGCTGTTCCATAGTAAAATAGTTTACAACCCAGATACCAAAAATAGTTGGGACCCTGCGTAAAACATAAAACAAAGCAGAATGCAATGATTTGATACTCCTTTTCAACTTATATCCAACTGAATGCAGTGTGATGAAAAGATAGCTAATGTTCAAACTGATAAACATTAATGCTCTCTGTAAATATGTACAATAAGGCATTTGATGCCTGCAACACATGAAGTGAGAGGAACCACAGTGTCGTCACATTTTAAAACCAAGGTTGTAGTTGTAGTTGACCGCACACATTGTTGTGATGCTGTACATTTCCACCGAGCAAAGAACATCGGCTGAAATTGGAAAAAGTCACGCACTATTTACTCCTGTTTGGGTAAACTACAGGGCCTAGCTGTTTAGGACAACTGCTTTCACTGAGACAGAAATCAAAACTGTATATTTGTGTTTGCGTTTTTTTTATCCTTTGAGTAGAAACATATGAGTTTGCGTGCCGCAGGCTGCAGTAATGATTGAAAGTCTGACTAATACACTTTTGGTTTTGGTTTTTTGATGGCATCTGTTGACAGTAACAGAGACATATAACAATGTAATATCACAAATGGGCTAGAAGTTGGAGATTCTTTTTATGAGATTTTGTATGATTGATCTTCTTCCATACATACTCAAAATAAACACAATGATTTCTTTCTTTCTTAAAAGCCTTTCACGAGCCCTGAGTTTAAACAAAAGTTAGTGCGAGCAGTTGCTCGGGGTAAGCTTTGTCTGTTTGCATCACTTCACACGGTAAACAACCATAGCATAAGCGATAAAATTATTCACAGCACTCAATCTCAGGTTCATATGCATTCCTCAGTGAAATGTCTTGGGAACGTTAAGTATGCAGCGCTCATACAGTAGCGTCCTTGTACACACGGTGAATGAACTGTCACACACAAAAAAACCCAAGTGATGAATGGAACTCAAAATCAATTTCGTACAAATGTCTTGGGAGGGATCCATCCCCTCCATATATAGCAGACCGAACTGTAGTCTGAGACACTAACACAAACACATTCCCTTCCCACACCCACAATATGCGCAGCCAAATCCACAGCCGGGCGCGCACAAACACACACACAAACACAGGCAGTGAGCGTGAGGGGAAGAGACAGCCTCTGTCCCTGATCAGCAGTCACCCAGGCCTCTTCGTCTCGACATGATCACTGCCTGTCATTAGTCAGTTACTCTGTAAATTATTTAACCATGCACATGTTTGAAACCGTCTAAACACACCAGACACAACGCCACGCAAAGCGCTTTCATGCGCCGAGCGGCGCGCTGACACGCTCTCAGAAAAATCGGACTCTTGGAATGAATGAATAAGTAAGGCGGGAAATAAATAAATAAGCGAAACAAACAAAAAACAAGCTTGGATGGGGCTGGGGAGGGGCGAGCTGAGCATGGGGGGGGGGATGACGGCGTAATTTAGCGCTCGACTTCAATCCCAGTCAAATTAAAAGGGAATCTTAATGCATGTGTCTCTCCCAGCATTGATGTGTTCGCTCTGTGATATGGCGCAGAGATGGTAGAGGCAATATGCCTGACAATCTATTCCCAGACTGGCCCCGCTGCCACTCAAACTAAGCAGAGCGCTACTGTAGCTATTAGACAGGCTCTTTTGGGGAACTGATGGCTTCATAGCGGAAGGGAAAACTATCAGGGCTCTTTTGTGCGTGTTTATGTGTGTCTGTGCACGTGGATGTATTTGTGTGTTTGTGTGCGTGTGCAGGCCTGCGCCGCGTGTGACGGCCTAGAATCGTCTTGCGTTTCTGCATCTGTATTTTTTCGCCCGTTAGCATGCTTAACCATGCATGTATGTATATATGCGTGTTGAGTACGGGTGTCAGAACTCAAGGGCCTTGTAATCAGCCTGACAAGGCCATTCCCCGACGCTGAGGCCTCGGCAGCCGGAACTTAAGACAACATCGCGCACAAAGTGGGTAAACAGTGTTTGACATGTTTTCAATATGGTTACATTAGAACAAGCTGCGTTTGATTGAAAAGCTAATATTCAAGCGATGCAAATCATCAATCATGGGAAAAGGCCTATTAATTATTCAATAAAACAGTCTAATTCAAGAATCAATGTAGGGGAAGCGGAGAGAGGGATGAGGGGGCTCCCAGCAGAGAGAGGGAGAGGGAGAGGGAGAGAGAGAGAGAGAGTGGGTAATATAAAGGAATAGGGAATTACCCCTATCTCTCTGAGCTGTGGCCCATCTCGTCCCGAGCTGTCAAAAACAACTGCCGCTCCCGCGTTTCATCTCGGCAAGTTTAAAGACGACTTTGGAAACACTTCATTTTCCTCGCGAAAAACTCGTTAGGTCTTTGTTCCTCATTAGTTCATCTTCTTTTTCTCCGTCTCTGTCTCTGTTACTCCTCCTCTGTTGTCCCCCACACCCCCCCACCCGCCCCCCCCTTCCCCATATCAGTCCTTTCTTTTTTCTTCGAAGTCATCGTTACGGCTTTTACGACCGCCTGGCTAGGGCGTTTTGAAGTTTGGCATTGTGCCGTCTGATCTCTGGCAATTACAACTGGGCCAAATCTCTTCCTTGGGAATTCATTATTTACGTTCAATTAAACAAATTCATCAGCAGTCTCCTCTGTAGAATTCGGGGCGTGTAAGTGGTCGGCTGTAACGAAGCCGGGGCACAGACCAGCTCAATCAGCTCTAATACAAAGACTTGTAGTGTTTCCTCCAGCCAGGTCCCCCGGCCCCCAGCACCTCAAAGGTGTTTTCACAGGCTTCATTAGTCACTGGGGACTTCTAAAGTCCAACAGTACACCCACTTCAAAGCTCATTAGAATCTATTATTAATGAATTAATTTCCAATATCTTTGATAGACCTAGGCTATCGTTAAAAGTTCTGGACCGAGAGTTAACTTCATTCGAACCTCATTTGGATGCTGGTGTCTGAACTTCCACTGGAGACTTTTTTTTGCAGATAATTTGGGCCACGCCGCGCCGCAGCAGCTCTATCGGCTGCAGTGCTGCGAACTCTCTACTCTCTCATAAAACTCATGAGGTGTCTATGAGGCGTTTAAAGCCCCTCAAACCACATGGCCACAGCTGGCCTATCTGATAACAACGGCGCGGTTCAGGAACAGGGGGGGAAAATAAGTCAATAGAAAGTGGTTGTGGGGTAAACAGGGAACAGCGAGCAGAGGAGGGTATCCGCGTAACCACAGTCGCACAAGATGTCAACTAATTTATACACAAGCTCTTATCGCGTTAAGCCGATGTATGCTCACTAACTCCACTACTACTACACACTCTCCTGTTTGAGAGACGTTTGCGACTGTGCCACACAGTTTTAGGCCACGAAAACTTAAGGTATAGTTTCACGATCTATTAACTCTGTCTTGAAACAATAGTCAGGTGTCTATAGGTATGTTGCAGTTTGTAGCTGATAACAGCTTATATTGACATCACCTAAGGAAGGAGTCATTAAATGGCCAGTATTGGCAGGAGGGATGATTACAGCAAGATCTGTTTTATTGCACATGTGGGCACCCACACTGTTTTGAGAAATTTGTGAACATCTCTCTGAAAGATGTTTGTTGGGAGAGTTGGAAAGCTGGAAGATTCTGTGTGACAGACCAGTAGATCGTTGATTTTATCCTTTTTTACTGACCGACACCAGCTGTATCCTTTAAGAACTGGTAAATAAATGTGCATGTTTGTATATCTCAGCAAGAATTTTAAAGCATTTATCATAGTGACTGACAGTGACTTGATGTGTGTTGATCTTTTTGTTGATCTGTTAAATGATTGCCACACTTTCCGACTAGTCTTATCAATATATTTTTATGTTTTTATTTTTATTCTATTGACTGCTGTATTGCTGATTGTGCTGACTGACACACTGAACAAGTTAAATGTATTGGCTATGGCGTAGATGTCAGGTGATTTGACAAGTAAATATGATCCAAGAAGTCCCATAAGAGTAAGACATCCATTAGACTGACATTTTATCAGATGCCAATACACTGAATAGTGGTTTATAATACTATAAGACTGGATTTTTATTATTCATGGTATCACTTTCTTACTAGTTGGCAACGATTGTGATGTAAACAGCAGAATTATTCAGTTCAAGTTCAAAATTGACAAGGTACTGTATACGAGTCTTCTGTGTTGGCACCCACACTGATCTGATTTAAATGAATGAGTGCTATCTGAACACATACATACAGCCTGAACCATGAAAAACTACACGCCTAATCCCAACCATTACCTTCTCAACTTCATTCTAAAGCTAACCCTAACAACCAAGATTTAAAAGCACAGTATGTCATTTCTGCCACTGAGTGCCCAGACAAAAGATGCACCAGTAGTCTGATGGCACAGTGAAGCAGCGTGGAATCATGTGGGTTGTTGTCTTTGCTGTTTCACAGCTCATGAAAAAGCTATCTGACATGACTCGGGCAGAAATACTGAAGCACTGAATTTAAGTTTTATTTACAATTCATGTTTGCCAACTTTTCTCCTCACCCTCTGACACTCTTCAGGAAGTTATAGCGACAGGCGACTAAATGAAACCCATCATTACTTGACTAAGGTACAATTGTCTCAACCATATACAGTAAATACATAACATAGGTCCATTGTTTTAGACATTTTAACGCAGAAATGTTATATATGTATATTATTACTTTGCGTGCCAAAGTGTCCTGTAACAGGTGGGACAAAGAAAACAG
>CAEMYA010000012.1:4279135-4329646 GCA_903131615.1 Diplodus sargus
GGGAAAAAAAAAAAAAAGGGGGGGCGCCTCGTCCGGCCAAACTTTAGTATCCAACAACATTTGCCCAGAATCGAACCCAAGCTCTTGTTCCCATGTTCAAGTCATTATGTTAAAGATTATTATCTCGAGGCAAATTAATAGATGAAACACATTTTTCTTAATGGGCTGGTCCTCTTTTCTTTTTTTTTTTTTTAGGTGACCAATTTACGTGCAATTTCCTTAATTCGTGGAGTTATTTAGCTAGTGATGTAATGCTTGTTCCTTTTTATCTTGAAAGCAAAAGGCAGCGTGTTGTCTAGGGCTGCTCAGTGCAGCTAATATGGCACAACGAAATGAAAGGCTTCAAAAGAGCTTTTCCACTTGGAGCTGATGTAGTGCTGTGGCTGACCTCCAAATGTGATTAGACTGCAGTAAACACAACAATAGCAAACAATAAACAACTGGTAATTGGTGTGATCCTCTGTTCCAACAAGATCTTTCTTGATTTGCTATGAATTATGAGCATTAGTGTTTGTGCACGCCGTGGCCCTGTGAGGATATCAAAAAGCTCCCGCTCCGTCTTGATGGGCCTGTCTCATTAAAGGAGGAATGGAGGCCAGTGTGGGGTAGTGATGTAAAGTGCATTCATCAGTATAACTGGCATGATCTCACCTCTAATTCACACTGTCTCCGTGCACTTATGTGAGATGAATTTACTCAAATGAATATTGTTTGTGTGTGTGTGTGCTTGTGTGTGTGTGTGTGCATGTGTGTAAAAAGAGAGAGAGACAGAGAGAGAGAGAGAGAGAGATTGGGAAAGGTGTAGCCCAGAAGCATCCCAGGTGAAGTGTGCCCTCTACAGGCAGCTTTTATATTCTTGTATATCTACTGTACTGTATGTGCATCAATACTAGTGTGCAGAAAATGTGCAAATGCTGCCGAAGTTAAGAGTTCTTGAGAAACAGCATATATACCACGTCACAAACGCACCGAATGCAAGTCTGTCATGTATCCGTGAATATAAAGGCAGCTCTTTTCGGCACGCTCACAACCAGGTTTTCCTGCTCGAGCTCTCCAACGCCATACATGCCACCTCTTTCATTAATATGTGATGAGAGAGAAAATCTCCAAAGACCCCAATAGACAGAGGCATTGTTTCCCTTTTAAAGTCATCTCAGATGGAAGGAGCAAACTTCAGAGCGTTAGTGAAGTGTCTAATGAAAGAAGTCTCCTCCTCTGCGGCTCCATTTCGCACGGCGTATTAGGAATCTAAATGTTGACTGAAGACAGTTTGATTCTCCGTCTGTGATTTTCTTAAGGAATAAAAACAGTGTAGCGTGTTTACAGTGTAGCCATGAAAGAGCTATGAGAAGGCTCATCACTACTCGATGCCATTTTGGGAGGCGGAAAAGTGAGGTTCATACCACAGTTCATTTGAAAGCCATATCAAACAGAGGATGTTTAAGACCAAGATCAAAGCGTTATCTGGTCAAAAATATCACTAGACTAGCTACATTCTTGTAAAATTGTTACTTTATGCGAGCAGTTATTTCAACAATGGTGGGCTATTATTGGAAATGAGACACAGAGAGAAATATCTACAAATCTCTGCTGCCTCTTAACTTTATGTAGTAATGCGCACTATGCACAGTGAAAACCTAAAGCGACATTTCAGGACCATCATGGTGGCTGGGTTACCTAAACTGCTGTCTGACAGTGTCATATTTATTAATTTAGTGCAACAAAGCAGGAATATACTTAAGATAATACAAATGATTTTTTCCCCCTGTTCTTTACTCAGCGAAACGCAACGTACAACAACTCAAAAGTACTCAGTCCTCAGAAAGTGTGGAATATCTAACATTTAAGATGGATAAACAACTAGCTTTACATTTCATTGACATGACAGAAAGTCACTGGGGGGGGGGAGGCACTTAGCTGCATCTATGTTACTTTTACCTAAATTCTGGATTTTGCAGCACAGATATCATCAGGTCTAAGACATGCAGTGTTGAATGTAATTAGCTGATATACGAGCTACTGTTTACCACAGAACATCACCTCTTCTTTGAGGAGGGAGGTAGTGCGGATGATGTGGAGAAAGAGGCCATAGCAAGTTGTTTGAATAGCTGACAAATAATGAAAATGATGAAGTATAAATATACCTCACACTACTTGACATACTGATGTGTTTTTACAGTTCCCAAATCTGTCATTCTGTTTAAATTAAAAAGTAATCCCTCTCTAAAGGTAACAAAATGCTTACTCTATCTAGGGCTAAAATTGACAATTTACAACACAGAAAGTGGCCGATTGATTCAGGAGGAAAGCATGTACTGTCCCAAGAATCTTATTACATAGCTTAAACTACAATCACAGCTCAAAAGTATGTTTTTGTTTTTCTTCACTGAAAAATTTTGAAAACTTTTTAAAACCACAATCAACCGCGAAGTGTCACATACGACGGAATATCCAGTACAAAGATATGAACTCAAAAACACTAAAATCGAATTTTAAACAATGGTCCAGAGTAGATGTCAAAACCTTATGTGAACTCTTGATCTTTTTCCTTCAGTGTGTATTTAAAATTGATTTAAAAAAAAAAAAGTATTGCAAAACTAATTTTTGGTTTGTATCACTGTGGTGTGTCTTATTTCTGGCTCGCACAAAGATTTTACAACAGCTGGTCCAAAGACGGATCAACAACCAGAAGTGGAAAAGCAAGCTCATACATAGCTCGACGTGTCATCTTCATGTCCGAGTACACTGGTAACTGTGGAAACACCAGAATTCCCATGAGCACAGAGGACACGCAACCTTTGCAATCGTAACAATCTGGGAGTCGAGTATCAGTATTTTGTTTAAATTTTACAATGTAATTATAATAAGCAAAAGGGGAAAGTACTTGCCAAAGCACTGATCGAACCACTGGGTACTGTATGTCTTTATTAATTGTCTTATTACGACTGGATGAGCTAAAAGTTACAGATAAATAAGGTGCTTTCTTTAAGAATGATGTTTAAGTCATCTAAGTTGTCCATTAAAAATCTGAGTCTGAATCTGGAAATATGGGTTTGAGAAACAAAGAGAACAAAGTTTCATCCACACTGTGATACAAAGTTTAACCTTAAAATAACTGTAGCCTATTGCTTATTCTACTATGTACATAGACTGTGGTATGGTCCGAATAACTCTCTACAGCGTACAGCTACAACACAACACTTTCAACTCTATTCACTCTCCTTATTAGAGCAGATTGCTTATCGCCTACTTCACAGAGCACCCATATAGCATTGCTGACAGCAGTTAGGGAGAGCTGCACACATGAACTCCTCACTAACACTTTCCTACGCTAACCAGCTGTCCCCCTGTGGTTTCAGCCTCGGCCAAACCTTTGAAATGTCCTTCAAGGCGTGAAAAAACAACATGCACACTGCTTTGGGTAAAATCCTATTTGTACACTGTAATTACGCTTTGAAAAGTTGCAAAGTTTAAAGTTTCAAGACCTTCACTTTTTCTCTTCTCATTTCTGATATTGATTAGGTTCTAAAACACATGTTTCTAAAACACACGCTGTTCTAAAGAACAAAGAGGTTTCTCATTACGTGCTGCGCCTCGGACAACTTTGAATGTCTCAGATTTGATTTGTTGGTGTTATCAAGGGAAGCAATCAGGAGCATTCGGTCAATAATTTTCACAACCGCGAAACCAACATTAATTTGCTCTAAACAAAAAAAGGCTACAGGCACTTTGAATGTGGTCATTAATGACAGAGAGGTTTAGGCTGATAGGTGTCTCTAGGGTCTCTCATGCTGAAAATATAGAGAAACAGAACATAACACTCTCAAGTCCATCTCAGGTGATTGTTCATCCATAAATATAAAACTGTGATGGTCCTCATCAATAACAAACATTTTAATTAACTGTTTAAAACTTAAAGTAATCTATAATCAAAAATGTAATAAAAAATAGAAACAATTATAACAAATAATTACATTAAAATTAAATACCCCTCTCAAAAAAGCAATGATTTGTTTAGGCCTATAATGTATCATTGCCAAAAGGGACTGATTGGTCTAGACAGCATTTGTTATGTTGCCTGCCTGCTAAAAATTACCCAGCAACGCTGTATTTACTGAAATATTGAGTAATTAAGTTGTTGTTTTTGGTTGCAGTGCTTGCACGAGTAAAAAATCATTTCGGGTGAAATTGTTACTGCACCATTAATGCCTAACCCTGATGTCATGAAATCTGTTTTTGTATTTTCTTTTAACATGTTAGCCACTCAAATGCAACCAAAAAAGTATTTATCTAACCTTTAAAAGGGTATTAGAATAATATGGTGGTGGCCATGGCCTGCTTTTTGGATTTGGTATCTAATGCAGAGTTGGAAATTTCCATCCTCTTGAAAACAATCCATTCCATTTTATTGCCCCAGGTGTCAAATATGGTGCCCATTATTTAAACTGACCGTTTTTCTTCTGTTGCTTGCTTTCTATGCTGGGGATACAATGAGGGAGCCACAATGTCTGGGACCACTCCTCCTGCAGCAATCAATAAGGATGCCCAGTTCCATACACACCAGGTGCTCAGGCCTGCTGCTTCCAGGCTAGGAGAGGAGAAAGAGGAGTGGAATCAGGTGCAGATGTAGCATTGTTATTCATGCAAAGAGAGGAAGGATCAAATTTATAAGAGGCTAAATTGACCCCACAGAACTAGTTTCCTAGAGATGAGGACTGCAGTAATAAGTAATGCAAGTGTGTATTGTGTACCACAGAAAACAAGCGTCCATAAATCAACAAAATAATGAAGATGGTATTCATGAAATGTGATGGACACAATGTATGGAATTTATAGTGGTAAGCAAGGTATATACATATAAGACTCAATTTACAAAAAATAAGAATGCCCACATAATGGGAAACTTGTGCTTTTAACTATTTTTTTCTTTTTTAGAATACGATTTGTTGCAAATTAAGTTTCCCAACTGAACTAAAGTGATTAAACTCAGATATACATGGACCACAAACAAACAGTTTTAAATGTAAAAGCATCACTAACTGGCTACTTATCCAGTAATATGTTATAGTGAGTGTTGAATTAGAAGGGCCACTCTGCAGCAAAGTTATTACTTTATTTCAAACACTTTTAAAACATTTGCTAATTATACTTACCTTCTATTATCCTCGGAAGATTTCGGTTGCAGAACTTAGTACTGAATATTCTAAACACAAGTAAACGCTCTCAATACTGCTTCAAGTATTACTTCTTCGGAATGAAAGCGAAGAAGGTCGGCGGTAAATGTAGTTATTTTTTTTCATGGATGAGAAATCGGGGAGATGAACTAAAGGTGTCTTGAACTCTCACCCCGTAGAAGATCTCGCGTTAGCGCTTTGCTGTTACCAGGGGAACGCGAGCCTGAGAAGTTGCCGCTGTGACCGCTTCAGTCTGCGCCCACATCGTAATGAACGCCAGAGATAACAGCGCTACTCCTGTAATTCACAGGTAAACAGACATGCATGCAACAGCTTCGCGTATGGTGGATGTAACCTAGAGTCGTCTCAACGCATTTGGCACTACCCTCCATTGACTCGAAGGTTGGTAAGCTGCCGTAGTTAGCCAGCTAACGTTAGCTTGCTAATGCTAATGTCGCTAACAAACTGTTGTTACCTGCTTCTCTTAGCTGCTACCATCAACTTTACCAACTCTGTCGACTCTGACTTCTTTGTTAAGTAGTCTGGCTGCTCTAAGTTACGCTTGCTTAGTAAATAGAGTTTCAAGCAAATGTATTTCCGACACTTGAGTTAAAAATAGCTAACGTTGCTGGGGATCGATATGGGCTTACTACGCTTACTTTCGCCTACGGGGCTAAGTAATTGACAGTTGGCGCTAAAATCCAATGACGTTATTGCCTGTTTTATGTGTAAGTTACGTTATTCAACGCAAGGACGTGTTATTTTCTACCAGTCGCTGCATTTATCAGACCTTGGTCTTCTCCTCGGTTGTGCACTGTCGCCGTTAAATGAGGTTGTGCTTGAAATGTTGAACGGGGTGTATTGTATTGTATTGTATTGTGTTGTGTTGTGTTGTGACGTAATGTTGTTCTGTCTACACAGGTGCTTTTGTCAGGGAGGCCGATAAGTAATATCCTGCAAAAATGCCTTCACCACAAGTCCTACAGCCGGTTCTTAAAATGAAGGTGGACGAGCTCTTTCTCAACTGGTTGAGTGATCCTGCCACACAGTCACTACTCAAGGATTATCTTGACCTAATCAAAGGTGGACAGCACATTGATTTGAACAGTGGCAACACCCAGGACAAGAGGTCATTGACCTTCAATGAGAACAACAATGTGGCATCCCAAAAGAACCTGGCAGAGAAGAAGCCTGCTCTGCTCAGCACTCCCTGCAGCACACCCACTACCAGTACACTGCCCTCTGGCAGTAGCAGCAATACTAGAGTGACCGGACCCAATGGCAGAGTACTGCGGAGATCTGTCAGCACAAAAAAGGTACATTGTCTGTTGAAGCAATAAATTAAAAGACTGAACAACATTTGAATAGCTGTCAACAGATTTCTGTAGCCATGTAGCTCATCACTCACGACAGTCCTTCATGAACCTCTTACAGACTGTTATGAAACAGTTTTACAGGTTTAAACAGGATGTTAAGTTCCATAACACGTCTTGCCACAGTGCATATAAGGTTTCTTCTTGATAGCATTAAAACAAGGTGTGTCCTTCAGTTTCACTCTTCATCCTGCTGCCACCTGAGCTACAGTTTCGTCTCTGTACAGCAAGTATTTGCATCTAAATCTACGTTGAACTTCGATATGGGGGACATATTATTTTTGGGAGGAGGAGCCTTAATGCAGTTGATTTATTTAATCACTGTTAACCATAAAATCTAAACTTGCATAATACAAGGTTTTACCAAAATGTATCAGGGGGCCTGTTTCCCATACATGTTACTGTACAAAATGCAAACGTGTAACAAATTTAATGACAGCTCAATTCTATTTAGCTGCTTCATTTTCAGAGTTCTGGTATTGTTCATGCTGGCTCACTGTCACACTTTTATTACTTACTGGTTTGGATACGTGAATAAATGGAGCCAACATTAATATCAGTAACACCTTCACATTTCCTGTCTTGACAGGTCAAAACAACTGCTGTTTCGTAATATGGTGATGTTATTTATGCTTTCATGTGCTTATAAGTGAATTCTGCACCAGCATTATATCCAAAAGTTGCACCTCATCAAACATAGATCCATAAGTTTATAGATTAAATTTTTTGCTGTCCGTTTTTGAAATACTAACATCAGCAGTCCCAAAGTTAGACATCACACAGTCTTTAATCAGTTTATTTAATCCATCATGACTGTTTATAGATATGAATATTTGTAGTTTCTCAATCTTGACTTTAATGTATCCTCTGGGATCTTTATTTTCCCAGTCTGACCACAAGAGGCTGCTGAGTGGTGACCTACAGGATCAAAGGCATTGAAGGGCTCTAATCAGGACTTTCATAGTGGAGCCTCCATGTCTGTTGGCATATGTAGTGATTATTAGTCAAATACTTTCCAAATGTTCAGGCCTCACCCGTGTATTAGTGTGTTATGAGAGTTGGGAGTGTCTGAATCTAGCCTATCCCTGGCACTCTAGCTACTCCTATCAGCCTTTGTGTTGCACATCTCATTATGGTGTGAGGAGGTCTCCAGAGGTAAAAAGAAATTTTGCTTGGGGCTGCTTCAGTTATGGAAGAAATCCAGCCACACTGAGCAGTTAAAGCCACAAAATGTTTTTGGATGTTTGTTTAAGGACTGCCTCCTCTGCCAAGATGAGAAGTTGTGAACATGATGAATGTGATGACAGTGAGACAGCCAGACAGCTGGAGGCACGTGCTCTTACAAGCGCCGCCCTCTACATGTTGTTGACATGCTAAAGACAGGCATGAGGAGGCGTTCAAGTGGTCACTGGTGCAACATCTGTTCTCTGTCTGAATGAAACACCAGTGTTGGAGAGCTCGACCTGATGTTATACTCAGAGCAAGGCATTTGTGTCTTGAGCATGATGATGAGGCTTTTAAACCATGATGTTATGTACATATATAAAGTCACATGAAACCCTTATGCAGAATATAATTTTAAACTACTCTGCTACCAGTGTCAAAAAAAGAGCACCACTTAACCTACTTAACAAAATCAGATTTTCAGACCTTTGTTTCCACAGCAAATTTGAAAGATTACTCACGAAGCATGTATTATTTTAACCAACGAGAACAATGGAAGTGAAGCCTGATTAAGAAATTGATCATGCTTTCTTTACAATTCTTTTTAGACAAATTTATATTACCAGAACACAGCAAGATTAACAACCATTACAATTTATGATCTTTTGTCCATCAGAATTTCTCAGAAGTGAAGACAAACTTATAGTCTTAGCAAGACTTTTTTGTGACCTGATGAGAAGTCATTTGTTTGCTAACAAACTAACCATAGGCAGGAGAGATTGGGAAAAATATAAAACCTTCTCTCCTCTATAGGTTTCACAGTTGAGTGTTCTCAAAAGAGTGATCAGCTTTTCAATCTTCCTCATTGCTTTCTGCCTTGTCTGTTTAACATGTGCCTGTATGATGGCACAGTCTAGCAAATGAATTTGGATTTTTTGCCTTTCAAATCCAAGTATCTTTCGTCCCAGTGACCTTTGGCCAGTAATGCCACCCTCATTCTAGATTAACATATAGCAACTGCTGGACAGTTTGTATATTCTGCTATGATGTGTCATGGCATGTGGCCACACTGTGTCACTCAATGTTAAAGGGATTGTGAGGTTGTATAAAGTAATACTTCTATTTTAAGACAACAAAATGAATTCCCACATACAGATGCATTCTTCAAAGGATTACTCAAAAATTCAATTTATGTCACGCTGATGCAGCCTGGAACAGCTGGTCCGACTTTGACATCAGACACTGATATAGATAGCCTCGGTTCCCGTCTGTTGGCATTGGATACCAGGAACTTTGCCAGTGAGATGAGGTGTGGCAGCACATTCATCCTGTGTAATTTACTCTGAAACGACCTCCATTAGATGCTGCTCATTGTCAGAATATGTGGCCGTAGATCTTTTATCTACGCTATGTACAGTAAATATCAGCTCTCAAGGAATTCTTGGCTTTCAGTTCTGCTGTGTACCACAACACCTACTTTTCTTTGTGTTTTAAGTGCAATAGTTCATACACAGAGACCTCTCAAGAGTCTTGGTAATATAGAACAGTAGAAATAAATTTACTTTGAGTGTTTACTTTTTCTTCTTCTGTCAGCGTCTGCATTTAGCATCACAGGTTATTTCTCAAGATGTATTTTTATAACATGCTTGGTTGGGCTCAGCAACATTGAAGCTATTTGAAGCAAGGGGTCCAGGGTCACGTTATCAGTTGCCTGACCTGTCAGAGAGAACCAGGTGTTAAACTGTTTCCTGCTAGTCCTTTTATTTTGGAGTGTTGGTGACGTGTGTTAAGCGTTTGTTCACAAACCTTGGGTTATCGACTAAGACTCAGCATGTTTGGCCCTTATTTCATACTATGAGGTGTATATTAACCTTTTCGTTTTAAGAATAGTTCCTGAGCACTAATGAGCCTTCTACATTTTAAAGACTTGAGCCAAGAACCACTTTTGTTTTAACTTTCTGATGTGATATAATAGTTTAGATTTTGATTTCCTCACTTTGGCTTTGTCATTTGTCTCATTTCGGCTGTATTTTGAAGGTGTGGCCTTACTATAGCTACTATTTTCAGTTACATAGTAGTTGCTGAACTGTTGCTGTTCTTTCTCTGGTGTTCTGACCCTTTGCTTCTGCTTTGGTACCTGTATAGATGGCACTAAAAGTGGAGAAAATCAGTTATCATGGAAGTAATAGATAACCTCCATGATAACTGTCTGACTCTGCTTTCGCATTTTTGCACTTGTGCAAGCTAGCTGATCTGCTCACATCATGTTCTACTTGTCGGCCTTCCCTGAGCCCACCATGTTGCCAGTCTATCAGGCCTATTTTTGGCCCATGTTCACATGTATTCCAAATCCCTGTCTCAGACATGTGATTGTGGTAGATGGAGCTGGAGCTTTCTGGATTTTGCAGCAGCAGCAGCAGCATTTCTGTAAATTCTGTGTAACAGTTGTGGCAATGTCTGGGCATTACAAAGTTTCACATTGGCCGATAACGACAATTATTGATAATTATTGATCGTTATCAATGACCATTCCTATTTTTATCATTTTAAAGACCAGCCTAAAAAAGTTTCTATTTAACCACTTTATCAAGGTACACAGTTAACACAACACGGAAACCCCACAATCCACACATGTTGGATAAGGCTTTTTGCATCTTTTTCCCCAGCTTTATTCAGCATTTTTAAATAACAAACAGGCATTATTATTGTTGAACATCACCTCGTGCTATTTCCAAGCAGTACATTTAGTTGTAGTTATCAATAATCAGAATATCAGATGTAGGTATTGCAGAAGAATATTGTAATCTTCCTTTAATCAGATTCATTAAAGCCACAGGAATGTTTTGAAAACTAAAGATTATTGTCCATATGACCAGTCCAAATAAAATGTTATTTTTCCAATATAGTGATGCCTGCGTGTGATGATCTGTTAACTTTAAAGGTGAGAGAAAAATAATTCCTCCTACCATTTGAATAGGGTAGAACGGTTAGCTTGACCATAAACATCGTCATGTTTCATCTAAGTTTGCAGCCATCTTAAGTGAATGACCCCCTTTTTATACTGATTTTACCATATCATATTTTCGTTTCAAGTGTTGTTTATTTACCAAATAAAGTTCTTATTAATTTTCTTGATACAATTGTCTCATACAGCCAAGAATATGCTGAGTAAAATAGCCTTGATAGATTCTCCCCAAAATAGAAATATTACTTTGAAACCAGCTATTTAAAATGTTTTGATTATTTTGCATAACAATTTTCCTGTCCATTGTACTTTTTTCTAATAGTAAATCCCAAATGTTGACCTTCTTTTTTGACTGGAATATTATTCATTAAAGTCTTTTTATTATAATGGATAGCTAAAATCTCACTTTTTATTATATACAGCCCTGAAATATCTGAAGGTAATCATAGAGCTTCCAAAGCACAGGTTTTTTGGTCAGAATCTTTAAAAAAAAAAATAACAACAATGTATTATCTTCTTCTAGAAGAACTATATTTACATTTGATGGCTTTATACTTTCTCTATTTTTCACATTTACTGCTAGTAACTCTGCTTTATTATGAAAAGAAGAGAACCAACTTGGCGTATACCCCTCTTGACATCAAATCTCCTTGTAGTAGGACTCATGGGAAAAGATCATTTCCAGAGTAGGCTGATTCATAAAAGAAGCCCAGGGCAATTACAATTATTTATACATGTAATGCAGGCCTGCTCTCTGGTTCTGCCTTTTTGGAAAGATATAATCAAAGCAATAAAGGAGTGGCTGGGCACACCTGTACCTGATATAATTTAATTTAGCCTCTTTGGGGACAGGTCATGTGTACCCATGATGTCCATGCCAGCATTTTCCCTAGCTCTAACAGGCTTTATTTCAGCTGCTAGGTTTATCCTCCGCAATTGGAAAAGTCAAGTTAAACCTGAGTATAAAATGTTGCAATGACTGTGATATGAAGGGGTGTTCATCAGTGTACCTAATCCAATAAATCTAATATTAGTCAGATATTGTTGGTATCACTGATCATTTTATCCATACCACTTTTAAGTCTACTAGTTAACACATCAGAATTTTTTTTGTAATCAACATTGAGTAATGAAATTGGCCTGGAATTATCAATTGTTTTATCTTTGTTTGGTCTTGGTATGGAATTGATTATACCTCGTTTCATTGTTGTTAGTCATGTATTAGTTTCTAGACATTCTTTTATTGCTTCAAACTGCAATTATCTTATAGAAGTCTAGAAAAACTAATAAATGTTAGTTGTAAATCCACCTTGACCTTGTGACTTGTGAACTATTTCTTTCACCATCTTCAATCCTCTGCAGATATTGTAGCTTGGGAAACATATGTAAAGATTTCTTGAATTATCAACCAATGGTCTGTGCCTGATTTGCAACTTCCATTTGGTCTAATCCACAAAAATTGTCTTTCTTTGGGATTGTAATTGTCTACAAACATCAATTAGAGAATTATGTGTGCAGAAATCTAAAGCACCTTGATTGTATTCATGGTCTGTATATTTTGCAGGCAGTCTATCCAAAAAAAAACATAATCAAGAGACATGACAGGCTGTTCATGAGCCAGGGTTTTGTCCTATAAGCTTTCAGTTGGATTGAATACATGCATGTATAACTATTAACTAATGTCTTATTGCTATCAATGGTGTGTCTATTGCTCAACTAAACACATTTTGCTATCGTTTTATTGCCCAAGCCTAGTTTTGGCTCCACCCCACTGTGGTAGGTTTGGTTCCCCTCTGTTTGGATTCAATGTGGTACATGTCACTGGCTCAGTTATGGTTAGTAATGCAGATACTGAAGCCAGCTGTACATAGTATTAGTGGGACACCATGTATGCGTGTATTGACAGTTTCGAGATGCCCTCTGGGGAGTTCTGCCCCACCCTTCCGCAATCTATTTCTTTCCACTGTGGTTGCCTGTTTGCCCTGCATGTTGTCCCTTGAATATCATTGTTTGACTGTCCAGCAACAATGCTGAATGTAATTTTGATTGAAGCTAAACTACAACCTCAAGGACCTATGAATAGTCACCTGACTGCTGGGTGTTGTAACATGTAACAGTAGTAACTATGTCGAGACAGTGCGTTTCAAAATCTCACTATTATGCAATGATGTGAACATGACTGGAATCATGTTTCTGTACGGATCAGATCTGGCAGTCTACAGATTAGAGTTCTCATGTTTCTCTGTTTGTCACAGTGAACCATTAGACTGTGTTCACATAGTAAGTTAGACTGTCTGACTAATAGTTGTCTCATAGGGTGATGTCCTTCGGACAGCCTGCCTGCAATGACCCTAGGATGATTTATTTCGCGATATTGGTGGCTGTAACTTGTCCACTCTGATTATTTAAGGAACAGTTCACCCCAAAATCCAAAAATAAGTTTTGTATATTGTGGTTGTAATTTCCATAAATGATGACACAGTTACGGAGATGACCCACAGACCTTCTGGCCATTTTCATGTAGGAGCTTGTTTTCTTTCTACTGAACTACATCGTAGCAACACACAGAAGGGTCATGGCCTTGACAACTCAGATTGAAAGCATTATTGGCAACCCATCCTCCTTGGCCGAGCTTCAGTGTTAGCTAGTTTAGTTAGCTTTGCTAGCTAGCCTTTCCTCAGTTACAAGATGAACGCTTCCTTCTGCACAGTGAGAAGAGGGCCCTCAACAATGTCTGTGGATTATCTTAGGTAGCTGGGTCATGAATTTCTGGAAAGCAACATAGCTTTCGATATTTTTCAAATGCATTTTTAAGAACTTTGAGCACCACAAGCCAAGTGCCTTCTGGTTCCATTATATTAGAGAAATGGCAGACATCTCTACAGATGATATCTCTAATCCTTAGTAAAACTGTCTACATGGATAAATGGCACTATAGGTATGAGGCAAGATTTTCCTTTAAAAGATGGACATTTCATACAATCCTGTTGGGAGCTACATTCAGAACTTGTGTGTGTTTTTGCATCTGAGTTGCTGCTTCAGATTTTGTTTGCTCAGACATGAACAGAAAGGAATGATTCCATGTGAGCTGACAGTTTCATCTGATTTACCAGGTTTTATTTTGGCCTCTGTGCTTTCCTTTCCATATTTGGTTTAAATTGATGAGCACGAACAGAAGGCAGCCACAGTGAAAAGCGATCATACAAACAGCTTATCAAGCATGTGCAGTGTCCTGTATGGAGGATAACAGGAACTGGGTTTGAGCAGTAACCGGTGGAAAATGCTGTGATCCTGTCATCTAAAAATACTGTGGGTGTGCTTTTGCTTTCTGTGCAATAATACAATAACATATAGGTTTATTTATTGTGCTCACTGATGTGGACATCTCTGTACAATTTCTATTGAATTTACATTTACATCTATAGGCATATAGTTGTTGGGCTTTCCCTGTGTAGAGTCAGTGCAGCAAAGACAGCCCCAAAGGATCAGCATACTTACAGAGAATTGATGTAATTGCCATCAGTCCAGGAAAGCAGCAACTGGAAGCGTTTTTTGTTTGAGGACTAAAGATACACCCTTGTTTCTCCAGATCTAGTTTCTTGGATTGCCCAAACAGTGTGTGTTGGTGCTTTTAATAGGCACAGACTGGTTTGGTCATCATTCTTTGAATTTGACATGTCTCCCCCCTCTTCTGCTGCCCATCAACTATAATAAGACGTGGAATGGCTGGCAGCTCAAGCTTGCAAACAGAAGGCAAACAAAGACTACCGTAAGATCGGATGCAGAAGAGTTCATTATGTATACGTTATGTCTTACTGTTGTGTGTGTCATTTTGTGATTTGACCCACAGTCGTGCTATCTATTTATTATTGAGTCGTCATACTTTGGCTGTTTTCTTTATTTGCCAGTGCTTCACTGAGCCTATTTTGTCTGCCTGCTGTTCATGTGATTTATACTTGAAGGCAAATTTAGCAGAACTAGCACATGTCTTTCATTATATTCCATCACTGCAAGGGTTTTATTATTATACATTTTCCCATTAGCCTCTATATTTACTGTCCAAAAGAGCAGGGTTCCAGTTTGTATGGTTCAGAGTACATGCAGGCATAGTGTGGTCTGAAGTACTTAAAAGTATTGGAGCTTTTCAGAAAAGAAGTCAGTGAACATGAGCAGTGTCTCACAGTAACCTGTGATATTGAGGTGCATCCCTCATTTGGCTACTGCCTCTGATGCAAGCTGCAACAACAGGTCTGTCTCTTTACATAACCTTCTATGAGCACGGAGGAATGCAAACTGGAAAGGGCAGATCCATTGCACACACACACACCCCTCCCATCCAACCCCACACATACGCTAAGTGACTCCCATACACATACACCCCGTCACTTCTTATCTCCCCAGCAGCTTTGAGGCAAGGGCTCCCTGACCCTTTGCCGTGTGTGTATGTGTGTATGTGCATGTTATGTAGAGACCAGGACAGAGCAGCAGGCAGAGCTGAGATTGTGCGACCAGATCTGGAATGGGAGAGAGAGTCACAGTAGCAGCTGCTCCCTTGCATTAAGAGGCTCTCACTCTGACAGAGGACAATCACAGGGACACAGACACAGAGGACTCCCACTGCTGCCACTGCATTTTGCTTCCAGTGCTCACTGCTACTGATTGATTTGCATAGTCAAGAGGATAACACTGGACTGAGTGTTGTGTATATGTGTTCCCCGTCCCGTCTGGAGCGAGGATGAGGATGAGGGAGCTTTCTCTGCGTCAGGACCCTGACCTAAGGAAGGAGTTGGCTCAGCTGGCACGTGGCTGTGACTTTGTTCTGCCCTCTCGATTCAAGAAGAGGCTCAGAGCCTTCCAGCAAGGACAGGCAGGTGTTTGTATGAATATACCTACTACCGCACAGGCTTGACTGGCCTGTTAGCCAATAGGCTGGTCTATTCATTTGGCTTGGTATTTGTAAGGCATACAGATCGCATTAGTACAAATCTTTTGTGTTGTGGGCCAATGTTTAACTACATGAATTCTAACTAATCCTCTCTGTTAGCAGTTATTGTTCATAAAGTGGAACTACAGGTAGTGTTGGGCTCTGTTGCACCTTGGGCAGGTGAGGACAAGAGAGCAGTTACATCACTTTCTCTTGGCATTCAAAATAAATGGGGATATGAGATATGTGATGTGAGCCTCGGCTACCGGATGATGTTTCAACTTGTGTGGTATGGTGTGCTCAGCCACTTTACTGTCCTCTTTCGGACCCCATCATTGTGAATGTGTAAAATGTCATGGGGCTTAGCAGTTGTGCTCAAGAGCTCTGCTAGCGGTTAGCATGAAGCAAGAGAGAGACAGAGACAGGGGGACAGTGTGGGGCAGGGCAACAGGAGATGTTTATGTCCTTTTATAGCCATGGCTGACACCAACACACAGGACAGAGAAGAGCAGAGGATCAGCCGCTTTTATCATTTATCAGGTTAAATTAAGCAGACTATCACTGAAAGAATGCAGAGAAACAGTTTCACATAAACATGCGGAAGTGGACATGGCTGGATTTTGTCACATTATGTTCTCCTCTGCAATTTCAAGGGTTTCATTAAAGTTTGATTGTTGTTATTTAATGGTTATTTGTAGGCTGTGTCAAATCTAACAAGAGGTGAGAACAATGGGTAGAATGTGTTGTACAATTTAAATCAAACAAGATAGTGTTTTTATCTCCTTGCTGAGGACTGTGTAGGTCTGTTTATGTGATTATTAAAGGCCATGGAGAGTGATCCAGTTAGCAAATACTTGAGTCGTGTAAATAGTCTTTGGATATGAGATGAAGATTCAGAGCGAAGCATGCTGTGCTTGAGCTGTTTTTAGAAACTGGCTAATATGTGAAACATTACGCATTTGGATCCTAATGCATTCTGGCTTTTTATGTGTATGGCCATGAGAATATCTTCATCGATTCATATCTTGTTAATCTGGGTTCATGGCAATACATTAAATGATTACCAGTTTGTGCCTACAGGTTTTGAATAAAATCTATTATTACATAAAAACTTAGGCCCAATGTAGCATGATGTCATTATTATTAGACTTAAGAATGCACAATTTTCTGTCACAATTATAGAGCTTAATAATGTATGCAACAAGGTCCTCACATAAAAAGCTTTTATTTTGGCTCGTGGGCAGATGTAGTTACAAGGACAAGTTTTATGTGTTAATGAGCGTAATGCCTTAAAATGACATCTGTTTGAGTTTGTTAGAAACCAGTTTGTCACATACAGACTGGAATGTGAAGACTCTAAGTTAACAGACTGTAAAGACCTACAGTACCTTTGCTGTAAAACCCTAAAACGCACAAACATATCAACTGGATCACATGCCAGCCATGCTACTATTTGCAGGGCTGTCATTGACATATAATGTTTGCCTGCGATGAGGTACGCTGTTTAAACTTTCCACGGTGGCATTTTTAGGGGAACACACCTTTATGTTTATGACATTACAGTCATGTACACCTTTACAACAGCTGCCCACCATAGAAAAACAGGTGTAATTAATAACGTTAAAAATGCCAGCTTAACATTTAGGTGTCTTAGTCTCAGGTCCTTCATAGTGTGCATGCTAGCTCACGGCCACAGTTAACTGGAACGTTTATGAGTCATAATGTTATTTGAAACGTGCATTTCCTTCTATGAAGTCATAACATCTGCTGTGACAATGCAAATTAATTGATTTATTTGATTATGTTGTCTCTCTCCAGATCATTACATTATTACATTACATTAAGGGGGCGTGTAAAGTTCCAGTCAGTATTTTTTGAGCTTATAAACTGACAATGTTATTGACATGAATCATAACATGTAGACTTTGATTTATAAGAAGTCAAAAAATCTTAGCATTCCGGTTCCCCTAACTGCCAATTAGAAATGTTAGGTTGGGTTGTCTTGTTTTACCATTTCTCATGATGTTTAGAGATACCATTTTGTTTACAGTTAGATCACAGATTATTCTTTTTAAGACCAGGGTTTTTCATTATTGTGATGCCGCAAATGTGATGATAATTTTCTCTTATTTTTATTCCAGTTGCATTCCTCCATTATTATCTTGCTCTGCATAGCTCTTACTCTTTACACAAAACATTAGAGTCTTTGCTGAACATTGAGTGGTTTTCAGTAACAGACTAAAATGATTATCTGTCACATCAGTCTACACATATGAATGTCAGTGGATGCATCTTAATTTAAATCTGTCACAGACTGACAGTGTATTAGAGGGGACTATCTATCATAGAGGTATCTATTACAGATAAATGGGTAATATTCATGATTGCTGAGTGGTCACAACTCTTGCCTGATGAGCATCGAGGTTTTCTGAGAGGTGTGGTTACAGTGCTAGCAATGCAATGTTTGTGCTAAGGCGAGCTTGAGCACATGCCGGAATGCTAGAGCTGTGAGGTGTTAGCGTTTGCTAGCATCAGTTGCTAACAGTTTATTTCTGTGTTTGTCTTAGGCCCAGGTGAGGACGAAGGAGCCTGTCACCACAGCGCTGAGTGAAAGCATTCCAAAGTTTCACTTCCCACAGGGCCGGCCCCAAGCCAACCTCAACATCGACAGCCTCATTTCCAAAATTGAGAAAATATTTTCCCAATTCCCAAATGAAAGGGCCACCATTGAGGACATGGGCCAGGTTGCCAAGGTGAATATGTGATTTGTAGCATGGAGGTTCAGCTGCCACCCAGCAAATTATTTTCATTGGTGCAATTTCATTCCTTGTTTGCTGATTTTTTTTAAACCTCTCGGAAAATATTATCTACGTCTCCCAGAGGAATGTGAGAAATGGCCTGAGGGGAACCTGAGCGAGGAGAGAAATGACAGCTAGGTTTCCTCAGGGATGGCTTAAAGTGATGCAACACTGCTTGTCAACCCAATAGTGTAAAGTGTCATTGTGCTCTTCTTTTTCTGCAAAGATCAAATGTGTATCTACGAAGTTAAAGAGCGTATTTAATTTTTCCTTTCTCTATATCTATTCCACACACTGCCCCATATCTCCTTCTTCCTCATCTCTCTAGGCCTGTGAGTGCCCTCTTTACTGGAAAATGCCATTGTTCTGCTCGGCTGGAGGCGACAGGACCGGCTTCGTGTCCGTTCACAAGTTCGTGGCTATGTGGAGAAAGTAAGACAATGGCTCCACTTATTCTCACTAGACCGCTGGTGAACACATAGCTAAATGGCTCACACAGTCTCTTCAGAACAATAATGACCGATTGCTGAGATTACAGACACTGCATGCAGCTCTCCACTAACATGGCATTTTCATTTTCATTTCATTGATTACAAATGCTCACAAATGTCCACAAGGGAATAGTTGCTGTGCATATATAGTATTTGAACGAAAACATCCATTCAGTGTCTTTCTGCTTAAAATTGAAAGGAATAACATCAGGCTTTTGTAATGCCGGCTGCACATTTAGCTTTGTGATGAATGCTTTTGTATGCAATAGGCCTGCTTTTGTATTACTTTGTGAGCCTCCAGAGAACTGGACAGACCTGGCCTTTGACTTGAGCTCATGACTGAGCCATTCTTTAATGAGAGGCCACAGCAGACACTTGCATTATTTCCCCGTTGCTACCATAACACTCAACACTTATAATCACCAGGCATTGATTCAGAATCCTAATTTAAGAATGTATTATATGTGCACTTGCACGTGAACGGAACAATTTGAATCTTGCACTCTTGAAAGAACAATAAAAAGGATTGAGAACATAAGAGCAAAAGAGGCGTAACCTTGCAACCATCTGTTCTCTCTTTTCTTCTCCAGAACTCTGCAGACCTGTCATGATGACGCTTCTAAATTTGTGCACCTCTTGGCCAAGCCTGGCTGTAATTACCTGGAACAAGACGACTTTATTCCATTCCTGCAGGTACGAGCTGCAGCACACCCAGGGAGAGGGCCGGACTTGGCCGTGTGGGATGGCAAAATTGCATTGGCCTCAGTGGTGCGAACTGGACTTAATTTTTGGACAGCTCTGCTGAGGCGGTGCTTTTTCATGTGGCGGAGGACTAATTCAGGGACGTTACTCTAAGCCAGTAATATAGTGGAGGGGAGTTAACAGAAGAAGGGTTTCACTGGTGCACAACTAGAGCTCAGCACATTGTACACACACACACACACACATTCAAGCACCAAAACAATTCAAGAAAACATTGTGACAAGTTTATCAAGTTGTTTCATAAGAATCGACTAATTGACTGTTTCGTCAGTCTTACCATGTGGACCTGCTGTGCTGGCTTTTTGTATTCTCATTCCCCCTGACAAGCTGTTGGTGCTCAACACCCCGCCCTACACCTGATTCATTTTCATGCTGGCAGGAGTGGCTGAGCTGTACCAAACACCCGTTAGCATACCAGCAGAGATGCTTTGTGGCACTCGCTGTTTAATTTGTATGGTCCTGCTCGGCGAATCGCCTTTGACTGTTTTGATGAATGAAAGGCGGATTGCAGTGGAGTAGATTTGACTGTCCCCGCCTGTTTCCTGTGCCCAGTGATTTATGTGTTTCTCTATGATTTAATTTCTCACAGTAAGAGTCAAAGAGGCACGACGGCTGCCCTGAAATAAGGCCTTTTAATTTCATTGCCGCCTCCGCATTTATGTCAACAATTCTTTCCTGCAGCAGAGGGGAAGGGGGTAGAATAAAGAGAAGACATGGGGGAGTTTCATGGCAAGAATGTAGCTACAGTTCATTTGAAATGCAGCACACCCCCTGTGACTTTATGGCATGAGTAAGGAGAGAAGGTTAAGCAGTCACAAGCAAACGTCTTTTGTCTGGCCTTCTCGCCACTTTGCTGTGAAATCAGAAAGGCTGAAGCTCATCCAAAAACTGGTTGACCCAGTGTTTTCTGACTTCAAAGAAGCATTTAAATCTGATGGGCTCTCCCAACAAGGCCTGGAGCCTTTTCTTTACATAGCACAAGTTATAAAGCATATGGCATGACAAAGTGAAGTAGATGGAACCTGACAACTTCTGATGTTTGAATAAGTATGCATTTATATGCCTATATGCTCTGAATGTCATAAGTTCTATCTACCAAAAACAAAGACACATGTGGTTTGCCGTTAAACTCGTCTCTGAAAGAAACTGCAGAATTTAACTTAACATATGTATTTGTTATTGTAGTATGCACAGTGTATCATGGGGTTGTTCTTTTGCATTTGTGTCTGTTCGTTTTGTGGGGTTTGTTATTTAAATGAGGCAGACAGGCAGTGAACACTAAGTGAGCTGACTTTACTTTATGTTTTCAGGATGTGGTGAACTCACACGCAGGCCTGGCCTTTCTAAAGGAGGCACCAGACTTTCACTCACGATACATCACCACGGTATACCATAACACAAAACACAGTACATTACTGCTGCAAGATTGCAAGTAGTGAAACACTAAAGTGGCACTGTATCGATCAAGCTTTACTCTTGCTTTCTTAGGTCATATACTACATCATAACACTCTCAACTGTTTTTTCAGGTGATTCAGAGGATATTCTACAATGTGAATCGGTCATGGACTGGAAAAATTACGTTTTCTGAGCTCAGGAAAAGTAACTTTCTTCAGGTAAATGACTCTACAATTACAGTAGCTTTTTTTACTCCTCCTGTACTAAAATCCGTTCTCAATGCTGCTAAGATTTATAATACTCCACAAATCTGCATAAATTCTTATAATCTACTCATGGTTTTTAGTAATTTTATCAGTAAAACTGTCAAAATTCTCTGATTCTATCTTGTTAAGTGCGAATGTTTTCTGATTCGTTTTCTGCTCTATGACAGTAAACTGAATAACTTTGGCTTGTGGAGAAAACAAGATATTAGAGAACATCATCTTAGACTTTGGGAAACACTGACCAACATTTCTCACTGTTTACTGACATTTTATGGACCAAACAACTAATTGATTAACTGAGATAATTATCAGCAGATTAAATGAAAATAACCATTGATTGAAGCCCTGGTTTTAATATAATTCTTGAAATTTAATTTCACTAAAGTAATTGCTGAAATTTGGAAATGTGAGTTCAGTGCTACAGTGAAATCGAACTGAGCAAATCACATATGCATGTCAACTGTTTAATCAGATCAGAGCATTTTTTTAGAGGTAAACCTGAGTGAGGGCACCCATACAGTACATAACTCATTGCACAACACCAAGTATAGTCGTGTGAACAAGGAAGACAGTCTGTCACCTGTAGCGGATGTTTACAAAGGACAGTTCAGCTAAAATTAACCGTATATTGATAGTTACTAATTAAAGAAAAGTTACACACCAAAATTTTACCAACCTTCTTCGTCTTCTGCCCCAGAATTTGGCATTGCTTGAGCAGGAAGAGGACGTGAACCAGCTCACAGAGTTCTTCTCCTATGAACATTTCTACGTTATCTACTGCAAGTTCTGGGAGCTGGACACAGACCATGACCTCTACATAGACCAGAAGGACCTGGCACAGCACAATGACCAAGGTGCAAAAGCGAACCCTACTGTTTTTGTACCCGACTAGAATCAAACTTTCAAATAATTCTGAAATATGTTGCAGAACTTGTTTTGTTTGTGTATGTCCTATTGTCACACATAAAGTTCAAACAACTAGTGACGAGTGCTGTTAGAACACGAGAGATGATGACTAAATTAACTTTCCTTAACCTTCCTAGCATTTGTTGGCACTGGCACTGTCAGTAGGCTACAGCTACATGTAACAATAAAAATCATTTGTTAATGTCATTTGGTGCAGGTTTACTGCTCACACACAAACACTCACTTAGGGGAAAAAAAGAACTTGTCTTTGGTGCTTCCTCCCCACACACTCAACACCACATGTTCTTGGTTGATGGTCTGTGAGTGAGGCAGGGGAAATGAGACACAAGATCAATAAGAGAGCAGCAAATATACTTTGCTCAAATGACGCCATGTCTGGAACAATTTCTTTCACTATACGGTCGAAATGATGACCAAAGGATTTATAGCATTGTCAAGATAATAAAAAAAAAGCTACTCTAGCCAGTCTGGATTTACAGTCTGTGAGAATGGATTACATGTGTTGTGAAAAAGTTTTGCATTAACTGAAAGAGCTTTTGTAGAAGAGAAAACCTTCTTCTCTGACGGTCTGGATTGTAAATAATGTCTGTATTTTTTTCCAGCCATCTCCCATAAGATGATTGAGAGAATATTCTCAGGAACAGTAACAAGGTAAGTGAAAGTATGTAGGTTTTAAGTTTAAAGGATGCTTATCATGTCATGACATTCAGTTATTTTTTTCCAGAATAGACAGTATTACTTTTTTTATTTTTTTATTTGACTTCTGGTTTCAATAGAAATGGTGTGGCTCATTTCAACAGAGACAGACGGGTGTATAAGGAAGGACGGCTGAGTTATGCTGATTTTGTTTGGTTCCTTATCTCTGAGGAGGATAAGAAGACGGACACCAGGTACATACACCTTGTATTTCTGCCCGATACTGAAATAATTGTATTGAGTCATTTTTAATACGCTGTGTACATTCTGGGTGGAATTATGTAAAAAGAATTGTCTGCTATTTTATTCTTGCCCCCCCAAAAAAAGCATTGATTGTTTTGTTTGCATTCGAGACTAAAAGTTTAATTAAAACATCTCTTGATGTTGATCACTTCTCTTTTCCTTACTCGGTGTCCAGTATAGAGTACTGGTTTCGCTGCATGGACCTGGATGGGGACGGGGTGCTCAGCATGTATGAGCTGGAGTACTTCTACGACGAGCAGTGTCAGAAGCTGGAGACCATGGCTATCGAGCCCCTTCCCTTCGAGGACTGCCTCTGCCAAATGCTTGACCTTGTCAAGCCTGAGGTCGAAGGTCAGTCCGGTCTTACATTTATACCCACTCAGAGAAGCTCACACAGCAGAGAGTCTGACAGGTTTCATGTTTTTAGCTAAGACAGTCGTAGGCTCTGAGGCCGGGGCATTGATCATTAGCTAAGGAAAAGGTTATAGATGAGAGACTGACTGACTGATCCGCACTGCCTGCTGCCTGCCAGCTGCTGGTGTCATCCACACCACTCAACAAATTCCCTCCAGCACTTAGCTTTACCACCATCCCATTTAGAAGACACTAGTACATGGTGAGGCTATGCATGTTTAGTATTGATAGCCACAGCGAGAATGTGACCCTAAGTCGACCTGCTGGTATGCTGCACTAGTGGAGCTGTGGAATATTACACGTAATGTGAGATGTTACAACGTCTTGACTGTATTTGAGGCAGATGTTTCCCTCCACAGCTACGCCTCTTGATAACACAAGTTTGACTATTTTAACAGATGTAAAAGCCTCTTAAAATTTCACATTAAAATGTGACAATCTGTGGGAGATTTATGGTCTGCGGTACAGACAGATCAACTTGAGCATTAGTGTAGAGGTGCTACGTATGACATGATATGCAGAGAGTTAAAACCAATGAAAAGTATCTGAAATGCCACTGTTGAGGAAACCAGAACTATGTTTTCATTACCCAAAAGTCTTTTCTGCTCTTCCAAAAGCACAAACTAGAAAGATATGACAATGAAAATGTCAAATAAGTCTGTTCCAGGCATTTATGTGATTTGAAATTTTATTTCACTGATCCAGAAAAACTCTAAACAAAATCTCAAATCTGAGAATTTGCTGTTTTTCTTACAACAAATGCCTATTTGATCCCATCCAGGTAAAATCACTCTGCGGGACCTTAAAAGGTGCAAGTTGTCCCATATCTTCTTTGACACGTTCTTCAACATAGAGAAGTACCTGGACCACGAGCAAAAGGACCCATTCTCTGTTATAAGGGTAAGGCTAAAGCGATAGGATGACACAAGATGTGAGATGGTATCTCCACTTGTTTTACCGTCAGAGGTCAAGTTGGCTTACATATCTTGTCATGTTTTTTTCAGGAGGTGGAGACAGACCAGGAGATCTCAGACTGGGAGAAATATGCGGCTGAGGAGTACGACATCCTTGTGGCTGAAGAGGCTGCCAACGAGCAGTGCAATGATGTGTAAGTCTGACTTTCCATGTGGGCTTGGGAGATATAGCTGTTAACCAGAGCCTTGATTTATCAAACTGCTCAAAGTGTAACTAAGTAAAAAACCATTCAGGTCGACTCTCACTCACAACCTTCACAAAAGTTATTTTTTATATTTAAGAGGCTTCATGGCTGCACTGACAGATCTTTCTTGTGTACTTCATCTACCACACAGCAGCAGTTTGGTTTTATTTTGTTAAATATTTGGACACTTTAATTTAATCCCTATTCGTAATAGTAATGCTGTTAATAATTAATGCGGTTAATTTCACATGGTAATCTTTTATGTGTAGTTTTCTCCAGTTACAGCAAAGTTGTCCTTATGCAGCATTCCTATGTGTACTTTTTAATACAGGTCCTACTTATTGTGTTAGCTAATGTAATATTGTAATTACAACTATTTATCATGATTATGAGTGCTGCATTACCGGTGTTGTATGGCTGTCAAGTGTGAAAATATATAGAGAATTTCTACGGCAGACCTGTCATGACAGGAAAACTACAGGTGTAACTCATTCCATCTTTAAGAAACTGTGCTGTGCTGTCAGAAAGTGGTGATTTAGTACAAAGTTACTGTACTCGGAGAGAACAGTACTTGTACCATTTTAAAGCTGCAGCTATTAATCAAGTAATTTATTAGTTTTCAGCTATTAAATCAATCATCACTATTCTAACAGTAAACTGAATACATTTAGGTTGTGGACAAAACAAGATATTTAAGAACCGTGACTGACATGTTTCACCATTTTCTGACATTTTATTTATCAAATTGATTGATCTGGAAAATTAGTGACAGATTCATCAATAATGTAAATAACAATTAGTTGCAGCCCTACACTGTTTTTGAATTAGAAGTAAGATCGGCCAAGGGCAAGATGATTTCAGTTTTCTGTCTAACGTAGCAATACACATAGCAGATCGTCAGAGCTTTACGCTCCATATTAAGACTTGGCATTTTGTGACAGTGAGTGAGTCAGTGATAGATGAGGCTGCTGACAGGTATGTTGTGTGGCGGTTTTAGGAACACCACCGACTTCTAAAGACAGGCTGCTAACCAGAGCAGGTAAGACATGCAGGGTATCAGCAGGGACTAGTGTTATCCTCCTCCTCCTTCTCTCTGGGCCAGTCCAGTCCTAAACCCACTCCTAGCTCCTACCCTCACCACACCAGTCTGACTTTACTGTCAACAGCAGATATGTATGTAGTCGTGTCCTAGAGCTGGGAGTCTGTTTTTGAACCAGACACTTTCTGTTTTTATCCTGCCTCTGTAACCATTCTGTCTGCACCTTCATGTGTTCCTCCTTCGTCCTTTCCAGTTGCACTGGTTTGTTTAAAATGTTTTTTAGAGAACTACTTTGACATTGTGGGGAATACTCTTATTTGTTTACATTCCAAAAGTTGGATGAAAAGCTCTCTACCACTCTCATTCCTGTGTGATAAATATGACACTGCTGCTTGCAGCCTGTAAGCTTAGCTTAGCATAAAGACTGGAAATTGGAAAACAGCTATGATCTGTCCAAAGCTAACAAAACTTGCCTACCAGAACCTCTAAAGCTCCTTTATTAAAAATGCATATCTTGTTTGTTTAAAATGTTTGAAAATGTGTATAGTGTAAACAGGACAAGTCAAGGTTTCACAGGGATAGAACTGGATTGTTTGTTGGCTGGGTGCAGCGACCTCCTGCAGTCGTGATGTTCGCATGAGGTTCCAGGCAACCAGTGGAGACTCATTTTTACACCTTATCTTTGCTTTTTTAAAATTTGTAGTCTTTAGAGGTGCTGGGCTTGTGTTACCCTTGGACAAAGTAATACTAGCTTTTACCCTTTTTCCATTTTTTTTGCTAAGCTAAACATACCAGCTTCTGGTAGTAGTTTGATATTTACCGTACAAACTGAGTCGATTGTATTATCTGTAATTCAGAAAGAAAGCAAATAAGCAAATTTCCCAATGTTTTTATATTTATGTTATTTAACTTCCATTTCTTTCTTTTGCTGACACATTTCTGACTGATGTTATCCTCTGTGTGTCTGTTCAGGTATGAAAATCCTTTGAGCCCTATAGGGCAGCATATCTCCAATGAGCTGGGTCTGACAAAGAGACACTTCTTTGAGATCCCTAGTCCACATTGCAACCTGGACCTGGACGAATATGAATATGAAGATGATTTTGAATGACCCCTGATCCTGCAGCATTTTCCCTAAAGCCTGCTGAGCGCTGTGCGCTCCCAGACCCGGAGTTCAACCAGCAGTGTTGGTTAATTAATCGCATCAAGTCAGAGCACGCAGGTTTAGGCCCAGTTCCCATCCAGCAAAACAGGACACAGTTCAATAAACAGGGAGTGAACACAAACCCATAAGACACTGTCAGAACACTGGTGGGGTCGGATGTTGTGTAGAAATGGACGCAGTATCACACATACGAAGCGGTCTGAGCAAAGTGGTTCTTCACCATACTGTATTATATCAGATGTTTTAATATTTCACCGGTCACACAGCTGACTTTATGATGTCACAAGCAGCCGTTTAAGACTTTTGCTCCATCCACACATGTTGACAAAGGAAAAGTTATGTTTTGCCTGAAATGCTTTGTATTAATAATGTCTGGGGCGAGTGTTATGTAATCTGAACATCAGCGCCTGTACGACACATTCACATGAGCTGAATCACATTCTTTACACACTGGAGCTCCCTTGATCAATAGACAGAAACCATGTTGATTTGATTCAGGTTTTGAACTAATTAGCATCTGAAGTCATTGGCTAATGTTACATTCCAGTGTTCATAACTATGAGACTGTAAATTCATTAATGGTTGTTTGTTGAAATGAGAAGCTACTGCAAATGCCAAACAAGCCACCATTGAGCCTGCTGTACACACACACACACACACACACACGGACACAGTTCAGACTTGTACACGCTGCGTATATTGTACAGGTTGTATTCATTATGACTTAGATTAAATGTATGTGTGAGATGGGGTTATAAATTATTAGAGATGAATTTATAAATAACTGTAAATATTAATTTGGTGCGTGCTGTGTTGTACATGATTTGGGCAAGTGTTTTAGATAATTTCTTTTTTCTATGTTATAAAGTACTTAATTTGAATGTACTTTGACAGAACAAAAGGAACCAATTTAAAAAATGTTTTGCTTTTCTGTAAATTAATAATAAAGCCTTGGTTAATGGAAGAGTAAAGCAAACCCACTATGAGTTTTTTTGAGTGTAATTTGATCCATCCAGTAAAAACTGATCTTGATATGATCAGCTTCTTCTACTCATACAGCTGCTGATTGCAAACACAAATATAGCTGTTGAAAGGGGATGATGTGCCTTGAAATGTTATCGCTCTTGTAAAATGTCTTCATAAGTTACTGAAACAAGGTGTGATATGTATTTATAGAAATGAACATGATAAAAATGTGACAGCTTGGGAACGTTTGCTTGTTTGGACACATTTTTATTTAAATTCATTTACAGCGATACATAAGCAGTTTTTGGCAAACTAACCTAACTATTTCCTATAAGGAGCAATAATAAAGTGGCAGAAAGGACAGTAAAGCAAAATCCTTAATGTACTCTGAGATAATTCTACAATTTGGACCCAAGTGTGATCCATAAGTAATATTCAAAGATGAATCATGTAGCGTCATTTGGAACATTCACGTACAGTATAGACAAGCATGTGGGGAAAACACCTCAGACATAATGATGCACGTTCCTCAAATGAAAGTGGTCTGTGAATAATACAATTATTCAAAAAATAATGCTAGTATTCGTCTATTTCTCTCACTGTGAACAAATCCCATAAAAAGCCCCAGCATGTGGCCTCAACCAACTGTAGTTTTCTACTGAAAATCACAAATATAAAGCTGACTTTTTAATCAACATGTGCTGCGATTTACTAAAACAGACTGTTTTTAGCAACGAATCAATACCTTTGTAGTGTTCTGGTCAATAATTACAGCAGCAGGACAGTGAGATTAATTCAAAGTAAACTGCAATACCCATGTTACCAATACCCATTTTTAATACTTTCTGGAGAACCATTTACGTTTATGAAACTCAATTTTTTTTTTCCTTGGATAGTAAAAAATGTGTTTCAAATTTTTTTAAACTTCTCTTCCAGCACAGAGGAATAATACATTAGGCTTCGGATGCAGCAATAGAAGGCTAATTAGTAGGATCAATATTTGTTGTTTCACATTTTTTATGGGATTTGTTGACAGTAAGAAGAATAAAATCACATAAACTTATCCTTTAAGAACATAATACATGAAACATAACACTTTCCAACAGGTCTGTAAAATAAAAAAGAACACTGGGATGTCTGCACATCAGAAAAGAGAAGACCTCACAAAGAATTACGTCTCTGAAAATTTGTGATGTCCAGTGAGGTTTTTTTCGTCCAGACAGAAGCACCAATTCTGCTCGACCTCCTAATTGCTACAGTTCGATTTCCACGGTGTCTTCGTCGGCCTCGCTGCCTGTGCTGAGGAGAGACGCCTCGATGTTCAATCTTTTCGCAGGAGGCTCCACGGGGACAGAGAAAGGATCCATATCAGGTGTCTTTTCCTGATGGCTGAGGTTAGACGAGGGTACAGTAATTCATATGTGCAAGGTGAAAAAAAAAAACGTTTGTTTCATTAAATGAATAAGAATTTTGAAAGTAAGTAAGTATTCCTGAGCCTCACCTTGGACTGAAGCTGGACCTGTGAACCTTACTGTCTTTGGAGTCAGCAGGGTTGGATGGGCAGGGGGACTTACTTCCTAAAATGACCCCCCAAAAAAAGTTACACACGATGCAGCTGGTGCTTTGTGACAATGAGAACATGAAAATGCTGTGCTTGACTTGGTTGTTTAGTTTAGTACCTTCCAGTTTTTGTTTGGAGAAGGGAGAGCGGTTGGGCACGTGCGGCTTCCTGTCGGAGCTAACGTAGGACACAGCGTCCTCCCCGTCAGCTGCAGCCAATAGGGAAGCGCGATAGTAGATAAGCGGCTGCCAGCACTCTTCCCTGAGGTTAATTATGTGCTCTGCAGTGTGCTTCTGTAGGTAGGACAACCTGCACAGACAAGAACAAACTTTTTCAGAAAGCTTATTATATTTAAAAACCTGTTTGAAAACCTGTCTGCTGTGTGCAGCACTTACACTGTTTTCTTGTCTGGTTTGAGCAGTTTGCTTGAGAACTCGCTGAGGATGGTCAGGTAGGAGAGGTACGGCGGCGTAGGAGTGTCTGGTGTCTGACTAAACTCTTGGAACACAAACTCTATGCTGTTCCTGCACATGTTGACAGACACGTGTTAGAAACAAAACAAAAATAAAAACACACACACAATCAAATCCGAGCAATGAGAAACGAGCCCGTGCTGACCTGTGGATCATGACGACGCACTCACGAAACTTGAGGAGGTCCCCGAAAGTGAGGGCGAACCGCCTGGCCAGCTCTTTGATGCTGGTGAAGGTCTGGACTCCTGGGTGAGCCCTGCCGCCGCTCTCCTGCTCTCGCTTCAGACGGACAAACAGCTGTGGAAAGTGAAGGAAATCACATCAGCACCTCGCAGCTACCAGAGTTTAGCAGCAGCTTGTGTTTTTAGGGGGTCTGTGGGGGGAAACTATACCTGCTGCAGGCAGAGCACCAGTGTACGAGCGCTCTCGATCTTATCGGTCTGTCTGGTCCTGTACATGGTCTCCTTGATGATGTCTCCAAAGTCGTTGTAGTACTGAGGACAAAGAGCGACAAAATAATATAAGAAGCTCTGAGCAGATATCTGTAATATATACTGGCATTAAAGGAATAGGTTTTTAGTTACGCAGGAGTCGACACAGAGTCAATGGAAAGAGGCATTTAGACACTTGTTGAACACTAGCTTATAGCTAACGTCTGTAAAGTACTTTTATTGACTGTTCAGCAGCCAATTTCACAAGGCTGAGCACCCCTTTACGGTGACCTTTGGACAGCGCCAGGCTAACTGTCTCCCCGTTTCCAGTCTTTGCGCTGAGCTAAGTGGCTGCTGGCAATCGCTCCGTATTTACTATGGATGTGTGCAACTAGTCAACTAGATAATTAGAGGGAAACGCCTTCGCTGAGTCACATCACTGGAGGCCATTTATCAGATTACACGCAGCTTCCTCTGGAACCACAAAAAGCTTCATACTACTGTTTTCACTTATGCAGTAGTACTCTACAAGTCCTTGAAACACACTTTAAAGTGTAAAATTGGTTAAACAAAGACCGGTTTCAATGTTAATTCGGACAGTGTTTAACCCTATAAATTAAACTGTGTGTTTACTTACTACGTTTAAACTTTCATTTAGATTTCAGGGAAACAAAGTCGGTAGGAACATCCCTAATATTTACTTTCCAAGCATGAAAATCGTATCAATCTTGGCGGGACGGCCACTGGGCGCATTTCCCGAAATGTCAAACTATTCCTTTGAGGAGTTCACCTTTACCTTCCTGTAGTACATGAAGACCTCAGCTGCCATGCTCATCTCCAGCACTCCGTGGACTATCAGTTTGCAGTAGGCCGCCAGCAGATTTCTCCGTTTGTGAAGGTCCTCCAGCCTCTCCACTTCAGAGTTCTCACTGACTGAGGGAGCCAGATGGAGTTGAACCGGTGCGGTTGGATGTGAAGCGGTTGGGAGCGAGGGAAAGGGGGTGAAGCAGGACGAGTGATTAATCATGGGAAATCATATAACAGAAAGAAAAGAACAAAGCACGAGGCGGAAAAAAGAGTGTTTCAGTTAGTTTCAGGACAATGGCTTTAGCAGGTGGAAATCAAAGATAACATACGTCTAGAGTTATGGTTGTGACACCATGTGGCTTCAATCTTTCACGGGGCTAATAAAATAGGCTCGGAGGTGAGCCAGAGTTAATGGAATTTTCTCACGGAAAGAGATTGCCGTGATTTTATGATTTAACTCGGTGCCTTTGCCCTCCGAGTGATCTCTGATCCAGCAGCTAATAGAAAACACTGTCTTTATAACAAAACCATTACCAGGCAAATCCAATAAAACAATAGCGTTTTATTACATGTTCAAAAACCAATAATCCCGTATTGTATTCGGTTGAACATTTAAGGGATTTCCACCAGGACAGCTATTGACTTCTCCGGACGATCCCATATTTGGTTGCAATATGTCTGTGAGAGTGGAAGCTGCTGTAAAGGTAATAAAAGGTTTTAGTTACAGAGGACCGTGAATGAATTCATAAGTTTACCTGCAGGACTTTACGCAGAGAACACTGTGTATTACCAACATGTCAATCTTGTTTTCCTCATTTCAAAACAGACAGGAAGACACCGCCGTCATCAATTTACAAGCTGCAGCACTTTGCATAACAAAGTCGAACATCCTTTCATACAAATGAGTCGGGCCAGTTTCAGTCGGAGGATATTAACAGGGCTTCCTTTGTAATTGGGGGTCAATTGTCAGGTCAGGTTGGAAATCAGAGCCCATTTACAGTCAGCGGGCAGCTCTGCAGCAAGGTACGAAGCCAAACGTGTGGCCGTGCATTTAATATCTGCATGTTTTCACCACGATGAGACGGTGCGCCGAATCAATGCTTCACTCAGAGGCACCGAGGGCCCCGAGAAAAGACGCTGCGCTCCAAAAGAGTGAGAGTGCCATCTACTGTGCATCAGCAGTACAATGTGTGTGCACTCCTGAGTGTCCCACACGCTGCCTTGGTACAGGGCAGATCACTGCAGGGAGGCTGTGTGAGAATGTAACAAGACATGCCGACTGATACATGGAGCTGAACATAAATGTAAACGAGTCTTTGGGTTTCGGACTGCTGGTCAAACAAAAGAGGCCGTTTGTAGACGTCAATTTGGACGCTGGGAAATTGTGAGGAGCATTCTTCACAATCGATGGATAAAATAAATCAGCAGAATAATCAAAAAAGGAAATAATCATTTACTGCAGCCCTATTCGAGTATCCTCATTTTATGCTATTTTATACTTGACTACATTTTGGAGGTTAATATTCTACTTACTGCACCACATGTTTGCATCTTTTTTGTAGACTGAGATTTTACATTAAAAAATGTTTGTGGTCATGTCCAAGAAAATGCTGTTCCCAGGCCAAAGGCATGGATTTATTTAAATAAATAACTGTTTGATGGCCCATCCAATTATCCAATAACATTACAGGAAAAAATGACATCCTGCTACAAAAGCAAAATGCTACTTATGTATTAAGAATCTAATATCAGACTCAGCCATTTTTCTGCATGACGAATACATGAGTACATTTTGAAGCTGATACCGTTATACTTTACGTGCTTGTTTTGTTACTTTCTCTTTAGTTTTTGGAGTATTTCTTACACTAACAGGCTTTTGTTACCTGTTATTGTTACCATGTATCTTCTCACCTCTCTGCTGTCTACTGTCAGTTATAGCAAGACAACTAAAAACAAAAGAAATAATCTTTATGAATTAGGAAAATAGGAATTAAAAAGGTTTTTCTCAAAATATCCTCCAGACATCTAAAAATAGACTAATAATTATATTTGTTGCCCAGAAAAATTACCTTGTTGAAGAGAAACTACGAATATGCAAATGATTTCCCTTTAATTTGAAGGTTAACTGCTGGACACAAGATGTCTCCTGCTTCACTGGTTCAACTTCACAAGTGATGACACAATGTTATTGACGCAATGAAGCTTAAACCTCCAAGTGAGGTAACAGTTAGCTCAATATATTTACATGGATGATAAACAAGTGGAAAAAGGCTTCATGTACACAGGCTGAGGTCTCACCACTGCACTGGCTGTCACAGTCTGGTCCAACAAAGACATGCAGGCAAACAAAGTTCAACAGCGCCCTCTGCAGTTTGGGACTGGGAGTGTAGAGCAGTGGACCAAAGGAGGTGGGATCCCACACGTGTAGCTGGTAGGAATGAGCCGTCAGAACGTCACAGATGCCCAGAAAGGCCTGATGTGGAGAAATTAGAGGGAGTTAGAAATGCCAGGAGGAAGGTTAACAGTGCCATCGTTGATAAAACATCAGTTTCCTGTCCGTCCCACCTGCTGTCGCACATCGTGGTCTGAGTGGGAGAGACAAGAATGACCCCTCTCACAGAAGAGACGCAGCTGGAGCCTCTGAGACACAGCTTTCTCCTAAAACACACACACACACACACACATACACAGATAATGGACATAAAGGCTTTAAGACGGTAACTTCGAGGTTAAAATTATGCGAAAATTCTTCAAAATAATGTTGAACTTCATATGTTCCTCGCTAGAAGTACAGTTCCATTTGTCTGTGTCTGTCGCTACATGTCTCAGATTAACATACATTCAAATCCTTTGTTCATTACTTCTCTCTTCATCTTAACATGCATCATGTGTGTCCTACATTCTGTTTTTACTGTTTTAACCATTATCTGCAGGGCTGCCACTAACAATTATTTCCATTTTCTAATCATCGACTGATCATTTTACTGATTAATCAATCAATTGTTTGGACTGAAGAGTGTCATGAATCTGTTCTTAGACCCTGCAGTAAAATGTAGTCAGATACTATCACAGGAGACAAAGGAAATTAGAAAATATTCACATTTTCATTGCCTAAAGTTAGAATAAGTTAGGAAAAAAAAAACATACATCTGATATGTCAACTGGTGCACTGGCTGCTTGTAATCACTTAAGACTTCAAGCATATTCTTGCACCACAATCACTGTAGTGCAGTGACCACTTATTAATCAATAATGCAGCAAAATTAATCAGAAAAGATGCCTTCATGCAGCAGTGGAGTGCTGCAGCAGCAGCCCCTTCTCCAAAATGCACCGGTGAGTATTATGTAAAACAAAAGCTTCAATAGTTTCATGCCTTCACAGGCACAAAAAAAAGCTGTTTTATTTCTTTTGAAGGCATTAAAAACTTTTATTGTCCTTTTTTATATATCTAATTTAGTCTGAATTTAGCTGTACATGGTATTGTATTTCATAATGGAGCCACTGAAGAGGATACGAAGGAAAGTCTTCTATTTTCACCTGAAATTTTGCTGTGACTGATGCTTTGCCCACTGATGGTGCAAACAAAAACATACCATATGAACTAAATGCATTTAAATACATACAATCAATACTGTATATTCCTCAAATGTATCACTATGTTGGGCACTTTCTTTCAATTTGGCTGTTCATAAAAATGTCCTACTGTCTTATATTCAAGTCCTGCTACCACTTGATACTGGGTGAAAGCATCAGTGGACATAACTCACTCTGGAGGTGAGAGTTTCACTACTCGTGTTGAGGGACCAGAGCATGGAGTAACACAGACACTGCAGCACTTCAGACAGCACCTTCAGACAAAGAAAAATGAAGAAGAGAGAAAAGACGAAGGCACTGGATAAACGAGTTCATCAACAAACTTGATCCGAAGACAAAAAGATTTTCAGTGTTGGTACCTCAGGCAGTGCTCCTCCCTGGCTGCTTTCCACTGACAGGAGAGGAGACAACAGCGTAAACAGGTTCCAGCGGGAGAGGTCATGACAGCTAACAAAAGACGAAGAGAAATATACATACAACCAATAAATATACGTCACAGGTAGAACACTGTGGGCACAAACTTCACTGTAACAACTCTCACTTGTGGAAAGCTCTGAGTTTCTTCAGTGTAGTTAGGATTTCTCCCGTTTTCTCCTTGTCAGAAGACAAACTGTCACCCTACAACAGAAAAACAGGAAATAATAAGTCATCTTGTCAGGTAAAGCTCTTTATTAATTGCATACAAGGATGATTGGCACACTTCCAAATACTTTAGGCTTCTGCAATCTTAGTATAAAGCTGTGGTGACTGTGGTGGAAGAAGTATTCTGGCCCTTTACTTAAGTACAAGTACCAATGCCTAACTGTGGAAATACTCCACTACAAGTTCTGAATTCCAAACATTACATTAAAGCAACATTATAACATTGCTAAATAACATTTCCCACCACTGAACTGTTCTACTCTGCCTCTGATCTCCAGTCATGCCTCTGCCAGAGTATGTCCGGCATGCCTGTCCTACTTTGATCGTTGGCATACACGGTTGTGTTTTAACTGGTTCACAATGCCAAACTGAGTAAATACACGACACATCATGTTACAATCCACTGTGGTTTCAGTCATTTTCTGCTAGTCTGATCGGCAGTTTATATGGCTGGCCACCGCAACGTGACGTCGGGCTGCATCTCTCCAAAGGTTTAGTCAGTCTCAGCTTTTTCGCTGCAGTCGGCTCAGTTTTTTTGGAGCCAACACCACCTGTTCACGCAGTGCTTCTTTGGTGTGTACTTGATTTAGCTTTTGTATTAGAGTTGCTCCTGTCTGTTCCTTGTGCTTTTTTGCCACATGCATTTTTGTTCCTTTTATGTGATGTTTTTGGATTAATATTATTGCTAAATTCAGGTGCATTTTCCGTTTTAATGCAGTAAATGTTTAAGGTTGAGCTACTTTTAACCACTGTATATTCTGTTAGGTAGTTTAATATACAACAATGCATCATTTTCTATTATCATATATTTCCAGTGTCCCTGTTGTACAAAATGGAAATAGTACATCACATTTGAACTTAAGTACTGTACTTGGGTAAATGTACTCTGTAACATTCCACCACTGGAAGTAATGTTTTTTTCATTGAAAATTTAATTCAAATGGTTTTTGGAGGTTAAAAGGGTACAATAATGCAACATTTTCAACAAAAGAGCAGCCAAAATACTTCTGCTACAATGCACATGCACAATGCACATTTTTCAGAAAAATCTGAAAAATGTGCATTACTTTTTGGAGCAGACGTATTCTTAAATGTTCCTTGGGACCCCTGAGATGTATACAGACAGTGTAACAGTGCCCCTCACCTTGAGTGAGTCGCCCAGCAGTGCTGTCAGGTGGTCCACCCAGCGCTGGACCAGAGAGTCTCTGGCAGCCCGGGCTGTCGGGCAGCCAGCCGTCTCCTCCCCACACAGACTGAGGTAGGTGCGGGCTGCAGCCTCCAGGACAGCAGGGTCTGAGTGGAGCTCCAAAACAGCTCCAATCTCTGCCATCAGGCCGGACACTGCCTGAAGAGGAGGAGAACAATGCACACTGATTTAATTGCATGGACAACTTGGTGACAAACCGTAGAGCTAATAACAATTAGGACAAATAAAAACAATATACGCAACAATAGCTAGATGACAAAATTAAATTATTTAAGGTGATTCTGACAAGTTATTCATCCTTTTAAGTGAATTATTCATTGAAAATATCAGAACTGTACCTTTGTTTTAATAATAAACCTATAGTTAACTACTCAATTTAGCTAACAATATAATAATGTCTTGGTAATCATTTCTTAAATAGTTTTATTTCATAGCTCCATTACTTTGGTCAAACACTCCAGTGTTAGTTGTATGGTTCAAAAAAAATATTCAACATGAAGCAACTGTGTCACCCCATGTCAGTTTTCATTAACTTCTTCCGGATGTTGTTTGTGCACACTGAGAGGCTGGAATGCAGACCTGTGTGTTTTCAGCCTCGGGACACTCGGGGAGGAAGTACTGAGGAATCTTCATCAGGGAGGAAACAATGTCACAGCTGCTTGAGAACTGCACAAACAAAATCATTACAGAATAGACATTATCATAATGCAATGCTCAGAATCTAACTGTGCAGCACAGAGATCTGAATGTTCTTCATACAGAATCAGACTGGCTCATATATTGACCCTTATGCGTGAAATAAATACCTTGGTCAATAGCTTAGGAAGCACCGTGAGGAGATGTTCAGTGAGCTTAGCACTGTCATCAACCAGAATCTTCTTTTCCCTGGCACTCATCACCTAAACATCAAGACACAAAGACTGGTTTCTTGATTTCTTAAATTATAATCTAAAATGTTCATACTTCCATCACAGCATTAAAGTGTTGCTGGAGTCAGAAACACATGTCCCACTGACCTTCTTTGCTCCACTCCTTCCTGCCAGCGCTGGCCCCTCTGAGGCCTGACGCACGGACGCTACCAGGACCTCCACAAGTACAGCCTGTTCTGCCTGAGTGAGACCTGCACACACACACACACACACACACACACACACACACACACACACACACAGACATACAGATAATGACTTAATGCATATCAATTAATCTCCTTTATAGATGAATTGAAAATGTATCTGATCGTATAGTAAAGACTATGTTTTAGTGTAGAAATGATGATAGACCAGTGTCTGTATTTCAAATAAACTAAAAATCACACAATTTGTGATGCATATAATGTAGTACTGTGGCTTACAGATGCTCTTAAACAAGCACAATATCTTAACAATGATTTATTACCTTCATGAATTGTGATGTCTACTAATCACTATAAAGGGTGTAAAATGGTGGTTTGTTGAGGTGTTTTTCTGGGGAATCTCAACAATAATCACAAATATGGTTCAATCATAAATACACATTAGACTTAAAGAAATCCTTCTGGATGACCATATTCATCCATAATCATGGGATCCAGGGCAACATGGGCAGTGACCCCAGCTAAAATCTGATTGGCCCCTGACCGGCTCCTGTTAGCTTCATAGCACTTCATTGGCTGAATGTTCAAAGTTCTTCAAATATCATAGTTCAGCTGATTTTAGCTGTGAACTCAAATGTGTCTTCCACCTTGAATCTACTGTACTGGTCCAGTACCAGAGAACCTGGAAAGGACCAATCTACCTGTATGATCTTTACCTCCTAACATTGGTCTCACTAACCAGTGAGTTAGCAGATGTTTGACTGACCACTTAACTGCTTTCGCTGAGCATTAAGCTGTCTAAAGTTAGCTTAATGACTACTTTAAGAGTTAACGTGAACTAGCTGTTGCTTGCTGGTAAAGCTAAGCATTGTTGCAAAGTAATGTTGTCAGGCTAACAAATACTTCAGCATGTATATAGAGCTTAGGATCTTAAGGACTTAGAGGGACTTGTACTTGTCCTCCACAGTAAATAACACATTAAGTAATATAAGTTATCTGGATACTGAATTTAATTTTTGCCTTTTTAAAGACAAAACTGGACGAAGATGATTTGCTGTTTGCAATGTTCTGTGGGGAATTACATGCCTAAAATATCAATAGGATCTAGAAATGAAGTGTCTAATACTCAGATTTCATAGCCCCTGATTTGTAGATGCGCAGTGAAAGTATCTCTAACAAAACAAATATATATATGAAACTAAGCCTTTGGTGTTCTACAGTTGTAGATATATGAAGACTTGACCACATCTGCCTGCTCCACCACAAATACACAAGCATGCACACATCACAGTTACCTGGACTTTGTGAGGAAGGGTCCTGCAGCAGCACAGATGTGAGTGTGGGCCAGTCCTTCAGCAGGGCTCCACCACAGTCCCACAGACTGTCCACAAGGTACAACACATGCTTGTGCAGCTGAAAGTGTAACAACACAGACAAGGAGTATGAGCTCATGTCTGCGCCATGGAAGACAACTCACAGCATCATGATCTCAATATAAAGTTAGTCCAAGTCATTTTCCCAGTTAACACAAGGGCCTTGAATTAAAACAATGGGTTTTTCACCTCAGACTCCTGGTAGAACTGCAGCAGTGACTTCAACTTGATAAATGTTTGTTGTTTATGTGTCTCCTCCTCATTCATTTCATCCTGAGTATCAGATGCAGGGGCTACAGTGTTGAGAAGCCTGACCGAAAATATCCATGCAAACACTGATTAACTGTATGTTTTTGTTGGCTTGTTTGTTTCATGCAAATGATGGAGGTCAGCATACCTTGAGTAGAGCAGCTCCCCTGCTGTGGCCGCTAGAGGGCGCTGTGAGGAGTAAACAAACTGGAGGAGCTGCTTGTAGTCCTCCGGACTGAGCACATCATCAGATGTTCTGAGGAGTCAGAAGTAGTTCGATGCAAAGAAACATAGAAGGATTACATTAAGGATGAGTGGAAAATGATAAGTACAACATAAGACTGACAATAAGACAATAAGGCTCGTGACTCACCTGGAGATGAGAACCAGTAGCTTCATGGTCTGTACTGCCACTTCATTGTCCTTATCCAGGGTCATGGAGATCATCCTGTCCTGGAGCACAAACAGTAAACATGTATGAGTCCACACTTATTCATACATGTCCGTCTAAACATGCATGATTTGAATTCCAAACAGTAACACTGAATCAACACTCTGGAATATGAAAAGGACGTTTGCAGTATCATTCATAATGACTCATTCATTCAGCCTTCTCACCAAATTCTGCATCTCTACAGAGCTTTTAAACCTTTTTCAGCTCCTTGTTTAGATTTTACAACCTCATGTGTATTGTTTGGTTCAGTCTTATAACCCTCATCAACCTAATTTTCAATCGCAAAAATAAAAGAAATATAGATAAGACACTAATCACTTAAGGAAACTTACAAGAAGTCAAATATTTAGTAGGTGAAGGGATTCTGGAATTCTTGATGACCAAACATAGTTAAAAGAGAGAGTAAATATTGGACTTCAATTTGCCACATTGCCAGAAACATGAATCCAGATGTGCTACCACTGTTCTGTGTCTGATAACTGTGTAGAAAGGACGTTTTGATAACTTCATGAACCGCTGATATTTGATGGTTGTGAACCTGTGCACTTGTTTTGATGCCTTTCTACCCCTTAGTGGCCATAGTCCATTAGTGCAGCTTTAAGCTGAAGTGTTTACCTTAAAGCGACTGGTGAACAGGTCCATTTTAGGGAGGAGCAGAGGATCTCCATACAAACCCTGCAGACTTAACACACACTTGAGACGCACATCTGGTATCTGAAAGTCAGTGCAGAGACAATGCCGAGTGTGTACACTACCTACCGGTTATTTTTCTGTCACATTGTGTGCGTGTGCTGACGTTTACCTTGTCGTGCATCATCCAGCCCATGTATTTGAGGTAGCTATCATTGAGGAATGCAGAACTGTAGCGCTTCATCCACAAACCCAACTCCTCCATGCAGATGGAGCGGATTTCTGGAAGCACATCGCTGCACAGGCACACATAAAATCGCTAAATTAGCTCACACTCTGACGCACATTGAAAGCTGTGCCGAAACAACGTCGGAGTACCAACCGATATCTTTTCAGAAACACTCCTTTGAAGACGATGTCCATCATGCTCTCTATCTCCGCCCTCTTCTCCTGCAGCTTAAAGAACATAAGGAAACGAGTTGGACAGGACTCATTCACACTAACCTCCTCTCTGCACAGCCAAAGTGACACTGCTCTCACCTCTGTGATCGTCTTCTGTATTCTGTCCAGTTGCAGTGTGCTCCTCTGTCTCATCGTCTTTGACTTCTGCACCTCGTACAGTTTCTGACTGTTTTCAATACTGACACTCAGGCTCAGCGCCACACCAACCAGGGAGCTCAGCAACTTCACCGCTTAACAGATCAAGACCAAAGTACAGTTAGTTACCGAATGTGTTTATCTGTCTGCATTTGTGTGTGTTTAATATTCCTCACCTGCGAGAGTGCAGGTGTGTCTGAAGGCCCGTATGTAAGAGTTGGACAGCTCGGTGAGCAGTGAAATGAGGGTGTTCATCAGATAACTGTCAAATATGACACTGTGCTGACACTGGGCCACCAGCACTGACACAAAGTCACAGAACTCGGAGTGGAACCAGCGGCCGTAAGGTCCAGATTGTATCAGAGGATACTCCACACTATCCTACAGTGGAGAGAGAGGGAAAGAACTGACTTTGAAGGGCAGCAATGACTCATATGCAGGCACAATTATCTGCATCTTCCCTTCCCTGATGTGAGGGATTATGTTGGGACAGGACATGACTCGATCATTCAGAACAAGGAGTTTAAATCACTTAGACAACGGTCATGGGAGAATTCCTCTCCATATGCAGAACGGAACAGGGAAGGGAAACTATAGTCCTTGAGTGGTACAACATACAAAAAAAGAAACAAAGAGGTATCACAGATTGTGAAAGACATTAGTGGTGTATAATATCACACAGTAAGCTCATGGTGTAGTTGTGCTTATCAAATATAGTCCAGTGTCAGATGTAGTGATGCATGGTTTATCTATTAGCACTACAACCAACTGCTCCAGTGGAGACGCTCAATAATTCAGACTGTGAACAGTCTCCAGGTGTGAATGAGAGTTACTGAGACACATACAATTGCTGACAACTGGGCCCGGCCCATTTACTTGTTTTGGTATGAGGGTATGTTGCACGTACGGTAAAACAGATTGCTCCTGCAAAACAGGATTCGTGCTCTGTGAACCTATCATGGATAAATAAGGGTACGGAAAGGCCAGGTTGAACACGTCAAAGCTGCATCTGATGCTACCCCCATGTTTGCTCTCTAAATCTACTTTTTGTCAATTTCCTGTCACTGAGGGTCTGAATTCAAAGTATAATATGTATGCACTTTATAGCAAACCCCAAATATTCACCAATGAATTATAAATCCAGTGTCCGACACACTGCACTGACCTCAAATAAATATGAATTAAAAGTGTCCTATATCTCAACTTATCATTAAGATTCTTACTTGAATAACTGAATAAGGGAGTGAGCAATCAAAACAATATCATAATAAATACATTTAAATACTGGTATGTTGATCCCTGAAATCACAGACCATATAACGGTTATTTAAGCATTACTGAGACCCTCTCATACAAGAAGGTATAAGACGTAAAACTACTGACTGTATCCATGGGCCACGTGACTGTGAGGATCCAAGGAAAGGCGAGAAACTTCTTATACTGGAGACCAGCGACCTGAAACACACCCGTCACACAGATTCAGTTCAAAGTGTTAAAAACAGATGTGACAGTGATTGACGCAGGAAGAAACTCAGAAAGGAGGCCCTCTTACTTCATCCATCTCCTCCACCATCTTACTCATGACGTCACTGTCCTCTTTGCTCTGGCACATCTCTGCCGTGACCACACCTGCGACAGACACAGAATCATTGACCTGACGTATGTGTGTGTGTGTGTGTGTGTATGTGTGTGTGTGTGTGTGTGTGTTTGTGTGTGTGTGTGTGTGTGTGTTTAGTTTCTGATACCTTTGCACCCCGAGCACTGGATGAAGAAGCTGATGAGGTCGAGGAGAGAAGAGTCTCTGTCCCTCACATAAGCCTCGATCCAATCGTCAATCACCACCTGCTCACACGTCAGACAAGAGTCAATAAGTGTGTATTTTGATAATAACCCAGACGATAAAAGCTTTTTTCAGTTTGTACATTCAGGTGTTTTTACAATCAGGATATGGGTTTCTTTTTTTTATTTTATAATGTTGATTACATGTAGCTGCTCAATAGCTGAACGTATCCTGAGTATAACTGGAATATCAATGTGCATGTAAACCTACCAACAGGATGATAAAGTGCTACTCTTTTATGATAAATCAAAGATGAACAAAGGTTTTCTGTACATGTTACTCACATTACTGACAAAAATAAAAACTCAGATCAGTGTAATTTGACCAGATTACATATATAAGACAATCTAGTGTTAAAACAAATACACGGATCAGCCACAACATTAAGATCACCTACTTAATATTTTGCAGGTTATCCTTGTGCAGCCAAAAACAACTCTGACATGTAAAGGCACAACAGTTTGAGTTTGACTAATCTTACCTGCATAGCACTCCTGCCCATGGTGATCACCTCGAACAGGGTGACAGCCTCCACATGCCTCTTTTTACGGGGGCTGCCTCCTGCTCTCCTCACACCGCTGCAGCCGGCTTTGGCACGTTTTTGTTTGACATTCTCCGAGCCCTTGTGTGCCCTCTTTCTTCGTCTCTGTGGGTTATCAAAACGTGAAGGGTGGGACGGTACGGATCAGTCGGTGGAGCGATGCACTTTTTCTCATGAAAAAGTAATTTACATGAATATAGGTGATCTAGATTAGAATAACACAATATGGCCACACTTCTTAGCATGGCATCTCAACCGTGTCCTGAAGTCAACAGGTGGAAGAGTTGGTTGTGAATGCTCTCAGCATTCATAATAATGTTATTCAATATAATAATAATTCTTAACACCGTCTCTAATAAAATAAGTGTTTTCTTTTACACTTCTATCCACTTGTTACATAAAGGTAGTTGGTTTATGACCTCTTGTTTTGTTGATGATATCACTGCTTTGTTTAGTTTGATATTGTTTTATATTTGCTTGGTGTCATTATTTTTTTTGGTTACAGCTGTAATTTGTTTGCTAGTTTGTTTGCTTGATTTTTGAAAATGCCTCACTGGTTGTTTGTACAACATACCAACTACGGTTGTGCTGACTGATATTTGTTCGTTCATACAAGACAGAAATGATTCACATATGAATGAGTTTACTCCAGTGGACTGAATCCTAAACATCACTAATACAACTGTATGAGTGGCAAACTCCTCTGACTTGGCATCTAAGTACCTTGACTATAAATGTGCAAATTCTAGAGAGTAACTGAGGTGCCAATTGAAGAATTAGCTTTAGCAATTAGAGAATTTTACCACATTAAAAAAACATATGAAAATGTCCAGGGATGCAACCAACCACAGATTAATCTGCCAAATATTTTCTCAGTGACTCAAAGAAGTGTCTTTGCAGGGAAAATGGTGATAAAAGCTCATTCAAATTTCAAAAGGTGTTGTCTTCACATTCCTTGTTTTAACAGTCCCAATCATATTTTACTACCTCCCAATTGTGATTTTTGCTGGAAAAAAGACTGAAATGATGAATCAATTATAAAAAGCTTTTGTATATTAGAAAAAAAGCTGATCACCTAATTAACTGATCAACTGATAATCTAATCTCTCAAAATATCCAATCAACCCCTACCATTAGCTTTTTTTCCCAGCATTTTCTCTTGTCATAGAGGGGAAAGCGCAGGTGTAACTAATAACATTAACGACGGCTCTGTTCAAGTCACGTAAAGTGTGTATGTGAATATCTACTGACTTCCACATTTTCATACTACATGTTAACATATCTACCAATTGTGGTTATAAAGTTAAAGCAGAAAGTTAAAGTTTAACCAGCATGGCCGGTGACTGTTCCTGGACGACATCCTGAGTACTAAATCCAGAAGAAAAACACCTACCACACTCTTTTGTCTGTTCTCATTTCCTGACTCGTCCTCTGAATGATTGACAGCCCCCGAGGAGTTTGCCTCATCCTGAGAGTTCTCACTGGGAAGTCAAAAACACGGAATTAGTTTACATGAAGAGAAAATGAAAGTGGTACTCGACATTCGACACTCTTACTTCTGCTGTGAGGGCCTGGATGCAGCTGTAGCTGTGGGCTCTGGTATCATCTCCTCCTCAGGCCTTTACAACACAGGTTCAGGTGTGTGACTCTGCATCTGGAAACCAAGCATGAAGGTAAAAACCGAGCAAATATCTGAATGCCTGTGAAGCCATAATTATATGCACTCTATACTGGATTTGTAGCAATAGAAGGTCGCTATAATCATGAATATACAGCCAACAGAGACCCTATCTGCAGTGAGAGGGGACTATAACAGGGTTCTCCTCCACAGGTAGGAGCTGGGAGGGATGTAAAGGGTTGCTCGAGGACACTTCGGCAGAGTAGAGACAGAGAAAGGCAACAGTGCCATCTCTCGACAATGTTTGCGAGCACGCATTATTTAAAACTAAAACTAAAACAAAACAAAAACAACGCAATATCAGTAATATTTCCCTGAAGTGGTCCTGCGGTGTGCACCGTAAAACAAAGATTAAAACTGACTGACAGCTGAACGGGAGGCTCGGTCGCTCGTAAACTTTTCAAACTTACCCTCTTTGCGTGTATTCATCCTTCCTTTGTGTCCGCTGGTGTGTAACATTTAATCCGGTGGCTGTCAAATTACTCAAATTACAAACATCTCAATGAATATCCTGCTTCTTTTTCCCACAGCTCTCACAGTCAAGCTGCCGGACAGCCTAACTCACGCCGATTGGCTGACGGACCAAAATCAGCTCATATGATTGGTTAGCCTGAAACGTCATTCGCCGTTTTGTCCCGCCCCTGGCGGCTGTCTCACACGGACCCTGTCCTGCCGGGTTTTGTGCATACCTCAGCACTGTAAACATCTGGAGGAACAAACACGTCAGACCCACGAGATGTCAGCAAGTCGGTGGCATGAATAATGACAGTGTATTATATGCTTTAATACGACACCAACGAACAGTACAACACATATTTCATATGTATCCTGCTGTTGGTTTGGTGTAATGTGTGTTAACATTTCCCTGTTTGTGTCTCTCGTGTATTTTAATTAACTACACTGTGTTAATTCCGGGGGGAGCTGCCTGGTTTAACATGTTGCGTGTATTAAACAGCAGGAGGCGCCGTTTACCCAGCCTGCACCTACCCTACCTATTTCACTCAACCCTGACTCCTCACAGAAAAGACAATAAAAGCATTGCTCAACTGCTGTTACTGTCACACAGACTTGCATCCATGGCAGGAAGAGCATTCTAATCAGCTGCTTCATCACAAGCACTTCATAATAACATCCTGCTCATCTGGTCCCTGTCGTCATGGAAATCCCTGATGCAGATCCTCAGTCCCCCCACGTCACTGGCTCCTGCAGACAGAGATTGAGATTAAGATTTGCAGGAGATTTGTCATTCAGTGTCACTTTACCTTTGAACCCATTTGAGAATAGCATACCAGTATAATAGAGTAGCATTAATAATCTGAGCAAATGAATAAATCTAATTAAAAATTTAAAAGACTTACTACATCTGGTATTGGCATCTCCACCTTCTAAAGAAAAATATGTAGCAGTGAAACAGTAAGATTATTAATCTCTGAACTATTAAATAAGGGACATTGAAAATTAAAATACTCCTTTGTTAATGATAAAATTGTTAAATGGTAAAAAGGTCTTAACTTGTAGCGCTTTTCTTGTTTTGTTTTGTTTTGTTTTTACATTAAAATAACAGCTCCAAGTTTAAAACACATAACATTGTAATAATGACACATTATGTCTGACAAATTGTAACAGACCTGGGATATGTATGTACAACAGTGGTGTTGCACTCAGAAACTGTGGGGGGCGCCAAACTACACAAAATGCAAGTTTCTACTCAATGTTGCTTTAAAGAACATGCATGCATGTATGCATTGTTGTGCCATTACAAAGTGCTTTGGATTCAAATGAAATATGGCCAGAATTCGAAATCCCAATCTGTGCAGGTTAAAGTGTGGTTTTTGACCAGTGGAAAAGGTGTATTTGCTAGCTACGTCTGGCTGTAGTTAGCAACAGTTAGCAAATTGGCTCATGGCTCAGTTAGCCGTGGAGCCAGTAGCCCCAGGGCTGCCTGGACCAGGATCTACCAGGGTTACCATTGGTGCCAGGGACCCAGAGGTCAGTTTTAAGGTAGAAGATGGAGTAAGGAGGTGATTTACAAGGACTCTGACCAGGACTTTGACTTTTGGGACGATGAGACGCGGCAGAGACGGAAGAGACGTGAAGCAGGAGACAGAGTCGGACATAAGCAGCGGGGGAAAACTTTATGTAGAGCCATAATATTTTCAATTGAAAATATTTATGACATTCTATCCAACAAATGAGTTTACACAGAGAAATCATCTAGTGAATCTCTGCCTTCGATTAGTCAGCTCTGATAAGGCACCGCCCACCACGTTTTCACAACCACGAACATGCTGAAGGCAGCGACTGTATAGTTGCGACATCACAACCTTGCGGAAGTCCTGACAAGTCCTATGAAGTGTGCATTTCTCCTCGGATTAAGTGTTATGATATTTTCACAGTACATTGTAGCACCTATACCGGCTTTGTGATAAAAAAAAGATCTCGCTATTTACAGAATTGGGCCATTTTTCTTGTTATGTTTCTAATTCAAATATCATCAGCTTTCATTGAAGGTGTGTTAAGCTCCCTGCAAAGTGGTCCACTGAGGGCAGAGATGCATTTACTAGTTGTGCCTTACTTGCCAAGACAAGTCTAAATGATTTTGGGTGTGATCACATGTCAACATGTCAGAAGACACATGACAGGGAGAAACCGAACACATTTTTTCTATTGCATTCAATTTTATTATTCCAAAACAGAAAAATTATACCAGTAGTGCAAGGAGGGATTCAACAAGCATACATTCCCAACAACCAACGCACCACACGGACTAACGGACTAATGTGCCACATTCAGGAGGACAATATAAAAAACCTAATGACTTGTAAATGAAGAAGGCTATCCAGTCCCACAGTCAGTCAGCTGAATCAAGTTGTGTAGCACCTGTTTTTCAAAGTCATAACAACATCAGTTCATTTAGAAGCAGGAGACTCCTGGAGAAACCTGGTGCATCTGAACATCATGGATCCATGGACACAGACGCTTTCGTTACGGTGAGTCAGGACAGGAACTGTGACATGAAGGTCACGGCCTGGTGAAGGTCCTCCGTCAGCTCCTCCGGTAGTGACAACACCGCTGAGGTCAAACTCTGGGTTACTTCTAAAATCCTGCATAGAGCACAACATTCGATTATTATCTGGTTGCTGCTACATTCGTCATCGCCTCTGCCAATTTAAAATTTGGATTTTTGCTCACCAGTTGATGTATTGAGCAGCCAGCTGTGGTTCATGCCGGGAGCCTTCCTCCACCACCAGACACTGTTTCATCTGTTTGAAGTTGGCCTCAATATCTTTCTTTATTTCAGTGAACGTCTGAATTCCTCTGAATGAGCTGATGACTTGCTGCAAAAATGAAGCAACATCAGAAAGTAAGAGTTGAGCGGGATTTCGCAAAATAGAAGAAGAGGCTTGAAAAATTGATAGCTTTGATTTATTCTCCTTACATATATAACTGAGAGCTGGTGGGCGATGTATTTATGACTTCCAAGGTGCCTGATGTCTTCTTCTAGCTGCTGACTCAGCACCAGGAGCTGGTTCAGTTTGGCGATGTGGAAGAAGTAGTCTGCAGGGAGAAGCACAACCTTGTGTTATTGGTGTTTTTTGGGCAACCAGGGATGCTTTTTAATCATCTGAACAGCCATAACGGGTCATCTTCTTTGTCACTGTCATCGTCGTTATTGTGACGACCGAGACCTAAATTCAAAATCACACTTAAAAGAACTGAAAAAAATGAATTTGGCCATCATCTCCTCACCCCTCCATGCTGATGGAAAGTCAGATGACAATCTGTAAAACACTGCTGGAGCTTCACAGCAAAACAGCTTTGCAGAATTCTCCAAAACACCTGAAGCAGATGGCTCCTACAGCTCATCTGACATAATCCAAGTCTCTGGAAGGCCTGGGATACCTAATATGCCTACGAGCAAAAGTGAGGAGGAGGAGGGGCACTGCGGCGCATCTCTGTGTGTAATGTGATGTGTGGATCAGACCAGGTCATTATCATTATCATTAAGAGGTGGTAGAGTGTGGGTGGGTGAAATGATTAATCTTTAATGAGGGAACATATTAATTACACAACCTGCAGCGAGCTTCCAGCATCAGCAGGAGAATAGCTGCTTTACTCCAACCTTTTCCAATGTATGTGTTTGGGCTGTGAAGAAGAACACAGAAAACCCAGCTAACGTTAGATCCTAACCGATCCTGTTGAAAGATTTTAAATATGAATTAAGCTTTGAGTAGACACGCACACCGTCTCTCCTGAGGTGGAGGGATGGATTGGATCTTTCTGCTGCTGGTGTCCGCTGCGGGTAATATCTCTAATGATCTTATTACAGATGAATTATTTCATCCACCCACATCCCACACCACGAGATTCACGCAGGGACGCACCGCAGCGCTCCTCCTCCTCACTTGAAAACAGCATTTTGCTCACATGCAGTCAAACAGATCTGTTGTCATCATCTTCATTGATTATTGATCACTATCTTACTATGAAGTGAGATTGGCACTGTCAGTAGCTGCACTGGTTAGCTTGCATCCACAGCTGATCAGTGAGAAATGACTCTATCTCCAGAGGGAGGCCTGATTCTTTCTTCTGCACAGCCCCACGCCCTTTTAAACCCTCCTTAGTGCAGGCACACTCATCGCAGTGTCGTCCATGCTGTGTGCTCAGTAACAGCAACATCTCCACACGTCTCAACCCAGGCATGAAGAAGAACTACATCGTTTGGATGAGAGTAATGAGTAAAATACATCTTGTAATAATGTCTCAATAATGTCACATATGGACTGTTTTTGTGCTCTGTGGGCGTTTTGCTGGGCTGGTGTGGGGTTCAGAGGTGCTGGGCGTGGTTTCCTGTATAGACATGATCCATCCATGGTCCCCTAGTGAAACACTTTCTCGTGTTTCTTCGCTTTTTCTTCAGTGATTCTCACTTTGTTTCCTTCGTCTCCTCCAGTGACCGTTCAGCTCCTGGATAAACTCCCTGCCTCGTCACGACCCAGCCCCCCCCGCCCCTCCGCCACCAGTCAGCTCCACCCGGGACTCTCATCCCTCATTCAGCCTGGCTCCACCGTGAGTCCGCCTCACCTCCCCGGGGCAGCCACCAGCCCACACTGCTCCTACCTTTTCACCATCTCCCTGTTTCCGACGTCCGCTTTTGGGTCCTGATATTAATCCACCGCAGATCGTAACAATATACTGTAACTGTACTGTAGCAAGTTACAATGTGACATGATACAAATGTTAATGTGAACCCTTTCACGGTATCACTGATATCTACGGAGGCCGGGAGGCGACATGAACCGTTTGTTTTTTTGTTTTGTTTTTTAAACGCGCGCGCGGATGACTAAAACTGGCGCGTGAAATACGAATAAATCGCGGGCGTGAGTTAGGGAAGTGAGAAGCACCGTCCGTTGCTGATGACGGCACGTCGGATGA